>WFKH01003881.1:15349686-15366967 GCA_016163765.1 Magallana hongkongensis | reverse complement strand
CCCCCAAAAAATGAATATTATATGTCATGTATAATCATGTCCCTTTCTTATTCGTTTATACAGTGACTGCTGAGAAGAGATAATTGGATAAAGGAATCTGAGCTACAAAAAATGTTTGCCAGTCCACTGTGGTAATTTGACCAATTACCTGAGACCAAAAAAAGGAGGTTACGTACTAATGTTATGACCTGTACTGACTGATCGCTCTAGTTTTGAGATTCACCTGAGAACATCATAGGGTCGGTTTTCTCCCCTTTCTTTACATGGTCTGACTCTCCCGTTAGGGAACTCTCATCAACTTTCAAGTCATTACTTTGAATTATTAATCCATCTGCTGGTAACAAATCACCTGAAGAAATGAAAAGAACAAACGTTAGACACAACTTAAACAAGAATGCGACACTGCGAGATCATATTTTTTAAAAAAAATTAATCGCAGTTACCTTTTGTAATATTTTTTCAAGAGAAAAAAAAAGATGTGCTCGCCCACATACTGAATTAAAAGCTGTAATTTTGCAATTTTTGTAATAAAATAAACTAATTTCAAGCACTCCTGTGACTGGATGCGAAGCCATGATATTCTGTCATACGATATGGATTTTCTCATAAAATATTGCATCCATTATTTGGCCACTAGCTGTCATTGTTTTTGCTGAAAAAGCTTTATTCGAATAAAATATCAGGATTATGTGCTTCTCATTTTCTGCTAGTGTGTACTTAAGTACTTTTGTCAGATTTCATCAGACCACAATTACAAGATTACATAATTTAATCCACATATATGGTCTCATTCAACAACCTGGAAAACTGATCAGCCTTATATCCTAAAGAATTTTTTATCTTATTGAACTTGTCATTAAAATGAAAAATTTGTTACAGTTTCAAACAATTTAGCACATCTACCAGCCATAATTAAATTGCTTTCTACATTACATTCCAGATGCTTCCTGTAATCTTTTATATTTTCATACTTGTCATCAACTAATTAAATCTTAATTGACTGAAATAAAAAAATAAGGCAAAGTTTTTGGGAATGCTAAAAAAAAAAATCTAATTAATATCTCTAACATTAGCACAGTTCAGGTTGTATGCAACAGGCTTCCATCAAAAATTGCAAAAATCCTATCTGTCCTATGCAATAGATTGTGTATCATCAACGCTTAGATCACATTAAAGAGAGAAGCATGTCCATCAGCAGGAGCCCATAACTGGGCAAAAACTCTGAGATCTATCAAATTGGCAGCCTTAATATTGACAAAAACTGCTGACATCCCTACAAAAAGCCAAGGAGGAGGCGACAATCAAAAGGGCTTTCTTTATCGAGCACTCAACTTCAATAATGAGCGTGTAAAACGATGGTGATTCATTAGAATCAATCTTTTTTCTTCTTCACTGGTAGATAAAGCCTACATAAAAGTGACAGAAACCATCTTTTCTATTTATTAGTCTGTTGTAGTTCTTGGCTGTTGTTCCCTCTGGGACCTGGAATCCAATCCTGATTGAGCAGGATTTGGGATCAATATCTCTGATCAGTCTATTATATTGAGGCCCCCTGTTACACTGGCAGTCAACACGAGCTTATGCATTTGTTTGTACAGTAGTTCTACATCATTGACTGCAATGTGTGCTCAGTGCTTCAGCATCACAAGGGAAGATTTCCCCATCGCCTGCAGATCCTTCCTTCTGCGACATCCCCATCCTGCATATCAATGATCAATGTTAAGGTCATAAATTCCACCACAGGAAAACTCCACTATCTGGAATACTGTGGAGAACTGTATCTGGTGGTAAAATCAAAACTCCGTTATGGTGTCAATATTGTGCATGTGAAACATCAGGGCCAGATTTCTTGATAGAAGAATATCACCCGAACATATATACCTCATGAACCTGTTTAAACAATCTGTCAAGGTTGTCTCTAAAAATTGAAGTAGAAGGAAGAAATAAAAAAGTAGAAGTCTGGGGGTTTAGCTTATAGCTAGATTGTGTTAGAAAAGCAATAACAGCAGTGTAATTACGTCATTTTAGGTGGGGGGGGGGGGGGGGGGGTTCTCCCCCCCCCCCCCCTGGTGCTTAGAGACAACCCTGATCTGTGCTTAACAAGTTTCTTCTTTCAATCTTTACCATGGCAGTTTAGCTAATTTCCTCAAAATCAAATATCTACTACAAATGTACATAGCACATCATATACCAAGACACTTTGACCAGGTGCTAGTTCAACAAAATTACGCTTGTATAGTTGCTTGTGTTGTGGGATGTAAACTACAAATGCCAAAAAAATTGTATACCATTTTACTACAGCTTCCAATAATAATCTGCACTGTAGCAGGATATTGTAAAGCATATATATTACTGCCCTTTGAATGAACTAGATTTCTCACTACAATAATGATTCTCTAAAGTTTGTCAATGCAACAACTACAACATCTTTCCATCTTGAACAGTTTTTAATTATCCATCACTCAAAACCAGTCCCCCCCCCCTTTCCTTACATAAAGTTTTGCAATTAGTTCTCTCTGTGCTACTTCCATCCATTTGACTCAAAACTAGCTTTCTATATCCTCTTTTCCATGCATTAGATATCTAAAAAAACTTTTTCTTGCCCCCTTTCCATTCATAAGGCCACTCAATATGAGCTCCCTTTCCATTTGTTGGCTCTCAAACTAGCTCTCCTTGTCCCTTTTCCATTTACTAGGTTCTCAAAATCAAATCTCAATGCCCCAATCCTTAATGTATCTAAAACCAGCACTTCCTGCCCCACTTCATTCTCATTCTTCAGACTCTCCAAGCTTGCTCTCTGTCCCTTTTCCATTCATTAGGCACCCAAATTCACCTTAGCCCTCTCTGTCCCCTTTCCATTCAACAGGCACTATATATTAGCTCTCCTTGGCCCCTATTCCATTCAATGAGCACTATAAATACTTTTCCCTGCCCCTTTTCCATTCAATAGACACTATATACGGTAATAGCTCTCCCTGCCCCCCCCCCCCCCCCCCCCCCCCCCCCCCCCCCCCCCATTTTAATAAGCAGCACTATAAATGAGTTCTCCCTACCCCCTTTCCATTCATTATTCTGCCACAGACAATCTTTGTTCATCACTTATTTCGGAACAGCAGCAATTATTAGACTTTAAATCAATCAGCTTCCTTGGTTAACCTGTTTCCATCCTTGTTTTGTCTCCACCACAGAAAATTTCAATTATTCTGATCAGTAGGAAAAGACTATCGCTAATACAAGTCAAGACAGCTCAACATAACCACAAGAAAAAAAAACCCATTGCGGCTGATCCATTAAGTCACTCCCACTGAGAACAAAAAATCAAACCATTGTTGTAATAAAGAAGAGTTGCTCCCCCTTGGTTTAAAACATGATTTCCTCGTCACTTATCCAGTTCTCTCTGACAAAATGCAACAAATGATAGACACCCATTTCATCAATATTGCCAATCCCTATTCAATGTCATATTTTTTCTATAACAATTCTTAAGGTAATTGTTCTTAACACCTTTAGATATTCATGCATTGCATCATCAGTAAATAATGTTTCAAAGTGCTGGAGTAGAAGAGAGTTTTCAAGTTTAACCATTTAAAGATTGCAATTTTTCCTATATATAGGTCCTCAATGAATTTCAGTTCTACTGCAGCACCAGCTTTTGACTGACCCATATTCAACTTAAGCTTGAACAATATGATGTTTATCTTCTGTATATTCTCGTATTCAATATGTCTCGCTTATTAGTCTGAGCTCTTTTCAGGGGTTGGGCACATAAGTTTGTACCATATTTTTATGATGTATCAATAGTTTATATTAATTAACAAAACAATACATTAACACAAGACCCCCAGTATTCACACACTCACCATATTTAACTTGAGCTATATCCCCTACAACTATTTCTCCTACTGGAATATTTTTATCCTGCCCGCCACGAATCACAGAAAATTGATGTTCGTGCTCAATTTTGCTTTGAAGTCCTCGGAATTGTTTCTCCTTTTGATAATCATTGAAAGCTGTCACTAGCACTACGACCGACACCGCTCCCAGAATGGCCACGCCCTCTATCCAACCCGCCTCCTTCTCCGAGGAATCGCCACCCTCCGTCTCCGCTGAAAAGGAGAAAAATCATCAGATAAAATATGTCACAAGTCTCGATTTTCCACGAGATACTGTAAAAGTCTTTTATTTCCATATAAGATACTGTAGAAATCTTTAATTTCTTTCAAAATACTGTATAAATCTTTAATTCACATATAAGATCCCATAAAAATCTTTCTTTTCCATATATTAAGATACGGTACAAGTCTTTAATTTTCATATATAATACTGTACAAGTCTTTTATAAAATATTTCAATATATATATATATAAGAAACTGCACAAGTCTTTAATTTCACATTGAGAGAAAATTTCACTGGTTTCTATATTGTACATTTCACATTTTAATATACACATCATATTTATCCTATTCATATATCAATGGTATTCACATTGATTTAATGTTTGAGGAATATTTGCAGAAATATCTTTGAAAAATTAGTAAAATTAAAACCATCAAAGTGTTCAATACCAAGTTTTACAACACCATGCAAGCAAACTGATTCCGAGGTTTCTTATTTAAGATTCTTCAGATTTTGTTTTATACTTCTTAAAAAAATTAATCTATACATGTGAATAATTACAAAAATCAAGGTATACTTGCTCTTTGTGTTGTAGAATATAAATAATCTTATGACTGAAGAATGGATGCAAACAATGCTCTAGTTTAATATATATCTTTGTATACCAAATGTGCAAAGTTTATCCCAATTGCATTCAACTCCCCATTAAAAGGCAGTAAAAATAAACTCGACATCATGATTCCGAACATTGTGTGGGCTTTAATATTCAATAAAGACAGACAATATACCGCCTTATACGTACATAAACCCTAAAATAAATGGAAGCAAAATTTCTCTCTTTTTTGTAATTTGGCTGAAGTTGCAATGTATCCAATTTATTTCTGTTTGACAAATTGAAAAATGGACTTAATCCTTCCTTATTGGGCTTCTTAATGATCTGTTGCTCTCCGTTCTAAGTTTGTTTGATAAAAGTCTTATGTAAAATCAATAGTGATCTAAAACAAAGGCCGACAGAGGTACCTGTGTGGCCAAACCAATCGTACAATGCTCTTTGCATGTTACATTGTAGTACCGGACCGATGCATTGCTATCTTGATGGCTGGGCCCTCTCGTAGATTTATGAATATAAAACAATATTACAAGTTCGGAAGAAGCAGTGTAGACAATAAATCAGACACCGGCCTTCATTCTCCCATAAAAATGCTGTATTCCATGGCTATTACTGCATCTTGACATTTTGGAAATATCTGGGAGATGGTATGGGTATGCAGTGGATGTTTGATTAGAGATCTTAAGGGAGTGCTTCATGACCGTACACTGATCCCAAACCAAGGGAGATGGATGGGGGAAACTGTCGGCATACATTTCCTGCATCAATTTGGAATGTGGTTTCATATATTGAAAGGAAGATGGCCTAATGTATATTTAAGAGCTTTTTGCTACCAATAAGAGGGCATAAACCACCAGACACATAAATACTGCAAAAATCTGCAAACAACCAGGGGACATACATTTCAATTATTTACTACAAAATGGACATTTATATGATTGTATTTTCCAATGTATTACAGAATTTTACCACGCTATTTTTCAATGCAAGCTTCTGCGTTAAGTCTGTAGTACAAAAGCACTTAATTCCTGCAGAACGTATACTTGTGACGTCTAATAATCCACTTGGCTAGTAAAATGATTCAATGAAATGAGTCTAAGGATATTTTAAGGACTGGAGACTAACAACTTTCAATATTCACCCTTCCCCCCCAAAAATTCAATATGGCACTGCCTCTTAGTGGTACAGGATTTCAAAACAATTTGCAGGGACTGAATGCAGGTACAGCTGTACTGTTATTGAAATGTTTCTGTGTGTATTAACATGTATGTTGTGCAGCATTGTGTGGACATTCACATCTGATGATACCAAATCTGTAGCAACTTTAATACCATATACTCACATCTTGGATAAAATGATAATCCTAGTGAGATAAGAGCAGCTACTATCAGAACTATAAGGGTCACATCCTGAATGGCCTCCCACACCAGCTGTAGGAAGGTCTTGGGGGGCTTGGGGGGAATCACGTTGGACCCAAATGTCTTCCGCCTGTCCTCCAGGTCAACTGGGGAACCTGATATACCTGTAATCGAAACAGTAAAGTAAAACATGGTTACAATGAACACTCTTATATCAAATTCACACTTAGAGTGAAGTCATTAATTTCTTTCCTAATATTTTACAAATATACAAGGGGCTCATTTTCAAACTCATTTCAAAATGAGTTATACATATACTTGATACAAATATTGTTGATTAAAATCAAAATAACCTGTACCTGGCACTTTCTATAACAGTGTTTCATTCTATATACAGCATATCGAGAAGAGCATAGATGATTGTTTTTCAAAATGCTTAAGTAACATCTCCAATGAAAACTGAATTACATGAAAAATTGTACAAATTTTTCATTCATCAAAATCAATTTACATGATTTTAAAACAAAACTATACAAATTACAATCATACTAAGCCAAATGCATGTACCAGGTACATCTTATCTTTTAAAACAAGCAAATCAATCTATTTTCTTCACTTGGAATTCTGTTTAAGTTCAGCCCAAATTTGTCTTCTGGTTTGTGACCAGAATATTAATTTGGACTGAAGGGCCCTAATTGAAAGTCTGGGGAGATTGACAGCCTTCATTGAAGAGGGAGTACAATCAAATTTGAAGGCATGAACATTTCTGTAGGCCCTATTATAGACACAGAATTGGGAGGAAGGCAAGGACTGACTTTTGTCCAGACCCATTGACCTTACTAACAGTCTCCCATGGACACACTGTGTGTCAGTCTATGTTCACTATAAGTCACTTTTCATTACCTGTCCATAGTCTTGTTTTTCACCTTGCAATGAATAAACTGTGGGTATACTGGATGTAACTTAAGAGTAATGAAGAAAATGTGGAACTGCATTGATCGGAACCCCCCAATTTCCCCCGATTTTTTTTCATTAAAAATAATCAATGTATGTTTGGCTCACAGGGAAGTTTCCTCGGAGCAATTCAGTTTGCAAGAAGTATACGTCTAATTATAAAGCTTGGGCAATCACTAGGCCAGTGCCCTCTGAGCATCCCTTAAGACCCCTTAGTTTGTGTTGGGGATGACTACCAAACCCTTCATGAATTCTAAGCCACAGGGGCTTTAATATTTAGTAGGAGATCAGTAAGAACAGACAATCATTTGAGTGACAAATTACCAGTTAGATTCCTTGCCTGGTTGCTTCATTTTAATACCAAGATACTTCATTGTCCAATACAGAGACACAAGATTATGATAATAAACAAAATCAATATGCCACTCTGCTCGGCTCTAAATTCATCTCAAATGAATTATAACCCTAAAAACATAAACAAATTGATAGCAGAAGCATGTAATTTTCTCATTAAAAAATAACTCAGTAATTCCTGTAACTGATTTGAGGTATAAATTATGAATTTTTCTGCACTATTGAATTCTAATTGAATTCTGAGTGAATGATCCACAAAAATCTAAGCATTTAAAAAATTTCTCCCCTCCCCTCCTCTCTCTCTCTCTCTCTCTCTCTCTCTCTCTCTCTCATGGGGAATAATTATTCATTATTCATAGCATTTTCATCTCTTTCACATATTTTTTTCTTTTCTTTTCAAAATATAAACTGTTTACATTCCAATCTTACCACTAAAAACAAACAAAAAGAATGAATTAGATTAATTTGAGAACATGGTTTCTTTTACAGACCCATTCACGTGGTAGTCTGATCATTTTTATTTTTCTCAGCAACTGATGAAAGATCAACACAGATGGAGCAAAAATAATTACACATGCTGATAATCAGAAAAAAGCTAAACACTGGCTTAAAATTGGTAATTTTTCTTTACCTTGCATTTAACATAGTTGAAGCAATAAAACTTGTGAGAGAATCCTAGCTTACAGAGTCTCCAAGCCTAGAGTTATCTATCTAAATGGTTTTGATGGTGATTTTGTCTTCCCTATGTTTACTGTGTTTTGTCTGTCTTTGATAAGAAGCCCCTGGGGTGCCAGCCATATCAGTAGAACATCTACTGTACCCCTCTCCACATTCCTCATTCTGTGCAAGCTTGTGTATCAAAGTATTACCGATGGACTCAGTTCTTTATCATAAAACCACTGTTCATGCTGCCAATCACTTCAAAATACCAATGCACCATTGTACAGTGGTTTCATCACAATGCTACAAGAATTCTCGAGATAACATTAAAAACCTATTAAACAGTGACCACTGTCAACATTAACCTTCATTAGGGGCGGTTTACAGGTGTCTAGAAATAACCTTCATTAGGTGAGGTGTACAGGTTTTTAGAGAATTACCTTGAGGTGTCTAGACAGCTACTTTGATTAGGTGAGGTGTAAAGGTGTCTAGACAATGACATTCATTGGATGTGTACAGGTGTCTAGGCAATTACCTTCATCAGGTGAGGTGTACAGGTGTCTAGACAATTACCTTCATTAGGTGAGGTGTACAGGAGTCTACACAGCTCCAGCACCCCTCCGTACTTTTCCTGTACATAGTCATAGCCCTCCTGTTTGTGGTGCTCCATGATCTTGCGGAGCTCCATCACGTCCACCCCATAGCTGGAATCCCGGGGCCGGGACATCCCCAGTCCATCTAACTGGTCCTCGGCCATGCTTGTCAATTATCCCACTGTGCCAAGGTCCTGCAGAAACAAGAACACATTTACATTAGTACTATAGGGTATAACATCAATGTTTTGTACTCATAAAAGATTTCCAAGACATGATAAAAGTTATTCTAAAGTACAGGGTATATAAAATGCAGCCATTCTGAAGTACTCAGCTTACAAAAGTCAGATTACTCTCACTTTTATCTGACTTGTCCTGCAGTGAAGGAAATAAAGTTGTGTAGATGATATCTATGCCCTATGCTTTTGCTACTAGTGCAAGATTAATGATTTATTGTAGGTACACATGCTTTTCACTAAAAGTTATGATTAAAATAAAACTTGCATTAGCATTGGTTCCATGAGAGACAGTTATTAATTTTATGTCATGTGATTCTATATTGATCTCTCTTTCATTCAATAGATGTCTTGGTGGACAATGGCTGAATGTGGACCATTAAGAAGGCATTCATCCTTGGACATGCAGTAAGATCTTACTCATACAAAATAAATCATCACAACTACAGTTCAAGCACAATAGAGTTTACATATTGTGTCAATTTTGGAAAGGAACATCTGAAAAACCTTGCTTTTATGAAATCTGCAGGCAATGAAACCATAGCATCTGAATGACAAAGCAGAAATCTGAGAGGAGAGATATTCAACTGAAAAATAAGACACATTGAGGTCATGTTACTGACAAAAATGAATTCTTGAGGATACAGAACTGACACAAGACTCTTTGGGGTTGTGGAGCTGACCAAAAAATAGTCCTTGAGGACATGAAACTGACAAAACAAACATAAAGCACTTTTTACTAACAAAGAAACTCTTAAAGACATTTAGCTCAAAGAAGAAACTGATCCTCTGAGGGCACTGAAACCTTGATAGCATGTAAATGGCAAAGAAGAAAACTTGAGGACATTAATCGAGTAACAAAAACAGAAATCCTGAGAAAATTTAACTGACAAAGCAGATTGGAATGGGCATCAAACCTGGATAGCAAGTAAGATAACGAACTAGAGGACAATTAAGGACACACGCGAGGTTCCTCAGTTTTAGATAATTTTCCTTGATAGATTATTTCTTCATTTGCATTTTAACCTGTTCATGCCCAAAAATTCAGGGTACTTTACCAGGCAATTTTTGGAGTTAGAATATTTTGAATTTTTCTTTTAATAACTGTAGCATGCAAAATGCAACTGAATGCTTTTTAAAAAATATAATTTTGGAATTACGTAGTGTAAATCTTCACATTGTGGAGATAGGAAAAAATAGAAAATAATGGAAGATAGGTCACGTCTGACCATAAGTGACCACGATTAAATATTGAGTACATGTAACAGACAATACAGAAAATTCCTGAACTCTCTGGAACATGTAGCTATGAACAAAATAGAGCACTACCTAGTAGTTCTAGAGCAATGTTAATCCCCTCATAAACGGTTCTGAAGTGGAAACATATGCTGCTAAAACAACAGCTTTCTACGTGGGACGTATTTGGGTTTCAGTGAATGTGACATGATTACATCTCCTGGAACCCCCGCTTGATGTAAGCTGTCTTCCATATATTAACAATAATATTGTCCTTTCTGAAAACAGTACATCAACAAAAATACTGTCCTTTCTGCGTACATAGAAATGATTTTTTTTTTTAAGAAAAGGCTATCGACTTCTGTAGTTTACAGATCGGTACGTATGCACTGGTTTTGATTAATTTTCTCACTTTCCATATCTTCTTTTTATGCTTCCAATTGGTTTATTTCAAAACTTCCACAAATCAATTAAGAAATTTAATCTTCCTCACAAACTTGTTAATCAAACTCATTATTATAAATGTGAAAAGATATTGTTCAATATGGAAACATAATACGGGACAACATAAAATGACTCTTCTGCAATTTAGACACAGGTAGTTTACATGCACTTTCAGCAAAAACCTTTTGGTTAAGCTCGTGTTGAAAAAATGTACAGACAGACAACGATAAATATGATCATTCATTCATTTCTCTGCTGGATTTCCTCAATTCTTTACCCATTTTTTTTTTTTTACATGTACAAAAGAGAAAGCAGCATGTTAGCTGAAGGCTTTCATATCTTGAGATGTCTAGATTTCACATATATAGCATGAGTAATATCATACAATTTTTTTGAATTTGGTTGTGTTTTGTAGTGTTATGAAGAATTGTTTTATTTATTTTTTATTAAACTAATTGTATTCAATTTAATGTCTCAAAATAACATAACTGAAATTGATAATCATTGAAATGCAAAGCAGATGTTGCCAAGAAAAACAAGTTGCACCTGTATAGAACATTGCAGAGCTAAATGACAGAAGGGGAAAAAGGTCAGCTACATTCTCCTGCTGAACCTGTACTGTGACTAGACAACACTGCCAAGGGGTAATTAGGGCAAGAGTTTCAGAAGTAGATCGATGTCCATCTAGGCTTGTTTCATGCTTTACATCAAGGTAAAATCTCAGCTAGCTGACACAGTAATTACATCATCCCATTAACTAGCACATCCTCCTTGCTTTACTTCCTAACAGGCTACAGCCATGAAATTGTGAGATAGACAAGAATGAGCAAAACAGCAAAGCATTCCACCAGAACAAAAGGCCAATGAGCCTCATGGCTCACCAGCAAAACATTGACCTAAGGGGCTTTCTTTCCTTACAACAACAATACAAAAACCTGTCTAAGTGCATATACATGTATGTATCTTCTTCTAAAACGCCTTGTGGGTAATTTTTGGAAAAATTTGAATAATAGCTTGATTCAATATCAATTCTACATCATTTACATCAGAAGTTCTTTGCTAATATATATAGGGGTCACGGTTTGAATAAACTTAAACGTTCCAAACATCTTCGACTGAGCTTGCTCCCATATAAACTGCACAAACTCAGCAAAAGCAATAACCCTTCAGCTCAGGTGAGCTAAAAATCAAAGAGGAAACGATGCAATATTGACATCATATCAAAAAATGGCTGACACATCCATTCATGTGCTACAAATAACCTTAAAACAATCTTATCAAGAGCTGCCACTAAAAAATTCACCCAAAACACAGGATACACCTGTTGCAAGCTTACACAATATCATGCAGGCAATTAGAAAGTTACGTAAAAATTTCCTCAGCTATTGATATGTAAACTTCTGAGATTTTTAAATCAAAGGTTGTGTAATTTTGCATCATTGCTTTTCACACTTTAATGACCCTGACCCTTCATTTATACAGTTGTCTTTGCACCATGAACATTAATTTTCTTTGCTCTTTCTTTCTACGTCATGTACATATCCTCTGTGCTTTAACTTTCTTTCTACATCATATATATATATATTGTCTATACTCTTTCTTTCTACGTCAATCCTCTTCCTTCAGCATCACTTGATCATCATAGACCTGCGTTTGCAGATATCTGACCTCTGACCCCTAAACATCAGACCCACCACAATGAGGTACTTGTCTGTTTACCATCATCACTGATGTAGAAAACCTCTGGCTTGATCAGCATCAGATCACCCATAACACAAAACCTGCCAGTCTGATTAGCACAGGTCATGAGGATTTAGAGAATAAACCTGTCTTAATGCAAATTTGATTCAGGAAGACTTGGTTACAAAAATGCAGTAAAACATCTATAAAACAATGACAACTGTGTAAAAAACTTGAAGAAAGTATACAGAGAGCTAGCATTAAACAAATATCCAACAAACAAGGAAGACAAATAATGTCATTGATAGACACATCAATTACCTGAAGGTGACCAGACTGTCATTTTACATCTCAGTGAAAAAAATAACTTACAGACTCGTCATCCTAGGCCAGTAAATCCATCAGCCATCGTTCTGCTAACCCCTATACACAGTGTATACTGAAACCTTGAATATAACACATTCCACACAGAAGGTTACAAGTTGTTCATTGATCTATAGCAATAATACACACCTCACAACAGCAGAGAAGGGGCCTCGATCCATAGGCAGGCATTATGATCCTTTAGAAATATGACAATTCTCCAGCTTTATAGCCCAAAACTAAATCACAAACACCAATAATAAAACTGAAGCAATATCAATATAGAGTGTTTCTACCTCCCTCTGAGGACAGCCTAGACAACCTTTGGTCATCTGACATGAGAGGCTGGTATAGGAAGGACAGAGTCAAAGGACTGCTGCTTACAATGGACACAAAAGAATGCCCCACTCAATATACATCATTACCATTTACTGCGTCACCAACCAGCATCCAACAGAATGCCATCTCTTTATTTTCTTAAGGTTTTTCTGATTGCACCTTTCAATAAATAATAGTTAATTTCAATTAATAAATGCTACAACAAATTCTTTTGCACAAGATCCTTTTGCAAAGTCCACATTATTGACGTAGTTGGTTGAGAAATATTTTAAGGAGGCTGGATGGTCAAACCAATTAACCATCAGATCTACCTAATATTTTCAGATATGATTTGTTAAGCTATTAATAATTATTTAGTGAAGAAAAAATCCATAAATTTTACATTTTTAAATTTGGGCATTTTCCTATATTTTATATAGAGCTCTTCTCCTAAAGGAGATCCATACAGTCTAAAAATGGTCACGACCATCGAGCCCTCTTAAATAAATTGATCATATTTTGCCTATTTACGTTTCACACTTTTTAAAAAAAAATAATTTACATTACTGGTACATATAACTTTTATAATGCTTACATGTATTGTATATGTAACTGTACAAAGAATGGGCACTCCAGTCAGCAGCTATAGTCCAAACCCACATGTAGCATACCATGCCCATTAATTTACACCATTGTAACAGTTGGTTTCATACAAATTACATGCTTGTACATTTGTTCACATCTTTGAAAGACATCTTTGAATTTATAAGAGGGAGAAAAAAAAACTGCTGCTAAAAGAGAGAAATCAATACAAGAAATAGAAAACCCCAGCGGTTTCTAGGAATACAGAAATAGCAATGAAAAGCCAGCTAGAACAAGCTTTAACGACCAAGAACTAAGTAAATGTCAAATGAATTATTCTTCATGAAATAAATGTCCCCCATAATCAATGCACTAATGTGCAGAGGATATCAATTGAGTCATATATTGTGATGTCATCAATTATAGCAAGGTGTGTAATCATTACCCCATGTTAACCCGGTTGTACTTGGAAGGCAATAGAGAGATAAGGGAGGCCTAATGATAAACACTGTTGCACATTATCCTTTCCTTTTCAACAAGCAACCTTCATCAAACAAGGTAGAGATAAACCTGCATTGTTTCCTTTGATTTAGAGATAGAGACAACAGGTAAACAAGAGGTCCTTCTGGAATCAGCTGCTGACTGAGCCAAAGCATCAGAAACTCATCTGTGGATTTTTATCAGAAGCCATGCATGATGCATCTGAGCAAGCCGCCCACACAAAAATTCACCAATAAAAACAATACGTCAAAATTCAATCTGCTGCTGATATTTTTCCTATCCTTTGAAATGACTCCACCTATTGCACTTTACCACCTGATTTCTCCCTCTACAGACACTGCTATATAAATATCCAAGCGCAAGATAAAACGTAAAAAAAAAACCTGCCAAGAACTACAAGATGACATCATTCTGTTGATATTAACAAATTCTGCTACGCAATTGAACAATATTTCATCCAAAGACCCGATATAGGCACATCATATAAATCTACTTAAGGTTATAATCGCATATAAATTCCTTAAATATTATCAAATATTACTTGTATATAAGACACTTCTCAATAAAACATCCATTTCATCTCCGTAACACCCATGTAGATTTACCCTAATGTTAAATCTGCACAAATCCAATACCGGTATCCTCCTTTTCTATGATTCTTCATTTGACGCATTTCTTGAAGAACTGTTTATATCTACACCTGATTTGCAATATAATGATCAGACATCTGCTTAATTAACCAATGCAGTTACACCTAATTCATCTTAAAATGACTCCACAAATTTTTTTTTGGTTAAAATAAAGTCATAAATTTGTTGCTATCTGAAGTGGCTGCCAGCCTACACATATCATGGAATTCATCATCATTTGTTTTTTGATTTTTTTTTTAAACTAAGCAATGGATGCTTAAATCACATACAAGACACTCAGAACAATCCACATCTATTTACATTGCTCCAATAAGATATTAAGTTTAATTTTTCCCTATGGAATGCCAGAGTTGAATCTATGTCTTACCTGTAATCTGTCCATTAATTACCTGAAAAGGAGCAAAACAGAGAATATTAAAACACCTGTTTTCCATATATTTCTTTTATCTTACTTTTAATAATTTCTAACAGTTAATCCAATACTTTAATATATCTAACAGTTCTCTTTACACACAACTCTCAATAGAGCAATACTTTAGTATCTCCCGACAATTCTCTTTACACCTTACTATCTGTATTAACACGTTTTATTTTCTCCCAGGTTTTTTGGTAATTAGTCACACCAATTTAACCTGTTCTGTGTGCGAGATAGAGGTGTTTCTCTAGTTGTGGAACTTACTGGAGTTGCATATTAATGCCTAAAGCTTTATACATTTGACAGTCTCTGGCAATTAAATTTTACAACAACATTAGTCTCACAAACAGGAGAATTCCTAGGACTGTCAGAAGAACACATATTTTTTTCCAGTATAATTAAAATAAGTATAATTGGTAATGGCATTATCATTTTATTAAATCATAGAACATCTGACCATGAAGTAAAATATTGTATACAAGTGTTATAATTGCCCCCCTCGGTGTCAATTCTTGCACAAGATTTCAGTACCCTGCTGAAAATCCACCATAATAAAGTTGTGTGTAAGAATTTTTAAATTACCCCTGATTCACATTTGCCAAATGACAATAATGGTGTATGGGGCAAAAACAAAATGGGGCTATAAAAAAATTGCCCTGTACACAAAAGCATATATATCAAAATATCAAATCCAAAGTGAATTTTTTTTTGAAATTTTGAGGTTGCTCAAAGATGGTTATATGTACTCTAACATTATTTAAATAATACACTTAACTGTAGCTTTCAATTTTTTGGTACCTTATGTTGTCAACTGGCCGATCTTATCTACACGATTAACATGTCTATAAAACATGGAGTTTTTTAATTTCAACTTTCCAATAATTCCTACTGATATGTTGACAAAAAAAAAAAGCAACACTTCTTTGATAATGGTTATCAAACCCAGGAAACTGATTTTCAAGTGCATATACACAAAGAAATTTCAGGCAGCATTTAATATCAGAAAAATCTTCCATATTAAACCTCCCCCAAGAACCTGACCTTTAGCAAAGGAAGAATGAAGCTATAAATCCTGATCAATGCTCTGCGACACAACAAGAGATTTTTTCATCAAGTCCCAGAAATAAAACCTTCCCAGCACTGTCTCCCTCTGTTAAACCATTTATTCATTAAGCTACTAGGTAATTCTTTTTCTGCCGTCTTTTTGTGTGTGTCTGCAGAATTCTTTTTGCCATGGTTCAAGTCTTTCCTTTGCCAGAGTTGCTTCTGCTACTGCTGCTGAGGCCAATGCCTAAGATAGTGACTTGATGACTACAGATTGGAATCATCAGTTCAACCAAGCATTCCAAGCTCTTGGCAAAAGACACACAATCTTTCATAAGACCAGCTTGCATACTAATAGCTTCAGCAAGCAGAAAAATATTCCATGCAGTCATAAAAAACCATTGTATGAAACTGTCCGTGTTTATAACAGCTATTGTCACTTCAAGTGCTTCTGCTCAACTAAATATGTACTGGGGATTTGCTTGCATGTCAAAAACCAAGATTGAATCTTCATGCATGTTAGATTGATAACATTTTATGAAAATAATTTTTGCACCATGACATTTGCAATCTGTATGTGGGTCCTGCTTTTCTATTGTGCAATCTGTTTTGAATGTTTATAAGAAGCATCTGTAATTATCTTTTGGCCTTTACTAGCAAATAAAACAGCCTGCATGACATCCAATTTCTAGGAATCCAAATTGATTCCAAAGTCCTTCCCATTATGCAAGAATTCCTGTCATAGATATGTCATAATTCCTGCCTAGGTCCTTGACCTTCCATTGCTTTCTCCATCAGCCTGTGTGCTGTTCCTCCAAATCTCTATAAATCATAGGGTAACTAAAATGACTTGACGGTCAATAATACTTGGATGAGGAAGGTCTTTAGTGCTACACTGCTGTTGCATCAACTTTATATTTACTATGATTATTCAATGACTACTTTAAAAATATGTTTAAAACACAAAAATCCCATCTAAAAGTATCACACATAGTAAAAAGCAGGCCATCTTTGTCTTGCTTGTTCTCACTATCCTTGTCTTATTGGGGCTAACTATTCTTGTATTGTTGAGACCCACTATCCTTGGATTGTTTTTCCACTATCTTTGTCTTATTGGGACCCACTATCCTTGTGTTGTGTGGGGCCCACTATCCTTGTGTTGTGTG
>WFKH01003881.1:15311979-15349676 GCA_016163765.1 Magallana hongkongensis | reverse complement strand
CCCACTATCCTTGTGTTGTGTGGGGCCCACTATCCTTGTGTTGTGTGGGGCCCACTATCCTTGTGTTGTTGGGACCCACTATCCTTGTGTTGTGTGGGGCCCACTATCCTAAATGTCTTGGCCCACTATCCTTGTCTTATTGGGGCCCACTATCCTAAATGTCTTGGCCCACTATCCTTGTCTTATTGGGGCCCACTATCCTTGTCTTGGTAGAGCCCACGTCGTCTGCAATGAACGCTATGTTACCAGTCTCTGGCAGCTATCATAGAACACATACTAAGTACATGTAAGTACATAGTGTTTGTTTACATGGGATTATCTTATATTTTGTGTGTGAAATCAGATCGCCCCAACTTGTGTCCTCAACTGTTACGATCTCCATTGGGTTAACCAGTCTGCATTATCTATTGCTGTGTTCTACACTATAGTGAATTTCTGCTTGCCAATGAGTTCACTCTTCCTTTGGTGCAGTGCAACTAATGGTGGAGCTGGCACATCGCCTGCCCTTAATCTCCATTAGCTTTGACAGAAACCTAACTACTGTTTGACTCCTCTGAGGGATTCACTAATACTTGTTCCTGCTACACAAGCCAAATGCTGCAGTAGCAATCGACTACAGCTTGACTGTGCTGTCTTGAGCCTTCTCAGTAACATTCTTATTTCAGGACAAATTTATTTCCTGGACATCTTTCAGCACTGACTTGTTCTAGATTTTCTTGTTCAATGTATCCTGCAAGCCCAGTGGAACACTTATAGATCTGGTTATGGGCTTTTATTGTAACTTGAGAGTCCTTTTGCTGGGTTGCTAGACATAGTTATCACTTTCTCACCCTATAATCCAATTTGTAAAAGCCTATATATAGAACAAAAGCCATTTTCTTGCAAAATTGGATGGGGGAGGATTTTAAGAGCTTTCCATGGAGAATATAATTTGGACTTAATATGCATTTTATGTCATTAAAGGCATAATGCTTCAGTTACATACATTGAATACTGCATAAAGCATTATCAGAAAACAGATTATTAGTTATAGTGGCCAGTTGTTGAAAATTGTTAATTTAATCTCAGATCACCCAGACATAAAATAATTAAAAGCAAATATTACTGCATTATGAAACTGAATGAAGACACAAAATGGTTCCCTACTGGAAAAAAACCTGGTTTTTAATATCTCATTTAGCTTTCAACCTTGACCTTTCATTAAAGAATCAGGAAGTTCAATCTTTCATAATTAAAGAAGAAATTTGTAGCCCTGGGGTTTGAAAATGAATTGAAGCAACATTTCAATTAAATTTTTAACCAAAAATACTCAAACACAATGCTGTGTAAACAATGGTAAATTCTCAACCTTTCTGATACATTCTTTAGAATATCAAATGATATTTCAGTACATTCCTAGAGAATTCCAAAGTTGTTTATCTACAATCTCTAACACAATTTGTAATGTTTGCCCTCCATGGTTCCAGATCCATCAAGCAACCACATGATGCTGCAGTACTTCCCATGTCCTTCTGAAAGCCTTAAAGGCATTAAATTAATTGGTGCAGTGTTTACGAAGATGTTCTTGTTTATTTGCTTTCCTTCCACAAGCTCAAGACATCCAGGGTGCTGTTCTAATCACCTTGTTCTTGTCATTAGTAATAGCAAGAAATGCTGCTTTGGTGAGTAAACATCACAACAGATCTCCCTTCTCCAGTGTTCCTGTGTGTCTATGGATCCAATGTAAGGTTAAGTTTCAGAGTGCATTTCCTGTTATTTGCCAGTTTTATTGGAAGACACCACTGATGAGTATAAAGTTTTGCTCTTTTGCACGGGGCCTTCCTAACGCACAAATACCAGCACAAATTGAGATTTATTGAAATCAATAAATTGCCATACTTCTTGCGGCTATTCTATCCAATTTTATCCAATATGTTGATGAAAACATAAATAACCATAGTTTTTGTCAAATCAATTCCAACTCCCTACTGTTTTCCAATATGGGGACTGATTTAATGTGTCATCAGCCCAAATTTATTTTAGATATTGGAAAATATTTACCAAACTTCTGATTAAATCACTAACTTTTACTCCTGAGAATAGATAAAATACTGCTGCGTAAAAAACCCAAAACCTCTATTCATTATTTTTCTCAATGCAAACAAAAATTGCATGGTGCCAAGTGAAGTAATTTGAAAGTTGCATACATTAAATTTGAAGGTTATCTCACTAATTGAACAAGTTCACCCTCTTAAGCACTTAGAACCCATAGGTAGTGTGTAGCCTGCATTCCAGTGATTAAGCTGATGGCATGCTCCCTCAATACTGTACAATACCTCATTACAATCAGCAGAGGGTGTTTTTATCAAACATTCTGACATTTTCTGGTACACAGCAGCTTCAAAGGAAATCACTGCCATGGTCTGTTACAACATTAAACAATGATTCTGGCTACACACTGGGCAAGATTCCCCGACTTGGGGGAAAATACAGCAGAGAGAGGAGAAACCGTGTGGGTTGTCTTGTATATACATTTAGCAAATCAATGAGGAAATAGATAAAGAAGGAAATCAACTCACCTAAGAAAATTGTCTGTTGATGCTTTTTTTTCTTTTTGTTCACCATCCACTATCCATCACAGAAGGTGACCATTATCTATAAATAGAAGCACAGTTTGGTCAGAGAGAAAATGCCGGCACATTGTAACCTTGAGGTAGTGTCCTTCTCTCTCCCTCCTCACAATCAATACACACTCTATGGCTTTTGCGACTTGGGCCCACTGTACACTTTTTTCCTTAGCGTAAAATGTGTATTCCACACAGTGTTATGGAGAGGAATGATCAATACACTACTGTCAATTTTAATCAATCCCTAACCGTATTGGCCAGTCCTGACTGCCCTAACAGACAGCTGCCACAGATTTTTTTTGGCTAAAAACGTGGATCCTGACACAGATTCCACCGAGCCAGACAAGCATCAAAAGATTTCCTACATCAATAAGTTTTACCATGAGACACAATAATCCTCAGTATGTGTTGTAGTCAGAAAATGACACAACACCTTTTATGTCATCTGAACACAGATCCTCACATAATTTATCAATACAACTTGATCAACTGTAAAACCATCCCAATGATGTATTCTGATGGATGGTGAATTTGGAGTGAAATCCTTTCAAAGAACTTGACACAGGTGATCAGGTAACCTCTCAGGTGTGTGATTTTTACCTGTGTTAATACACATTCACGCTCAGGGGGTCTGCCAGGAATAACCATCAATTATGCAACATAATCAATGAAGGAAATCTCCTATTACTACATACTGCATCCCCAGCCTCCTCTCAGTCCACAGCCTCTCACCGAACCAACAAAACTCACATCCAAATCTGTGGAGTCCAAAACTTACCTGCATCACCATGCTCAATATGAATCATCTGAAACTTATTTCCATTCAGTTAAAAATACAATTTGTATAAGTACTTCATTCATCTACTGACAACTGTTAAAAGTTCATTTTACAATTCCACTGATTGAATAAATGAGAATATAAAGCTGATTTAAAGCTGTATCTATTGATTCATAGGAAAGCATGACCAGACTTAATCTTAATACTTCCCCAAAACACACTACAAACACCAAAATATCAAGTAACAAAGTACATTGATTTATATATAAGTAGTATTTGATGACTAGTATATACTGACCAAAACATCTGGGCAGTAACCTAACTCTTACAAACCAAAAATAATAAACTCCAGCCACAGCTGATAAACATGTAATCTATTATCAATTCATCATTTTGTGGCCGACTACCTAATCGAAATGCAGACATAGTTCCCCCACAGTTTAAAATACTTTTCTATCATTACACAATAGAGAATCACCAACAAGCACACAATGCATAAAAAACCCCTACCTCACAATATGCTGTTAATTCATCCATTTTATTTTCCACATAGAAAAAAGTTAGCTAGCTTTAGAAATCTAGTAGTAAAGATCTCCAAATCAAGAAAAAGATTAAAACATCTTTTTTCACATGAAATGATATGAAGGAAAAGAGGTAAAAATCCTATATGTGGATGGCATATGTACACATGAGAATGCTGCTGGCACAAAGAGAGATAGACAGTGTGCGCGAAGAGTATGCGTGTCTATACATATGTAGTGTACAGGTGGAGGAGCAAGGAAGCGCGTGGTAGCATCTTCATGTTTCTGTTGTATGTGTATCTGGCAGCCATCCCTCGCTTTATGTAAATAAACCAACAAGATCCCTCATTAATATCATAATGGTGAAAAGGTATGAAAGTTATTCTCTATTGCCATGACAACAGAATATGCTCTTCTGGCTGTCTCTTGCTTGCGGGAGAATTCATGGTGGTATTGAGCAGAGTTTCTTCATTTGGTGATCCTCTGTCACATCAGGTGAATTAACAGAGAATGTATTGCTTCATTGTCAGATTGGATGGAATATTGTTATAAATCTTAAACTGCTATTTAAGATTGGAAGAAGGGGTGTCACTGGAAAAATCAAGACTTAAAAAATCATTTTAGTGTATAGTTTAATTTGACATTAAGTTCAAGTCTCTTTTTAATAGAGACAACAATATAAATTTATTGACCTTGAGAATACTTGCACAAGTAAATTCCAAATTTAGGCTATTTAAATTAATACACCTTTGATTGGCATGTATTTAATAAAGAAATACCTATCAAGTGTGAGATCAAGTCAAATCTAAAAGGAGTATTTTTTATCACCATTTGATAAATATTAATCTCTGCTTTGATAGACATCATTATAAAAATACATTAATCTTGCGTCGACACAAATCGAAGATGTTAGTCAGTATTTAAATCGTCTTTTTACGTCACACTCTAAATCAAATAATGAGTCACATGCATTTCTTGTAGTCTCAATCAAACATGACTAATTTGTAACTGGTGACTCCCCCTTCTTACTTTTCAGTAACATTGATTTCCGAGCGTCCAGATTTGATACAAATAATGGCTTCAGTTCAAGTAGTGGAGAAAACCGATTCACCAAATAATCAATGCTTTTATCTCCAAACCAATTGGGCAAACAAAGCTCATTTAGTACACAGTAAATAATCTTGTATATTTCTAGATTTTATATAACATTTAAAAGTACTTCTCTGTATACAGGAAATGAACCAATTCACCGACTCTAATATCCCATGGATGCCTCAGGACTTAACATAGGCTAAAGTCATCAACTTTTGAAAAACATTACCCACAAATTAGCCAGTGACATGAAAATGGTCATCAGCATGCAAAGGTATAAAGTACGCACAGGTACCTTACTTATATTTCATATCATATCAATATATTATCTAAATAATGGAAAAAGCAACATCCGCAACCCTGCTACAGCATACCAAGTACTCCAGAGGAACATGTCTATGTAGGCTTGTTCATAAGAGAAGTTTTACAGAGTACATGTACCAGTTTGATGTTTTTGCAACATATGTGCACACAATATAACAATATTAAACATAAGGGGTTAACCAGACACCAATCAATACACAGCCAGTTTTTTTCCCTTCTCAAATAACAACATCACAGCAAATTTTACATAATCCAAACTTCTGTTACAATATGTCTTAGAGAAATTTTTTTTACCTCCCTTGAAGTTGGTTATTGATATTGTCAAACCAAGGTGAAAACCAAAGCTTTCAAAGCAAGAGCAAGGTTGGACCTTGCAGAAAGATGTAAAAGACATATCTAGATGAGCAATAGATAACAGATAATTGATGTTTTCAGATTTAATTGTCATCATTATACAACGTGCAGGTTTTATACTTCCAACTCTTTGAGCTAACATAAAGAGGATCTAAGGGAATTCAATAGATCTTCAAATTCACCAAACTTTATTTCAATTTATTTATAAATTTGATAGAAAATGCTTTCAAAAAATGTGATCATCCGAACTAATAATCTCTTTTTATGACTCTTTCATCCCAATAAGGAATCGCAAATTGTGCATTAAAAATATACCGATTCTACGAGCTATCTTGATCGAGAAATCCATTTGTAGCTCCATTAAATCACAATTCCAACAACCTCTTCCAATTTAAGTTCCTTCTTTTATTTCATAAGTTATTAATCTGATGTACTAAAAACAGTCAGGCAAATCAAAAGGACTAACGTTTACCCAAGTGAATTTCGCCATTCATCAGTTTAATAGCGCTATTCCATTATGTTTTGGCGTGTTGGTATAACACAAAAAACCCACTACCGAGCCAGCTATAGAAGTCGTCATCATACTAATGACAGGCCCAGTGTAACAAATTCAACCTCAATGATGATGCTCCAATAAAAACTCTGTGATTCAAATGACTTTTATCCATACTCCGACTCCATTTAATTCAAAATCTACAGCAAAAAATGTTTCTGTATGTTATAAACAACAAAATAGTTGGGTTTTTTTCTGTTCCCCCAAGTACCATACAGGATTTGAAATGACATTTAAGAAAAGTTCCTTTCCTTCTAAAAGAAAAGAGCTAAGCTAAAGTAATTCCTGACGTCTTCTTGAATAGAATGAAAGCTTCTGAAGGAAGGGTTTTCCATCATAACATTAAATGGAACTCATTACTATTTTGTATTAGTTAACTGAAAATTTTTCAAAGAACTTCAATGAAGCAATTGTTGCATATTGTTAAACATATTTTATGAATTCTTATATCCTTTAATGTCAGAGAGGGCAAATCTTTACAAGGCAAGGACAAAAAAAGGGCAATAAATGAAGCATTTCCTGGTATTGAATGCAGTAGGCTGAAGATGGATAGAAGACCTGTCAATCAGCTGTAAAGTTTTCTGCTACATTTCATACTACAGAGGTCAATTATAAAATTCCCTTATTTAGTTTATTGTGGTTGGTCTCTGACAAGGGTTCCAAAGCCCCTCAGGGATGAATTGAATGAGGGAATTTATTGGATCTATTTCTTGTAACTCTCCATAAATTGATTTCTTCTCCAACTTCTCTCTCCCCGTCTCTTTCTCTCACTATGCCCAGTATATAATCATTGTAAAAACACCAATCAGTTTGGTCACAATCATGAAATATATCACCGAGGTTGCATATATCACCATCTTTATATAAATTCATCCGTCATACAAGAAACCAAAAGAACAGGAAGGCAGAAGGAAAAAAAATCTATACAGCAGTCCGCCAGTTATAACATTTCTCAAGACATAATGGTTCCAGACACGTCTTAGAATTTTTTTTCTCTCCCTTTCTTCACTCTGTCAATGCATGGCCATAACAAAAAAAAAAAAAATGAGACTAAAATTAAGAGTTGCGACCACTACTGGTTACGACAAAGCCTGGGTATTGATTGGGCGGAACGTAAATATCGGGACCGACCATGTGAATAGTCCATACTCCACCTTTGACATTCTCCCCACTCAGTCAGACATAGTGGTTCTGTGTGTCTCCAGTGAGCGGGCTAATCAATAACTAATAGTTTACACAGAAATATGTCCATTCTAATTTGTACTCACAACTAAGATGAGGGAACCCCTCGGGCAGGACTCTCCAGCATGGTTGCTGCAGATATGGATTGTGTCCGGATTTTTTTGGAACAGAAGTCTCCCTGCAGCGCAAATAATGGGAGAAGTCGACTGTTTACGCCACTAACTGGCACTAGTGACAATATGCCAAAGATCCACGGTGCTCAGTTAATCATATGATTTTTTCCCTCTCCTACATTTAATTTATATTTCTCAAAGTCAATTATTATCAGATTAAGGTTGCATTTTAATAATACAGTATCTAGAAAATCCATAAAAGAATTGTCATTTTGAACAACATCTTTCCAGATCAGTTATAAAATGTCATCCATACTGTTTTCTTGACAAAACATAAGCAATTAAAAAGAATCACTTTTGTAAATTAAAACTGAAAACTTCTTAATTAAAGTTGCAAATTTATCCAAAGTTGACTAAAGTTTCTATTCTAGTCACAAGCAAAGTAAAGAAGGGATAATGAAGAGATAATAAATCATTGTTATGACTGCTCACACTGGTTTTATATCTGTAAACAGACAGAATGCTTCCACACCACTTCTGTACAAGCCCCTTATTACTTCCCCTCTGCTGACTTATATATTTAGCATCTCAAATCCAGGCCAGGACACAATTAAATCTCACCCACAAGTTGTTTCCCCAGGTACTTCCTATCTTGGTTGTATGCTATGATAACATGGGACTTCTGAGATGGTTCCTGGGCTAAGCCAGCTAATCAAACACCCTGCATGACAGACAACAACTGGCAGAGCAGAGAAGACAACATTCCATAGTTTCTGCCAGTGAGTTACCGGTAACTAGTGCTGTAGTAAGTACTACAGATCAATCCTTTGTACTGTATAGTACAGCTTGTGCATCAACACTCACGTTGCACAGATAACACAGGCTCCAATATCATCTTCAAATACTTATTTAAATACCTAGCAGCAAAAATGCACTCCTTTCTAAGCATCAATTACAGCTTCAAATAGTACTTATTTCAATATTATCAGTTCTTTTTTCTTTTCCTAATTTCCTCCTTAACATTTCACTGCATTTCATTGAAATTAACAGCAGGTAGTAAACATATTTAAGTATTAATGCACCTGCTTCATTTAAAATTATTTAATAATAAAAGGACATTAACAGTGCAAATTTGATTGATTTTTGTATCAATAATTCCTGTGCGTTCACTTTAATTCAAACAATCACAGATACACTAGGTCAAAGAGATCTTAACCGTTAGAATACACAATTCAATGTGTGACAAACAAGAAGTGATTGGGTAATTTAGACATTTGTTTACATTTCAAATCGCTCCCAAGCAGAGCAAACTTTACTCTATTTGTTTAATTTGGATTAAAGAAGCTCAAAAACTTGTTAGAAGTTCTAAATTTCAAAACATCACACCCCTACCCTTTTGCTATTGATCAATTGACTACAAGTTATACCATAAATAAATCTGACATACTGTTAACACTGACATATGATTAATACTGATGCTCTAACTGTAGGACAGCTTTACTTGTAAACTAAAGTCTAAAGGCAAATTTTAACAAGATGACAAGCCAATCTCTGGACATAAATTGTCATAATTGCCAGGTCTTCTTACATATATACACTGGTATGCCCCCAGAAACTTTTGGAAACTTTTTCACTGCCAAAAAATCAACCACTCATTATTACTCTTACTTAACCAAACAAAAGTGCACTTCAACACTGCAAGTTACAAAACACCTGACAAGAGAATACCTATTGACATTCATCAAACCAATTTACCAAGCTAAATTACATTCAGGGGTTAATAAATCCTTTATCTTTCAAGTACATACCGTCAAGTCCCTGTGACTCAAGATCTGAACATACACTTAACCTCTAGTTCCTATTTTACCAAGAATTTAGAGAAATCAAAAGACACTAAGAATTCTCCACAATGAATGC
This sequence comes from Magallana hongkongensis, assembly GCA_016163765.1. Classification (NCBI taxonomy): domain Eukaryota; kingdom Metazoa; phylum Mollusca; class Bivalvia; order Ostreida; family Ostreidae; genus Magallana; species Magallana hongkongensis. The sequence goes on along the minus strand of WFKH01003881.1, from coordinate 15,340,236 downwards.
TCTTTGCCCCTGTAAGTCAGCCCTCAGTAGAGTGGGCGGAACCTTTAGAATAGAACCTTCCCTGTACTCACCTGCCTGTCTTCTCTTGTTAATACAAAACTAAGTTCCTTATAACTGTCAAGTTTTTTTTTTAATTTAAGTAAACGATTCGCGTTGCATATTTAGGTGAAGCATTAGTACCGTACATGTACAGAGTGGTTAACCAGTCGGTATGACATAAACCTCGAAACATCTCACTTCCTTCACTCGTTCATGTCCTTAACACCGGCAGAAGAAAGGTTACTCCAAAGCTTATAAATTAACATACATCAGCAAATCTTGATCCACGCAGAACGATCACACAGTGCCCTAATCACAAGTCACCTTTCATCTTCATATTTCTAGGCAGTCTGGGACAAGATGTACCTACCTCATTTGATTTATGAAAGGTTAAAGGCAAAAAGGAATAAAATCTGGTCAAATTCCTCCACTGGTCTCCACTTTCAATGAGAGTAGGTCAACACTGTACTAGGAATCTATGAATAGAGAAAAAATTAAAAATTAAAATTTAAGTGGAAAGTGAAATATAAGCTATTGACTGTACATACATGTACCTTCATCAATATATATTATGATATGCATGATATGGTCGTTGACAATTAAGTAAGGATCCTCCCAAGTTACTCTACTTAAAATGTACTCTACTTAACACATTTACACATGACAGAATTAGTAGTGAACAGTGACTCAAGTACTTACGCAAATATAACCGTATTTACACACAAAAATAGATGCAAGAGATTTTGATAGTGATGTAATGGTGCAAGGGAAATCCATATGTGTGTTGTGTATCTTAGGTTTTCAGCATGAAAATCCTATTAATCCCAAACACATATGGCACAAATGCTGAAATCTGAAGCATATGGTTGATATCAAATCATCCAAATGTATGAATTTTCCTGACTTTGAACCACTTTTCATCCAGTTACTACATTCATGTACACTTACATGGACTCATGATTTCATCATTTATATCCCACTTTATTTTTATCTTCTTCCAAAGTTACAGATTTACTAGAATATGCAGCCATGCACTTTAATAATAATCAACAGAGCTCTAATATTTACAAATCATTACTTTTATTGCCCTTTGCAAAATGCAAATTTGGACGAACATCACGCAGGGAGAGAGAAAGCTTGAGGAAGCACCAGGCCCAACAAGCCTGAACAGTGCCGGTCCGATCTGGTTATTTTGATGTGGATTCAGTGAAACAACAAGTTATTGGACCCATTTTCATTCTATTGATTAGGTTTAAGTAAATTACTGATACTCCATCAGGGGCGGATTGCATCACAGTTTTTCATAATGTCAGAGAGGCTATTGTCTAGTTTGAATCTTCTACGGAGTTCATGCATGGAATCACTAGAGATTATCTGCCGGCTATCCCAGAAGTCCCAGTAGGCATTTTTAGGTCAACTACACCGATATTTTGGGGTTTCCTCACTTCTCTTTTACATTAATGTATTTTGAGAGATTGAATTTGATTGGGACATTTGAGAATAGTGATTTGGCCACTGTGTGTGTGCAGTCCAAATTGTCTGCCTAATGGTGTGCATACTAAACCAGTCCCTTAATGCATTTCTAAAGAAACAAATGATGCAAAATCAAGACAATAAAGGCCATACCCAAACCATAACAACTAAAAAAGTATCTTGATATATTTCAGCGATACAACAAAATATTATACATGTATAACAAGGTTATTAACTTCGAAACAGTTTCCAAGGGCAATTCTTGCACTGAAATTGATTGAATCAGTTCTTCTAAAGTAAAAGCTTGGAAAAACAATGGTGATAGAAAACATTGTAGATCTCTGCAACACATTACATACTATGCACACATATATAACAATACAGTACGTCAGTATCAGTCCTTTATATCAAGCAGATTACTGTACGGCTACAGAGAAGCAATCTGGTCTGATCCTACCACCTACACACACGCAACAAAAATCAGATTCAACTATTTTCTAGCTATCTTTGATCTCATGAGGGCTTATTTATACAGTAAGCTCCAAGACGACAGAACCTCCCATAGCTTACAAAGAGAATAACTAGAGTGTTTAGTGACCACTAGGGATCTAGCTTCTGAAGCTTGTACAATATCTACAATACGTCAAAAAGCAAAAACACTTCCATGGTAAAAATTCAACATCATTCCATATCAAATCAGCATATAACTCGACGAAATTTGAAAAATATCTTTTGGCATAATAAAATGGAATTTTAACAAGCTATGTCTTTCCAACATTGTATATAAGTGTATTTCTATATTGTCACATTGAAACACAAGAAATGTGCAACACTGTCAATTTATGGAAGAAAACCTATTGAATATTGATTATCCCTATCATACAAGAATTTTGAAACCTTTTGAAAACTAGCATTCTCAGAAGAAATAATCAGCAAGCATTGCTCCATGTCCTTTTAATCTGAAAACAAGAAGCTGTCACCCAATTTACCATTACCTCTTTGAACTCTTGTCATTTCAACGACTTAATGCTGTTTTCTGGGAGGAAATTTTGTGTTTTACAGATTTCCATTTTATCTACTATGGCAACTGCATTTACATCAAAATCACGGAAAAGCAATAATGAAAACGTGTGATGAGAAATCAATAGACATGATGAAACAATCCAGAAGCCTGATATTCAGTTCAGTGGATGACAACATTATCTCCAGTCTTGGGCCTGCAATATGCTCACTGAAAGCTGGTGTCTATTATCAAATTTTTTCTTGCGCTTTGCAATCTTGCGCAACAAACTTGTAATTAAAAGAATGAAATTTGTATCTTTGTTTCGGTATCTCAATTAAATTTCAACAAAGCACATCAAAGATGTTTATTATAGACATTCCGTTCTATTAAATAAATATTTTCCTTCCATTTGCTTGTTTCGCCTTTAATTACTCCACAATTGTAATACAATACCAGCTAGGGCCTGGCTGAAAGGTATCATTACAGAATAGAAATGTTTTCCAGTGATGAGTCTTACCTCAAGAAACTGTATCTGATTCATTAGAAACTACGAAAAAAACAAGACCAATAACTGATGGCCAATTTCACACATCCACTGGATAGCAATACCCTGGAATGTTTATACCGTAGTTGAACAAATGATTGGCAATCCATCATTGCGAAAGAATTTTACAATCCTAATTTCCATTTTTTGTCATAAAAATATTTTGCAATCAACATGATCAAAACATATATACACGGCGTACAGATTACCAAATATAGCTGACACAGCAAGTAATATTTCAAGGTCCACAGTAGGTCCGAGTATTGATCACCTTCTCTCTGTCATTCAGATCACTTCTCATTTTCCATACATCACACGTTACATATTACTGCAATGGTCTTCATGTCAAATTATCATGGTACATACATCTATGGTTAGCATGGTATACCAGAAATTTTTTTTACAAGTATCACATATATATTTTAACATAAAAGGAAGAGAGGATGGGATAAGTTAATGTGTGTAAAGTATACAGGGAATGTGTAAAATATTTCCTTGGGCTTAATCAATAACTCTTATCACCTCTTAGAAACATAATGTATATTTGACCAATTACAAATCATTTAATTTTAAACACGTAAATGTTTATGCTTTGACCAGTACAAAGTATAAATACGTGTATATATCAACAATAAAACGTTAACCTTGAATGTAGGTCACCTAAAGTCGCAGTTTATTTTGAAATAAACAAATCCTTTCATGTGTAAATGTTGTTTACAACTATATAGGAAACAAGAATGTTGCTATTTTTATTCAAACGAAGGAAAAAAAATTAGTACCGGTACTTAAAACAATTACAACAAACAAATGTTCTTGAATTTGTCGTTATAAATAGTCATTACATAGGCTCAAATCATAAAAATACTATTAAAAATCAACTTATGCCAATGTGGGCTTGTCTACATTGAACACTAAACACCGTTCAAACAAACACTTTAAAATTCCAGGCCCCATGCTATCTCTGTTGTGAGGGAGGCATACGGTCCAGTGACTTTAAATACACTACTACCTCTATGAATGGAAAGCTATTCCTGTTTGAATGGCTATACTATATATATCCACCACAATAATATGATTAAAACCTATGTAAAGACCCAGGCAAGTCTGAACAATGGCTGCATAGTTAATTACATTACACCTATCACAGGTTTTGAAAATTGATTATTTTTTAAACTGCATTTATCCAGGCATTTCAAAATTCCAATTCTTTTCTATCATAACTGGGTTTTACAGTACAGTGTATATTTAATTTATTGCAAGCTGCAGGAAGTATATCTACTTGATTTCTGGTGTACATCAAGAAAAAGTAAATCAGTACAATGACAGTTTACTTTGATAATGAGCTTATGACGGTATTTATGTATCTCCAACTTATCAATGACATAGTCAGTTAGATGATCTTAATCTGTTTTATCTTTCAAACTAAACAAATTGGTTTAAAAGTTCGGCACGAATCAGATGTACATTAATTTGTACATGTTCAAATTCGACAACACTACAGATAAAAGCAAGACCACAGGAACAGGATTATTTGCCCTTAGTAATGCAATATATAATGAGAAAACAGAACACTCCAGTAAAAAGGATAAATTTGAATACTGTGGGCAACAAATAGCCTGCAATAAATATTTTGTAGGAGGGGTAATGAAACAGACTATTCTATTCTCTTCTCCCACTTATCCCCTCTTAATTACTAAATATACATGATATTTGTACTAAAGAGTAAAGACCTCACTAATATACATCTCTAAAAGGGACTGCCTGAAAAAGCATCCTCGACAATAGTGATGTGCCCATTTCAGCTGAAGTCATTGTGTAGACAAATGTACTTTAATATCTGCCCAATTATGAGATTACAACAAAAACAGGCACATAATACAGCATGTAGGATGCTCCTCTCCTTTATACATACATGTATCTGGATGTTGATTAATCCAACAATGCAGATGTTATATATAGTCGCCACACCTCACATTGTCAATGCAGCATATATCAATTGCAATGGTCAGACACTATTTGTCACACAGAAAGAAGAACTGGTAAAATACACCAAATGCACTGATGCTGAAACATATGACCAATAAAGGAATTAAAAAAGCCAGGATTTGAACCAATCCAGTCAATATGCCAATACTGGAGCTCAATTTACACCGATTTTTGTTTTAATCCTTACACCATCTTCTGACTTGAATCGGTACATGATTTATCAATTAGCCTTCAATATAGATCTTCATTAGCACATATGTTAATTCTTACCCAAATACCTGACTGTCACAATTTTTCTCTCTCAGTCGAACCTTGCTAATTCAGTGAATTCAGCAAAGACATCAATGCAGTCCAATCCACACATCCAAGCCTTTCAAATCCTGGCCAATAATTGATTTACCAAATGCATTAAAAACATGTAAGAGTGGCATAAAGACAATTAAAAGTTTCTCAGACAGATGAAGCAGACCACTGAGCAGTGTTGTTCTGTCTCCCCTACAGCCATAAAGAGACAGATCTTACTCCATTACAGAAGAAAAAAGCCAGTGTAAAAAAATTCACCTTGTGGCTAGCTCATAAATAATGAACCTGACAAATTAGGCATAAAAAAGATCTTGACGCACTCAATGAGGTATTTCTTCTCCTTTGTTCAAGTATTATGTAATTCTTAACTAACTAATGAACATCTGTAATGACCAGCTATAGTGTACACCTCTTTCTAAAACGTTATGAAACAAGAAATTTAAACATTTATCATCTCTGTTGATTTTAAAATGACAATTCAAATAACTGATCAATATTTGGGCATATCAAAGTAGTATTTTGGAGCTTGAAAACATAATTCCCAACAAGATGTCTGATGACAACAGGGGTTGACTATATACATGTATCCATTTGATGCATGCAGTTACATATAGTGAGAGCTGATACTGATACTGTTAATATGATACTCAATGTGTTTACCTGTACTTGTGTATAGACTTTCTGTGGCCGTCCCATTAATTTTTTTTTTTTATTATTTTTTAAACAGTTATTTAGAATCATATTTTTCTTTTCATGCTAGTATTTCCTATCAATTACGAACAAAATCCGCTTTTAAAGTAAAGATTAGTTGTTTATACTTGTTAATTTTTCAAGCATAATTTGACATGTCAAATAATGTCTATTATAACATGACAAACAATATACACCAAAAAGAAGAGATATTTATCATGTATGTGCATATCCAAAACAATACCGAATAATACAACTGTTTAAAACATGCAAGGGACCGGCATATACACGGATCATTTACAAATCGTTATGCTGGAGTGTCGGCCACCGCCATTTTGGGCGAAATCCCGGCTTATTTTTCCATTCACAAATCGGCACCGATGTGCATACATGTACCATGAGTACAGAAAAAGAAATCAAATGGTTCAGTTTATATAAACAAAAAATAAATATTGCATTTACCTAGTTAAACATGTCATATCACTTACACTCAGGCGAAATATACGGAGTATCCTCTTCGCAGACCAAAACCTTGTTTGTAAACGTACTTCTCATTGGCCAGATTCATTTGGTCGTAATCTCCGAGGATACTTTGACGTCAATTATTTCCCGCCATTTTTAAAGCAACGCGTGCGATAGCACCAATCTTTTTCTACCGCACTCCTTATTGCATAATATGAAATATTAATTTTTACAGCATATCAATATGATAACTTGCACCTGCAGCTAGACAAGAGCCGATAGAGGTTTTAACAACTGCTACAAACCAATATAACCATGTTAATATCAATACTGATCCGCACATAGTGTTAAATATTATCAGATTATCATTACACGTACATATTCGTATTCTATGTCAGTTGTGATTGATTTGACTTGTTGAAGTTTTAAGAAATAAATGGTTGCCACTTGGTGCATGATGAGCTTATGTGTTTTTTTAGTGCACGAAATGCGTGTTTTAGCGTTATATAATTTATTGTTTTGGTTTTTTAGCAGAACTTCAAATATTCCTCAGCAAAGAGCTACGGATTAAAGACTTCTCATGGGCCCAAATTTGAGGGACCAGCGCTTGTTGAGATTTCTTGAAAGGGAGGGGGGGGGGGTCACAAAATTCAATATCATAGAAACAAAATCAATCTAAAAGACACTACAGTTAAGACTAAACAGGAATATAAATATCCATGTAGAAGAAATAACTAAAGTTACATATGTAAGTGATGTGGTAAAAAAAAGTTCAAACAGTTAACGTCGTCCGTCTCTCGGTAAAGTTTGATAATCCGAGGACGATGATATGCATGTATATGTGTGTATCACAAATTTCGACATTTTTCATATCAGAAATAGAACCTATATTACACAAAGCATGGAAAAGTGGTTTTGAATTAAATAAAGTTTCTGTTTAAGGACCCTCACTTACGTTCCCCGTAAAAGAGAGAGTGATTTCACGTATATTTCAGCCAGAGGGCACTTGTGTTTATTTCCGCCAAAGTTACACATTCAGAGACTTGCTCTTATTTTATAACGTTGCGTCCACCAGTATGTTCCCCAATATTTGGCCACTATGGCTGATGGCTACCCTAAGGACAGGAATGTCTGCGACAGTTCCAGGTAAGATGTACTTCAGTATCCAGAACCTAGGTCATGCTTGGCCTCAATACGTGAACTGTTGTAGGATGAGGTCAAGAAAAAGTTGTTCAAGAATGTTGACATTGTATGCATACATACGCCTAAATTGTACTATAGAATTAATCATCGTTTATAGATAATGAAAGAATGACTCAAAGAATTATCTTCCGGCTTGATGGCTGTAATTGGAGCCTTATATTCTCTTCGGACTGTTATAATCACATTGCATGCAGACTCTTCTTAATCTAGATGTTGCATGGTGTTTTTGTGAAAAAGAATTTCTATACGTATTGAAATAACACTATTACAGAGGATTTTTGTGGGGGTATTTTTGAGGAGGAGAGCTCGTGGGACATCAGAGTGCCCACGCACGGATCTAATTACTCGCCGTACATGAACTGTCGCTGGGAAATCCAGGCGGGGCCCGGGAAAAGGGTGGCACTGGTTTCCACGGAGTGGGCAGTGGAAGAGTCGCCTGGATGCACGTGAGTCAGACTTATCAAAAGTTCTCACCGAGAAAACTACACACGTGACTTCAAGAACACGATTAAACAGATAGCCTACTTATAATACGTGTAAATCACAAAGGAAAAAAACCCAACAAGTTCAAATTTGGATTCGAACCCAGTAAAACCACTAGTAAGATAAATCATAATTCATTCGCGCCTCCTCTCATATCTGTGTCATCCAGACCACTCTTTTAAAAAATTCTTGCCCTTGAATACTGCGACCAAGTTTCGTTAGCCTGGTCAAGTCATAAAATGTAATAAAAGGAATAGAGGAGAAAATATATACATGTTCTATAAAACCAGTTAGGGATTTAATTTCTCTCTGGTCCGTCGTGGCCCATGCACCGATTCCTTCTAGATTTGGTGCCGTGGCCAGCTCCTAGAACCATAAGACTAAATGTGCTATCAGGGGTAGAGGCGTGGATCTTTGTGGCGATGACCATAGGAATACGAATGTGAGGTTTGACGAGTTCGACCCACTAGTAAAGCAACAAACCACTGTGAGTATAGTGACTCAGGGGATCCGGGTTCGAGTCCCGGTGTGGTTCTTCAAATGGTTTCTTCATTTTTTACATTCCTATACTTTTCTCTAATTAAATTGTATGATTTTAAAACACACAAATTTATTTCAAATGCAACTGACACGTTTATCTCGGGTTTTGCGATGAGAATACATTTCAACATGAATTGATTTAATGGTTTCTATTTACAGTTGGGACTATCTGGAGATTCGCGACGGATGGGAGAACAGCAGCTTCTCTGTCGGCAAATTCTGCGGATACAAACCTCTCAGGTTTCTGTCGGAATCCAACAAAGTCTATCTGTATTTTGTGTCCGACGGATTTTTTCAGGACAAAGGGTTCCGACTAACGTTTAAAACTATTCCGAAAGGTAACAAGCATGAAAGGCAATACTGTAACCATGTTTTGTTCTTTCAAAGATAAACGTTAAAGTGTAAATATGGTTTATTTGCGAATCGTTAATTTTAGCGTTACGAAGTGGAATTTTTGTACAGTATGCATCTAGTAGGCACAGAGAATTTATTTCAACATATCTTAATTAAATCAAAAGAACTCAATAGCGTATTTTCAAACAGCCAAGAACTACTTAACTTTATAATTCTTAAAAAAACATAATCTTGCATAAAAATACACCATCTTTTTTTTTTAAGTTCAGTGTATAGATAGGTCACCGCCTTCCTTGAAGCTGTGTTCATACAGTCTCAATGAGTATGTTTTTCCTCGGATGTACAGTTTGCATGATTAAAGCTACTACCGCGATTTCCAAATACAACAGTCTTAGGTCTTCCCCTATCGGCCCCGATGGCTTCTTCAGCATTATCTCGGGGACTAATATCTGAGCCCCGTCGTTAGAGAAACCTCACATGTAAATGGTGCTCGATTTATTGGCGTCTTTCTAAATTTTACGGAGGGTTTATTCCTTAACCATAGTTTAACGATGGCACGGATTTAGAATCTGTACTCACTCGCCTACTTTATTCAAGTTGAAGAGTTTCATTAATTTTGAGTCATTGACGTCTTTATTTTTGTACCTGGTTTAATTAATTTTAAGTCGATGACTTTATTTTTGCAACTAGTTTGATTACGTTTTTAAAGCGTTTGTAGTTATTTTTGGCCGTGTGAAGTACGATGTTTTTATTATCGTAATATGATGAGCAAGCACAAGGTTGTGGGCCAGTTTATTTAGTCCTCGTTAGTTCCAAGGAAAGTTGGCACTAGTCTTGTGCCAGTACTTACTCTTTCGTTTACATGTATACATGTATCATGCACAGATCTGGTAGGGGGGTACGGACCCCCTGAAAAATTCAAATTTATTAAATTCACATAGTAAATTTACAAAAAAAGGCCTCGGACCGAACCCCCCCCCCCCCCCGGAAAAATTTCTGGATCCGCGCATGTATATTACTAGTTTGGATTTCTTGTGTTTTGGGTGAGATGGGAAGGCTTTTGTTTCGTTAGTTTATGAATGAGCTTAAACTTTGGATTAACCGATTATCATGCGCCTAATTCTTTTTCTAAGTGGTCATCTAAGTACATGTACCTTTATGAATGTCATTGCACTTTGTGCATTTTAAATATACTATCATCTTAATCTATGTCGATGAAATAAAAAATGATGATGATTATGATGATGATGATGATGATGATGATGATTTATGATAATGATGACGGTAACGATCCTCCTCCGTGACAGAAGATTTCACTTTGTTTGATTACAGATGGCGCTGTTAGCTGTGACAAGGTGATCACGCGTGATGAGGTCATTACGTCCCCGGGTCACCCCGGTCGCTACCTGCCAAATCAAGTCTGTCTCTATAGTATCCAGGTCAGTACTTTATAATGTACAGTATAACTTGTCTAGAACTTAAGACGGATAAAGCGAAATCTCGGATAAAGCGAAGTTTTGTGGAGTACGCTGAAAATTCTTAACTAACCCTTGCAGAATTTTACGATTATAACGAAATTGGTTAGTACTTCATGATGCACATGTATATGGTTGCTCAGGAGTAAATTCCGCTGATTTGTGATGTGTATCTGTTTTCATGAGTTTACAACTACTATATACATTTATGACACACTCTTTATGACAAGTATTTTTTTGTCAGCTATTTTCTTTCTAACTATTTATGAAATCACAAAAAGCATTCTTATAACCATGAAAATAAATGTATCCTTCCATTTTATCATTTTTTTTTTTTTACATTTTCAGAGCAGCACACAATATATGTGTGCAATATTGTATTTGTATGGCATACTTACTAGTTTGTAAAGTGTATGCAGAACTTCTACTGTAGCGACATATGTTTGTAAATAAATGGACTTATTATGGCTATGAGGACTTCATGATCCCCCACCCCTTTAAAAAAAAAACTGAGTTAAAATCGTGCGGGTATGAGGGTGGAAGTCGTTGCTGCAAGATACATAACCCACGTCTTCGGAAAAATCGAGAGGAATTAAACATTTTGAAACACTTATGAAAGAATTACATGACACTTTGATTTATTTGTAAGAAAAAAACCCAAACATGTTCTAAACTTCTATGCAATATCAATTGAAATTGTATTTCGGCGAAAAGAGACCTTTGCTATGAAGTTTTCAAAAATAAGGATTTCAGAGTGACTTTTACTGACTTTCAACAGTAAGAACCATTTTATTTAGCGAATTAAGAATGAATCAATTTGTTGAATATAAAACATTAAGTCCATTTTATCGAATAGCAACAAGAAATGTACTACAATGTGTAAAAAACACAAAAGTATCAAACTTTTGAAATTAGCAAGAACTTTTTAACCCTACTTTTCTGCGTTTCTCTATTTGTTTTACGTTGTTACAATTCCAACGGGTGTCAATTTTCTCATCTAATGTGTTATTTCTGAAACATTAAAAGGGACATAAAATGTTTCGAAGTAATCTATTAAGGCTTAAAAGATTTTAGAAAAAACCCTCATTTTAAAAATATTTGATGGTCATCAAAGTACATGTACTATTCTCTATATATTGGTTAACCAAACCTTTGTTGTTGAAAAATTTATCTTTGATAGCTTATAAGTATCTGCGGACTAAACTCTCTATATCATTCTTAAGTATCCGCGATTTCTCATTTTTCATCTTTAATTTCTGTTCTTATGCAACTCTGCTTTACTTTTAATTTAATATATATGTCATCGTATGCAATAAAGAGCTAGGAAAAATGGTGACTCTGCGTGCCGCGACCCCTTCATAAAATGCAGATTGTAAAAAGAATCGATTTCAAATATTTATTTTATTTCTCTTATAAATGTAATATTAACATTAAAAGTAAGTAAACGTTCTCAAATACCGTTGTAACGATTAAAAAGGCAACGATATTGAGGGAAGGGGTGAGCAAAAAAAAAAAATCGCTAGTTCGTTGTTTTCATTTGATGTGGCTTGTATGTCGAAATAGATCATGCAAAAAATGAGCGTATAAAATAAGACGCAAATTAACAATCTCAGCATTACCAGAGTGGGTTTTTTAATAAATAATGAATAGCAGGAAACTATATTTTTCAATCTATTTTAGCTCATGTCTTATCAATTGGAACTTTATTTTCCCCTTGGTAATTCAACCCCTTTCTAAATACGCAGAAAAAAAATACTTATTAAACCAAAAGTTTACTCTCATCTAACTAGGTTTTCTTCAGGGTCTTTTCGCTGTTTGTCGTGTTTTTCAAGAAAGACGTTAGAAAGTTATTAAAAGCAAGCCCACAGTGTGATTCTTGTTTAGAAAGAAAGAAAATCTATGTTTAGCAAGAATTTCCTTGATCCCATGCGTGGTTTTTTTTTGTAGAAGAGTCATCATTAACATGCTTACAAAACAACGTTAACAAACGAAGAACAGCGAGATATGTTTTAATAACGGAGGTTACTGTAATGACAAAGTTCAGTTTCACTTTTGATTTACAATATAGGGCGACGGCTGAGGTAGGAAAGATATTAAAGGCATAGTTCCCAATGACGCTGATTTAAGGATTACTCCAATAAGTCTGATAAGATGACGGGAAATGGTGACAGGATATTTGATTCCAACCGCGAATAAACCCACTATATTTTGATTTATTGAGAATCAGAGATAACCAATTGCCCTGTTTTAAGCAACTTGAGCTTTAATATTTGAAGGATTTGAAGGGGATAAGCTGAGTGATAAGCGTTAAAAGTATATGTTGACGTCAGTGACATATAGGTCTAAATAGTAAATACAGAATAAGATAAACGCTTTGTATCAAAAGATTCTTGTTGATGAAAATACCATCATATGTAGGTTATCCGTTATACAGAGTTGAAGTACATATACTTTTGGTCATCTATCTCAAAAAGTTGTTATAAGACCCACCCACCCCCACCCCATTCCCCCCAAAAAGGCCAACGTTGAGATGTATACCGGTATACTACGTTTCAAAATCATGTACAGTTGTCATTTATGTAGACAAACTAAACTGTTGGCTCTCGAGATCATCTAAGTATCCTTAACATTAACGCTTGAACTAATAAGTTAAACGGCACTGGTCGTTGATGATGAAATTCCTTTCAAGAATTTTTTTTTCTGGTATTGAGACGTCATCAATGCCTTTGGTGGACTTGGTCAGACCTTTGTTTGGTTATCTTGGTTTAACAACATTTCTGTATTGATTCCTTAATTAAGTACTACGACTCCAAAACAGATTTTACGGTCTCGCGTACTATCACGATGTTCGATTTTCACTAAATTCTGCGTATAAAGGGTTTGGTTTGGATTTTTTGGTTTACTTTTTTTAGGGGGTGGGGGGTATAAGTGAGTTTTCTTTTATATTCAACAGATGTTCCCTATCGTTTCCGGATGAACTTTTAACATTGTGTAGATATTTATGGTTTTATTTTTTAAAAAGGGAATTCTCGTTTGTGAATTAAAAAGGGGGCATTTTAAAACGAGGAAGGAAATTCAATTATCTTTCTTAATTTCATGTTGAAAAGGGTTTGTGATATATAATGTCTTCACATAGATAATACAATGAGGGAAAAAACCTCCCCAAAAACCACAAAACAAACAAACAAAACCCCACCTTTTATATATAGACCTTCATAATATCACCCCCCCCCCCCCTTCGTTTTTTTACCAATTAATGACGTTAACGTTTTCTTTACTTATTTTTTTTACACACTCCGTGACACACGTACTTACATCATGTTTTATGTCTTACAATGTAAAGGAAATAATTCCAGTACAAAAATGACCAATAAATTTAGTCTGCTTTGCATTATCGCCGGAACAGGGCAATATTTCGACTTTACATAGTCAACTTTAAAACAACAATTGACACTTAATTGTTTCTATCTAACCTAAGCAGTAGTAGAATGTTTGAGGAGCTAGTTTTATATCTAAAATAATGATTTAATATTTTTTTGTACAGTGTATGCATGGCACTTGTAAAACTTGTTAAAATCACCACCATGTAAAATGTACACGTTATATATTTACATGACTTCAATGGATCTCAAGATATGAAACTTTTTTTTAAAAGTTTATTTAAATACCAATATTTTTATTTTACAAATGTTGGAAATATTTTTTAATTGATATGGTTAATGCATGGTAATTTGTGTACAATAACAATAAATGAAATAAATTGAAACAATAAATGGTAATTCAGATATATGTATACAAATTGTTTCTGTTTACATATTCTGGTTACTACTTGATTTGCAATGTTTTAGTTCTAATAATCGAAAAAAACCCAACAAAATACTCACAATAATATCCTTATTTTCACAAAAACATATCCTTATATACGGATGTTTTTGTACAACTCGAACACGCAACTCACGTAAACTTCATTTTATAAAAGTTAAGTGTTTACTTAATCCACAAGTATGGTGTGTTGTCATGTTCACAGTAGCTGTACACCATTTTTTTTTCAATTTCCAGTTTCCGGTTGGCTCCCATACCGATTTAGGGGTTTCTTTTCTTGACGTCACAGACGGCTCCTGTTTGTTTGACCGTATTGACATCTTTGAAGGAATTACTTCACGTACGTTTACTATAAATATGCATGAAGATATAATTATTCAACACTTAAATTCCGTTGTGATGCTTAATTCAGTGTAAAAACGTAAATGTATGAGATTTACCGGGGTATTTCTTTTAACAAATTTCTATGCGGAAATCTTAATAATTTTACAGTGTTGAATTAGTGTTAGAATCATTTTTCCGAAAGTTATGATGATGGTGGTTGTCTAGATGACAAATGTTTGATTTATAATAATTTAAGCAATTTTGAGACGTGATGAATTTCGCTAAAATAAAATTACACTTTTGCAAACATTTCCACGTTTACAAAAAATACATGTAGATTGTTCCTAATGGATTTATCTTATTACATGTAATTGACCCAAATCCATTATTTCCGTTGACATACCGGTATATATCCAATATGATATGTACATAATCGAAAAGGTGTGGATTTGTTTGGTTTTTTTCAGATGACAAATTCTTAACAACACTTTGTGGAAAACAGAGAAATCTGACCATAAGCAGCCAATCAAATTCTCTGCTCTTAGTTTTTACCTCTGATTATTACCAAGAGGGGCGGGGCTTCAAGATATACGCAAAATCCCGAAATGATAACAGCTCAAATCGACCAAGGGGGCATGGTAATATAACCAAAATCAAATGTTTCATTCTTTTAAAATGATGAACACTACACATGAATTAATTGTTACAATGATTGTACAATACGATGTTGTTTTTTTTTCAAGAACATACATTTGTATATTGCGTATATTTTTTTTTTTAGGCATTCAATGCTTATTTATATTTATATTTATATTGATGTTTATTTGTATGAATTATTTGTGTATCGTAGCTTTAAATCTTTGACAGGGATATAAATAAAAGATATGAATAATAGATGGAACAGCCATAAATCATGTTATTTAGTTCGCTCCGCGGCTAAAAATATAGTGCCAGAAAATTTGTCGAGAAAACTCTCCTTTATAATCGAATAGATATGATTTAGCGATTTTTTTTTCATAAGTACATATCAAATTGGTTATGTAAGTTTGAACGTTTCATTTAATCTTACAATAATAAATTTATTCAAAACGCGTGATGACGTTTATTTGTGCTCATAGGCCGTGATCAAGTTTGGCGTGTTATCGAAAATTGAACGTCACAGATTTCCAATGCAAACATAAGGGGAAATATACACCGAATGTAAATATACATAAATGTACTACCATCTTGTTGCCCATTGAGGGCCCAGAATTATAATGATAAAATAATTAGACTGATTAAAATGAATACATGTATTATACCGGTAACATATGATACCAAATTTTCTTCACTCTCTTTGATGTTTGGTCCAAACAAAACTTAGGTTAAAACTTCTATTTAAACACAATATACCGGGTATATACTGAATATTTTGATTTAACACCCAACTCGTTCCACTGAGTTTTATCAAACTGTAACATTAGCTCATTGAAACGTGTCATTACTTTTCTATTGATATAAGGAAATTCTTTTCTTTGCAGACACTGGTTGTAACACCACTATAGAGAATGAGACCAATGGAACTATATCCAGCCCAGGGTACCCAGAAGATTACCCAAACAACGCGTTCTGTAGAACTATTATCCGGGCTCCAAAAACTAATCACGTGATTCAAGTTAACGTCACATTCATAGAAATGGAATCGTATGAAAACTGTACCTTTGATTCTCTGACAGTTTTTGCAACGGAACATCCTGGTTTGACATTTGGTTTGAATAAAACAAAATGGTAACTTACATGTTGGTGAATTAAAAGGATGCGTTTTATTACAAGGCGTTTTGATTTTTTAGGGTCTACACAGATAGGGAGGGTTTGCGGACTGCCTGAGGAGGGTCGTGTGTTCGAATCCGCCTCTGAGAGTATTCGACTGGAATTCCGGTCCGACTCCATGATTCACTGGAGAGGCTACCAGGCAACGTTCCAACTCATCCCTAAAAAAGGTAGATACCTGTACATTTAATTATTGTATACAGGTTTATTTTTGTCCCGTGGTTTTTTTCCCGCCCTTCTACACTTGCATACGGTTTCACCCTGTCTTGAATTTGCCCAGACACAGTTGTGTGATAGATACTTTTTCTTATTAACACAGTAATCTAAAAATTAAAAACTGACAACGAGGGCGAAAAAGGCGATAATAAAACAGGGGAAAATATTTCCCTGTATAAAGTAATCTGTGTAGATCTAATTTGTTATTCAAGATTTGAATAAAGCGGTGACAATTGGAAAAGGAATTTAAAAACTTCTTGATCAATGTTTTTGTGTTATTTTGATAATGTACACCCTTGTTTAATTTGGGCATCACAATGTCTTCAGAAGACTACCCCGAGGTTCGGTCCTTTGGCTGCAGCTCTATGTTACTAGGTGTATTGTTTCTTGTTCTTTAAAGTGGTAGGCGACACATGTAGATGAAAGTATCACATACAAAATATTATCATTGTTGCAAAAACTTCAAATTTTGCGATATTTGACAATAAAATGTATTTTCAAATTCTTGTTATGATAAAATTTAAAAAAAAGGTTCAAACGGGTTTTGGTCTTATGACTTGCAGTTTAATATATAGCTGGGGCTTTATCCTATCAAGCTATGCTTCTAGATGTCAGGACAGCGAAAGAATAAAATATAATAAGTTGAAGTAAAAATCATGTAGGTTTTTAAAGAAAGTACGCCATGTATAAATTGAAGGTGTCCCATGCCTCCTTAGGTTTCGAATCATATTTCCGACAATCCTCAATTGAAAGAAGTATACTATAGTAGTCTGCAACCATTTCCTCGTCAACCATTTGTCATGTGAAATATATGTAAGTCGAAAATGTTTTGAATATCGTTCTATGCTTTTCCAATATGCATTTGACTACCAACTCAGCTATAGTCAATCAAGAAAAAACAATATAATATCTGTGTTATCCCTACGAATTAGATTTGTAACATATATATAGTCCAATACATTTCATCAATGACGCAAATGACTATTTATCATGGATTTGATCACCCCGACTGTATCACCTCATAAAACTCACAAGAATGATTCCTTATTCCTTAACTAAATTTTTTTCTATAAAGATCCTTCTTAACCCTATACCAACAAGTAATTGGATGGCTACCGACACTCTATTCTGTTCAAGTACCAACTGTTGCAGCAAAGGGGCCATAGCTTCCCTTCACCTGTTCCATTTTACACAGTTCCAACAATTCCATTCTCTACGTTGTAATGTTCTTTACTTTATTCATCATCTATTTCGCTTCTCTCGAGGATGATAGGACCTGTCTCAAAAATATTTGATGCTAGTTCATATGTTTAATATTTCATATGGTTAATATTTGATACGTCACACAACTCTTTATTAAATGAAGCACCATGATAACATATGATTTATTCCACTGATGTAAACAGCTAAACTATCATTTGATAATCTTCGTCAATATTTGGAAAACCTCCGCTCATTAATTTCAATATCATTATGGTGTTGGGCATGAATGTGTTATGGCATCTTTCAATAAATGCATGTTTTATATCAATAAATCACCATGTAACGGGTCCAAGGGGCAAAATCAGCTCAGCGGGGAGAAATCCCGCGGCACTGGCGATGACAACAGTTTTATGGAAGATTTACCACGTATACTGACTGTAAAATTCCTAGAATGTATAATATGCAAAATATAAGAACGCAATCGTAATTAGAGGTTGTGCGTGGGTTTGACTGGGGGTGGTGAAATCCCCCCCCCCCCCCCCCCCACTATTTTCAGGTTTGAAGGGACTTGACATCGATCGTAACAGACAATTTCTCATCACCACAGTGTCCTTTCATTATTTTCTTCTTTAGTTTAAAATTAGTTCATATCACCAGCAGAAAATGTACTTTTCAATATTCACAATAAATCTAAACAAAAATATAGATTAATACGGCGGCATGGATTAACATGTGCATATAAATAGCGACCAAGAAATTCTTTGCAAATTAAGATATCATAATGTAAATATAGTTTTTAATAAAGTGATTTTAAATTAATATACTATAAGATATTATGTCAATATCTTATAATCATATGAATTTCAAGGCAAAGTAAACCAATAGATTCAACGAATTGTATCCCGTAGATACCTCATATCCCTTAAAACTATAGAATAATTCAGACTAAATTCAGATTGGTTTCCTCAATCGAAAATGATAAATTTAGTTTCAGTGTGAGCATAAAATCAATTTTAGATATTAAGTTTTGCTTTCGGTTTGGGGTTGGGATGGCCAGTATCCATGCATGAGAAGGGAAATGCAATAAAGTCCCCTGTTTGTGTGTTACAGCGTGTTATCCGTCCTGTCTGCCGGGAACTGTTTGTGTGAACAAGGGCGGATCTCTCACGTGAGTGTTCAAGGTTTATCTTTTCAAATAAAAAATATGCTTTAAAAAGTGTATGTGTACACACTAACGAATATATGATAGAGAAAAAATACGATGAATTCAAAGGCATCACAGGAAAAAAAAATAATGCAATGTTACAAAATTGTGCATGTCTTTCAATCAGTTGATCACCATGTGTCATTATGGGATTTTACATATACATGTATTTTTATTTCAAAAGTATACATACATTAAATGTATTATACTCAATTAAACCTGCATGTACTTGTATTTTACCAGCTGTGTCGCTGGACTGAAATGCCCGGTGGATATCTGTAACCATGGCGACTGCGTCCAAAATCACCAAGGGGAATTCAAGTGTTTCTGCCACAAGGGTTACACAGGGGCGTTCTGTAGAATCAAAGGCGACAACGAAAAAGTAAGATAAAGCTTGCTCACCACCAAAGTTGTGAATGTTTTAATCCGTTAAAATATGTCAAAGCAACTGTTGTTGTGGTAAAAACACGTATTACATTTCTGCTTAAAAACAAAAATACTTGCGCAGTTTTTAGCTCACCTGAGCTGAAAGCTCAAGTGAGCTATTCTGATCACATTTTGTCTGTCGTCCGTCTGTCCGTCTGTCTGTCTGTCCGTCTGTCTGTAAACTTTTCACATTTTCGACATCTTCTCAAGAACCACTGGGTCAATTTCAACCAAACTTGGCACATAGCATCCTTAGCCTAAGGGGATTCAAAGTTGTGAAAATTAAGGACCAAGCCCTCTTACAAGGGGAGATAATTAGGAATTAATGAAAATTTTCGAGAAATTTTCAAAAATCTTCTTCTCAAGAACCATTTGGCCAGGAAAGCTGAAACTTATGTGGAAGCATCCTCAGGTAGTGTAGATTCAAAGTTGTGAAAATCATGACCCCCGGGGGTAGGATGGGGCCATAATGGGGGGTCGACTTTTTACATAGGAATATATAGAGTAAATCTTTAAAAATCTTCTTCTCCAAATCCTTTAGGCCAGGAAAGCTGAAACTTATGTGGAAGCATCCTCAGGTAGTGTAGATTCAAAGTTGTGAAAATCATGACCCCCGGGGGTAGGGTGGGGCCACAATTGGGGGGTCGACTTTTTACATAGGAATATATAGAGTAAATCTTTAAAAATCTTCTTCTCAAGAACCATTTGGCCAGAAAAGCTTAAACTTATGTGGAAGCATCCTCAGGTAGTGTAGATTCAAAGTTGTGAAAATCATGCCCCCCGGGGGTAGGGTGTGGCTACAACGGAGGGTCTTTTTTTAACATAGAAATATATAGAGTAAATCTTTAAAAATCTTCTTCTTAAGAACCATTTGGCCAGGAAAGCTGAAACTTGTGTGGAAGCATCCTAAGGTAGTGTAGATTCAGAGTTGTGAAAATTATGATTCCCGAGGGTAGAGTGGAGCCACAATTGGGAATTGAATCTCTACATAGGAATATATAGAGTTAATCTTTAAAAATTGTCTTCTCAGAAACTAATAAGCTAGGAAAGCTGAAACTTGTTTGGAAGCATTCCTCAGGTAGTGTAGATTCAAAGCTGTAAAAATCATGATTCCTGGGGGTAGAGTGTGGCCACAATGGGGGTGGAATTTTTAAATAGGAATATTAAGAGTAAATCTTTAAAAATCTTCTTCTCAGAAACTAATCATCCAGGTGATTATTTAATATTGTTTAGATTTTGGCTTCTGGATGATTCCTGGACAATTGGGTCTCACAAGGGGTTCAGAGTTTGATGTAGGTTTATATCCCATTTATAAACAATTGTTTAGGATCTTTTTGAGAGCTGCAATGCTCAACATGTGATATTACTATAAAATCATCCTGTTAGAAAAAGGACTAATGATAATAAACATAAGAATATCCAGTGGAAAAAATTGATTTTTATTTATACAGGATCTACATGTATTATACTACATGTCCAGATAGTTTTTATTATGACTCCATTAAGCTGATTTTATCATACCTATTGTTCCTCAGGTGAGCGATGTGGCCCATGGGCCTCTTGTTACATTTTCCAAGAATTATATTGGATATATGCCAAAAACAGTTCTGTTTAAAAAAAGAGCATGTAAATCGGGCTGCTATATTAGGGTACCTTCTTGTTGATATATTGGCGTGGTTTGGTTTCTTTTTAGAATTCCACCAGAATGATCATGTTGAAGTCTCCCTCAGATCTCGCAGTGTTCCGCGGAGAACGAGAAATAATAGAATGTAATTCTAACGACCCAAGTGCTCAATATATTTGGTAAGTACCAAAGACTAAGTTACTAATCAGAAAAGACATATTTGAAAGTCTTAAGAACATCGTATATGCTTTTTTTCATTTGATTAAGGAATTTTAGTAAAAAATCTTGTTTTCTAACAACGTTGCATAATTCAACTTTTCAACTTCATATATCAGTTTTAAACCGGATGGGGATTTTACAATTTTTATTTTGAAAATATCAAAAATTGCACAATAGTAACATTTTTAAAATGGTGATAATATGATGTCCCCTCATCAACATTAAAATCGCAAAGTGTCTGATGCCATCTAGTGACTATCATCTAATCTTTGATACCGTATCGCTTTATTAAAAGTACAAAATATCCATGCATGCCTGTAATGCAAAGCTACACAATAATTTTCAAAGAATATAAGGCTTAAATAAGGAAGAGGAGTCAGTGATGATCCTATATTCAGGATTCTTATAGTACATTTTTGAAGAATAAATCTTTAGTTCTAGGATACTAGTTTAAACATTGAGATAACAATTTATTTTAACCATGCACATATTACAATTCTTGCATAAAATATTAAAAAAAGAAACCCGGCTTCTTGAATACTGACATTACAAGCTACTCCAGTTCGAAATCATTCCTTATGAACATTCAAAAATATATTTTTGCATTTTGAAAGGATGTGTTGCAATCCCCGTAACCCCCCCCCCCCCCCCCGGGATCCGCCACTGGACCATCTGTCCACTATATTCGCAAACAAAGACAATGATGTTTGCAGTGATAAACATACTACCAATAAAGAATTAGATTTTTACCATTAGGCTATTCAAGGGCATGCTTCTACAGTCCGATTCTGCACATATAACGGTGTTACCAGGAGGCATTCTAGACATCCGGGACTTTAATGAGGAACTTCAAGGAACATACAAGTGTATCGCTAGCACGGCTACAGACTTTGCAGAAACCGAATTTCGCGTTACCCTTAAAGAGAAATGCTTTCTAGGTAATACTTCGGTGCATTTACTACAGATTGTAATCATCTTTGGTTATTAAAAATGTGTGTCCATTTACACATCTATATGCGTAAAATAATGCTTTTTTTGTTTTCTCTACTGATAAAATAGTCGTGGAGACCCCGCCAAAAGACACGGCCGTAGAATCCGGAAGTACTGTTCTACTATCTTGCTTTGTTCCTGACGCTAAGAAAATTACGTGGTTCAAAGATGGCAAGCAACTTCTTTCTACGCAACATACGGTAGGTCTTGCTAAAAACTAAATAAAAAAAACATTTTTCAATAAAACTGCTCAACTTTTAAAAAATACTGTCGTTTTCATTGTGTTTCATTTTCACAAAATCTTTTTAATCTACATTTCATAATGTTACATTGTCATGAAATAGACCAGGTTATTAATAAAAAATAATAGACAAACAGATCTTCAATCATACAGATCCTGGCAAGTGGATTTTACCTTAAAATAGATTCGGTTAAACATGATGATGTAGGAAACTATTCCTGTCTAGCGGAAGGAGAGGGTGGTTGTTCGGCCCAGCGGTCTGCAATGTTGACCATTGTCGAGGAAACGAAAATGGATCAAGAAGGTACAAAGCAATCTTGTTTTTTCGATGGTCAAGTTTATCTAAATAATGATCTTTACACTCCTCATCGACAATTCTAGAAAAGGGATGTGAGCATTGGGCGGATCAGGCAAACTTAGCATAGTGATGATGCCAAACTCGACATTGTTCGGGAAAACATAGTCATGAATTATATTATGAAGTCGAGTTTACTTTAGTAACCAAAAATACCTTTTGTTTTGTCGAGAAAAAAAAAATGAAATTAGAATGTGAAACTTGTTGTAGATAAATGTGGAATGGTATCTGGTATGGTACCTCAACTGAGCAGCAGGATAAGTGGTGGAAGAGTCGTTACCATAGAAACAACAGCCTGGCATGTCATTCTCAGGGAAAACGAAAAGGTCTTTCCTCAACAAATCTTAGAAAACGTTTTAAGGCCATCAACAAAAAATAAAATATTGTTTCAACTATATCACATCTTCACAACGTCAAGGCTTTGTGATTACGAAACTCCACACAAAGTATGGAGTTCAGTAATCACAAAGCCTTGACTTTGTGAAGATGACTATATCATAGAGTCAAAACAAGAAAATTTAATATTGGAAAGACATATAATTTCTATTCAGTTTAAATTTTTATGTCAATGAACATGTATATGTATATAATACTTGTCGGTTTTACTTCATTTGATGATTAGGAATATATATAAGTCGGTTTATAAAAATCTTATCTGCAGGAAAAGACGTTTTGTGGAGGCACTTTGATCTCCAATACCTGGGTTGTTACGGCCGCCCATTGTTTCGCCCATTATCCAAGCGAATTCAAGCGCCCATTTCTCAAGTCAAACATAGACGTCATTCTGGGCACGAATCAGTGTAAGGGAAAGGGCGGAGTCAAACGAAAAATCAAGCGGTACATCATCCACCCGAAGTTTGCTGAAAGGTCCAGTTATGACAACGATATTGCGCTTATAGAAATGGACGAACCAGTTAATTTCACCGAAAAAATGCAGCCGCTGTGCCTGAAACCTACCAGTATTATTGACGATTTGTTTCTGTCTCGGCGTGGGGGGAGGAGAGTGGGGCGCGTGATTGGGTGTGGTCAAAGATACGAAAACATCGAGGACACTCCCGAACTTATCCATGACGTATACGTTCCCATCATTTCCCGCGAGATCTGCGAAGACACCAACATTGGAACCGGGAACTTCACGGACACCATGTTTTGTGCGGGCTATGAGCGCGCGCTTTTTGGTGACGCCTGTTATGGAGATAGCGGGGGGTCGCTGAGTGTCCAATTGTCGGACACCCATCCCTGGGTCTTGGTGGGCGTGGTCTCGTGGGGTGTAGGGTGCGACAGACCAGGCCAATACGGTTATTATACAAATGTCGGGAAGTTTTACAACTGGATACAAGAAAATGTGAATTAGCCGAACTGAAAACATTATCTCCAATCCAATATTTAGATACTAAAATTTAAATAAATGTGTTGGACAATTTCGAGTCTTAAATGATTCTTGTATGTAGTCTCTTATTTAGATGACAAATTTAACTTTTTTTGTTAAGAGAAGAGCGGAATTTTTTTTAATCAAAGAAAAAAAACTCGGCCAATTTAAACAATAAAACGGCAGTGCGGACGAGCCTCCGATATATGTATATGGAAACAGCGAAGAACTTTTAAGAAATCCTGACTTAAATCTGGTATATTCAAACACATGACCTACCACAGATTTAAATAGCCGTGCGTTATCTATTACATGTATTGCCTGATAGTAGACTCGAAGAGTTGTTGAAAATTAACATGTCCAAAATGGTCGTTTCAATTTTAATTATTGATGAAAAATATGTAAAGAAATCAAAAACATTTCAATAAGAACGAAAAGTACTAAATCATGTAACTTGAGCTAATTATGATTGTTAAATGGATATTTGAACTTTTCTAAAGAAGGTAGAAAATTGTCTGTGTCACCAATTTAGCAAATGTTAACCAAACACAAGAAGCATTATATAAATAGTGCCTGCTTGGGAGGGTACCTGTTGAAATTGACACCCCGAGAAAACCATTGTCAACCGACGCGAAGCGGAGGTTGACAATGGTTTTCGAGGGGTGTCAATTTCAACTGGTACCCTCCCAAACAGGCACTATTTATTTTATTATACTGAATGTCTTGATTTTATAGCAAATTTTCTGCTTTTATATAAAAAGACGTGAGTTCTACGGCGAACCGTACGCGCATAATTTACGCGCATGTAACAATTCGTTCTATCGGCCCGTTGCCAAGTGTGTTGCTAACGCTGAGGGTGCGAGAACGGATTGTCAACTGCGTCTAAACCAATCAGATTTCAGTATTTAACATGAAAGTATAATAATGTGACATTGTACAACAACAAAAAAATCCTCTCAATCAGTGGCGGAGCTAGGGACAATGTTTGTAAGCAGTAGGTCTAGCTGAGCACATTTTCAATTAGTAAATGTTTTAATACCTCAGCTATGATGTTGAAATTGTACTTACAGAACAAGCTGTATTAGATATAAGATCACAGCCGGTGTTCATATTATTTCTTTTTCATTTCGTCTACATTAAATCAAATTTACTGGAACAAAAAATCAAAGAAAGTGAAAAACAAAATAAAACGCACACCAACAGATCTAGAGACCAAAGAATAAAGAACTCAAAAAACCCCCAAATAACAATTTTTTTATATGGGACAACAACGACTGAGTATACGGTGAAAGTGGGATTTTTGACTACTAGGCGTTTTTGATGACTAGTTGAAGATTTTCCCAAGCAATTTTATACCTGATATTTGTCTAATAAGGGAATAAAAGTTGTGATTTACGAGTATTATATGATGCAAACGTATTTATTGCATGTTTTGAAATGACAAGTCAAAGTACTATGGCAATTTACTTTCCACTTTACCCAACCTATGCTCTGAAAAAACAGTGTTGCTTCTTCTCATTTTGTTACGGATTGAAGCGCTGAGTCGATTGTAATGAAGTGTAAAATGATAATTCATACTATATGGATCTAAATCTTGAACTTACGACTCAGTCAATGTTCGAAAAGTGTAATTACTATAAGAACAAGTTCGGGATGCTTAAGGAAAAGTTCCGACACAAACGCAAAAAGGGATTTGAAATGAAAATATAACAATGTTTTAAAACAATTGAGAATCAGAACAAAAGTTGTAAGCACGTGCTTACAGATACGCTACTGTGACATAATTTTTGGAATTACACCAATGGCAATATTTCATACAGTACATGGCTCCTTAATGTTTCAATTATTATAAACAATTTTAAAATAGCAGTTCACGTAATTTTGTTTGCAAAAAAATCAGATTATGCAAAGTTTAATAATGGCATTGCAAATGCCATCTTATATTTACTATAAAAATAATCCAATTGGTCCCTCCATTTTTGCCTCCCCCCCCCCAACTTTAAAACAAGAGGCCCACAGGCCTTGACGGTCACCTAAGTAGCATGTTTGCATTTAAGTTTCCGAAACTCCTCTGGCTGTTACCTCCACTTTTATTATTTGATGTTTGCAAACATCAATTCATCAAAAAAAAAAAAAAAAAAAAAGGGGGGGGGGGGGGCAAGAGTCGTAGGAATCCCGGATTATCTATACCCTAGCACCAAGGGCCAAAAATGTAAACTTTTGGTAAAAAGAGACCTGCAGGCCTTTAATGGTCAATATTAACATTCACAATTTCATTAATAATACACACAACATGCATACAGTTTATTGCTACAAGCATACAATGCACAGGAAATTAAAGTTTTCAAGATGAAGTTAAAAATGTAAAATTGTTAACGGACGACACGTGACCAACGGCAATAGGGTACCCAAGTGGCTCAAGTGACCTAAAAAATACATGTTCATTGAATGGCCATATTTGCCCCCCCCCCCGGAAAAAAAAAATTAATAAAAAGACTAAACCCCTGCCCCATGGGCAGTGAATTTGACAATTTAAGAAGAGGACATTATGGATATAATAACAATTGCATTTAGTCTCCCAAGAGTGTGAAAGTTCAGGCCCTAGGGCCTTTACCCCTGACCCAGGGGTCATGAATTTCACAATTTAGGTAGAGAGCTTCATGGACATAACAACCATGCATTTGGGTTGTCTCCAATATGTATGGGAGTTGAAAAGAGCATTTTCTAAGATATAATACATTTTCACTAAATGGCTATATTGGCCTCGCCCTAGGGCCTAAACCCCTGGCCCAGGACCCGTGAATTTCACAATTTAGGTCGAGGGCTTCAAGGACATCATAATCATTTACCGGTATTTAGTTTTTCTCAAATATATATAGGAGTAGAGAAGATTTTCTAAGATTTAATAGTTTCACTATATGGCCATATATTGGCTCTGCCTGAACCCTGACCCAGGAGCCATGAATTTAATAATTTAGGTAGAGACCTTCATGGACATCATAACCATGCATTTAGTTTTTATTAAATATATATGCGAGTAGAGAAGAAGATTTAATACACT
Source organism: Magallana hongkongensis (assembly GCA_016163765.1). Taxonomy (NCBI): domain Eukaryota; kingdom Metazoa; phylum Mollusca; class Bivalvia; order Ostreida; family Ostreidae; genus Magallana; species Magallana hongkongensis. The sequence goes on along the minus strand of WFKH01003881.1, from coordinate 15,312,818 downwards.
TTCACTTTATGGCTATATTGGCCCTGCCCTACTACCTGAACCCCTGGTCCAGGGGCCATGAATTTCACAATTTAGGTAGAAGGCTTCGTAAACATCAGAACCATGCACTTAGTTTTTCTCAAATATACATGTATATGGGAGTAGACAAGAAGATTTTCTAAGATTTACCAGTTCTACATTTTCACTATATGGCCATATTGGCCCCACCCTAGGGCCTAAACCCCTGCCCTAGGGGCCATGAATTTCACAATATATGTAGAGGGCTTCATAGACATTATAACTATCTATAACCTTCTTCTCATATGTGTGGGAGTAGAAAAGAATAATTTGGCAAATTTGGCCTTTTATGCATATTTCGCCCCACCCAGGAGGCCCCAGGGGTGGTAAGGTCATAAATTTCAGATTCCTCTTATCCTAGAGATGCTTCAAATCAAAAATGGAAACAAATGGCCTTGTAGTTTTCAAGAAGTTAAAAATTTAAAATTGTTTAGGGACGATGATGGACGAAGACCAATTACAATAGGTCACCTGAGTGAAAGATATATTTTGTTCTTCAACGAAGACCAATTACAATAGGTCACCTGAGTGACTCAGGTGACCTAACAACCCAATGCTATGTGACTATTTTTTTTTTTTCATATTTTGTTCTTCAACGTGTGGTTAAGCTGAGATATGCCAAAATACTTGCATCATTATATACCATTTCACATGACTACACATGCTGATGGCATTTTTTGCTTTACATGAACTCAAGGTTCTCTCAACATACTGAGGTGTATCAATTTACAGGTAACCACAGCATCAGTGAACAAGCAATGTCTACATATAAACACCACAGC
>WFKH01003881.1:15289636-15311969 GCA_016163765.1 Magallana hongkongensis | reverse complement strand
CATATAAACACCACAGCATCAGTGAACAAGCAATGTCTACATATAAAACACACATAAAAAACACAGATTACAAGCTATTTATTGTCTATCTTTCACTCATTTCCTTACATTCCCACAATTTACAAAATTGAAATAACACAACAAAGTGTAATATATTTTAAAGCACAAAGTCAGAATTATCAAACCATGATTCTGAAACAAAGTTCCACTAGTAGAACAGACCACTAGTGTTTCATCAGTGCAAATATCTAATGACTAATGATGAGATATAAAACATTATATAAATTGAGACTTGTATTGTCAAAGAGCTTTTTAGAAAATCAGCATACAGTAAACACAAAACATGGGACTCTATATCAAAGTTCCGTCTGCCATGTTTTTAATAGATTAAAAATCATCAAAAACTTGTGAAATTTAGAATGTTAGCACTGTTGGCACTCATGTTTTAAAAATGCATGAGAATACCAAGTAGAAGAACTTAAATAAAAGGTATAGCACTTACAAACTTGTGACTGCAAATGGTTTCATCCACCCTATTATCCCCCCCCCCTTTAAAAAAAACAAAACAAATAAATTCAAATTTCTGTACAATACTTAAGGAGAAAAATATTTAAATTGGCAACATACATTCTGTTTGTGAGCACAATAACTTGAAAATCATTCTAATGATGTCAACTTCTTGGTTATTTCAAACTTTACAACTTGTATTTCACTATCAAGTCTCCTTAAGTCCAACAAACACATGCAATGTACACAAACAAGTACAATACACAGAAAAAAATATATATATATTTAAAGGATGGCACTTCAGTCTCTTCCAATACTGCATCAAAATACAAACATTGACACAAGTATGTTCTACTAGAGTTTACAAATCAAGAGAGAAGGAAAGCTACTAAAGTTTGTACAATATATCGATTGGATTACAATTAACTGAGAAGATGTATGAAGAACAACATAATAAAATTGTGTCTCATTCAAACAAAACTTTGCAGTTTTTGCCGAGAATAAAAGGAGAGAAAATACACAAATACAATCTAGATTTTATGTGAAAATATTTTGATCTCTCTTTCTATATCCTCGTAATTTGGTTTCAAAACTTTTTCTGTGATATCCGACGACTTGACACATTCTTCTAACCTGCTATGCATGCTGGGAGAATCAGTGATTTTATGAGCCATATCAAACAGCTCGGACATACTCTTGTCTTTGATGTCTTTTTTGTGCCCCAGGGCTCTCAGAACCTGGGGGGCGAACTTTGAATAATGTGCCGTGGCATTGATGATCATTGGCACATCTACATCATTGACAAGGTCTGCCACAAATTTGGCAATTGCTGTGTGTGGATCCAACAAGTATCCTATCAAACAAAACAAAATTAGTTAAACATAATATCAAGGAGACTTCAACAAAAAAAGGTGAAATTTATTTCAATTTGCTTATTATTGTACATTCCTCATTTTATGCGAGTACTTTTAAATTCCCCAATTCCGCCATTTCGTATCAAATTGAAAGACTATAAAATTGCAAGCACCAAACTTTTCTTATAATTTCAAATAGTTCACATCTGTTAAAAAAATAACAGCAAGATTTTAAAATCAAGAAAGGTTGCTTTTTTGCAATTTTATGCAGCTTTTTTCCCAAGCTTTTAATTACGAATCTACAGTATTGTTATAAAAAAGATTCTGAAACTAAATCCTGAACTAGACAACATTGACATGGTGACCATCTCAAAGGGCCCCGCATAAATAATGGAAAATAGGATGAAAAGCATTTCAGAGAATTTTTCTTTGACCTTGACCTATAACTTAGAAATTTTCCAGCTGGCATAGAACTTTTAATTCAATCTCATTACCCATTATATACTGGCATTTTTGTTCAACCTGAGCAAGATTAAGCAAATGGTAAATAATCTACGGTCTAAAACTGATTATAAAGAGATCTGCTATGACCTTCACATTGACTTGGTTCAAATTATAAAGTCTTTGCACACCATTAAGCCAAAAGCTCTGTTAATTTGAAGTAGGAGCCAAATAGGGCAAAGTGGAGAGTATATATACATGTATGCTCTGAAAAAAGAATTTTGCATGACCTTGACTCTTGACCTACAAACATCATTCAAGGTCACTGCACACCCTTTGATCGTAGGCACACTGTGAGTGAAGTATGAGCCAGATTGGACCAAAGGGAGAAAAGAAATACTCCGGACAAGGATTTTTCATATAATTCTGCTATGACATTCACATTTGACCTTGAAACTTGGTTCAAGGTCACTGCACACCCTTTACTTAAAAGCTCTGTTTATGTGAAGTATGAGCCAAATAGGTTAAGTGGACAGTATATATGCTCTGAAAAAAAGAATTTTTGCATGATCAAATATGACCTTGACCCTTGACCTACAAACTTCATTCAAGGTCATTGCATACCCTTTGACCATAGGCACTCTGTTAAGGTAGTAAGAGCCAGATTGGATAAAGGGGAGAGAAGATATGCTCCGGACAAGGATTTTTCATATAATTCTGCTATGACCTTCAGCTTCGTCCTAGAAACATGGTTCAAGGTCACTGCACACCCTTTACCCAAAAGCACTCTGTGGGTGAAGTATGAGCCAGATTGGGCCAAGGGGAGAGAAGATACGCTCCAGACAAGAGATCTCCGACGGACAGACGGATGGACGGACAGACTGATCACTATAGGGCACCCGCAGAGCGGGGCCCTAATTACAAATATTCACAGTTATCTTGATATGATCAATTTGTTCTACCTACCTGTTGTCTCAAAACATTTCTTAATGGTGTTGACACATTCAGCCTCTGAGCACCATTTTCCTACCAGGGATTTCTGTATGTCTTCCAAAAGCTGAAAATCAGAAGGTAAATTCAAGAAACTTGCTTGACTTTAATAGAAAAAAATTTTAATAAGCTGTCAAAAATTGGGATAATTTGAATACCGGTAATTCACATCCTAAATTCATCATATTTTTTATACATGTATAATAACTTAATTCAAGGCATGAAGTCTTTCATATCATTCAAAACCTTCTTTGGCAATACAACCACATTCTATGTCTATCACTCTATCATAGATCATACATGTAAAACAATAGAAAGCTCATTTCTACAAACGACAATCTCTACAACACTTTTCAACGTTGATTATCATAGCTGAATAGGCAGTTTTGTTTGATTCACCATTCCTCCAAGTAAGCAATAAAATCTACTGCTGATCTGAGCCTGTTTACTGACCTGTCCAGAAACTTCAAAGCACTGGTTCTCCTCCAGCTCCTTGAAGCATTTGCGTACAAGCTGAGAGTTGCGGTCCGACTTGTGGTAGATGAAGCGCTCCAGGTTGGAGGCTTTCAGAATATCAATGGCCGGAGACTGGGTCTTCTGGATCTGTCTGGCTCGGATGTCGTACACTCCAGAGTTGATGAATTCAGTGAGGGTGTTGTTGGCATTGGATGCACAAATAAGTCGCCGGAAAGGAATTCCCATTGCCTATAAGAAAAAATCAGAAATATTAAATAGAAACAGCCACTGGGCTCTGGATCATTCCAAATAAAATACTCAGCAATAAGAATTGGATGCAATAAAACACAGGATTTTACACATGGACCTGTCAACACAGGTTTTTGAGTATGAAGTACCAGTAAGTGAGCTGACCCTTCAGTTGCTAATTCTCCTGATTCCATTATTTAAGGTAGCCATTTTGTACAAAATGGGCAACCACAATATCTTAGATCACCAAATTTTTAACTCTCTCTCTCGCACTAAATGGCATAAGAATCACTGTGAAAATACAAATTTCCATGTTTACCTGTGCATAAAAAGCTCCTAGTATGTTTCCAAAGTTTCCTGTAGGTATACACACATCCACCTCGTCTCCAAGGGAGATGACCTTCTGTTCCACAAGGTCAAGGTAGCCCGACACCTGGAACACTATCTGGGGCAGGAGTCGACCCCACGTGATGGAGTTAGCAGCACTGGAAAATTGTTCACATGTAATCCAACGATATACTTAAAAAAATTTCATCATGCACAAGTGCAAATGCTTCATGCCAGCTTGAGTGCAGTTAAATTAATTTTTAGCATCATTTTGAGGGGAGAATAGCTTACATCATACTTATTTTGTCATAAATAAATATCAATTTAATATTTCAAATGCTATGGATTTCTGTTTTAAGTTTTTCATGCAACAATGGATTTTCATAAATCAAATTGATATGCAATATTGTGAGAATCAGTAGTTTTCTGTTTGTTAAATGTTAATTATATCATGATGGAATGTGTCCATACTTGATTTCATTAAAAATGTAAATATAATTTTTTACAAACATCACTGAAGAGATCAAGAGAAAACATGCCTTCGATGCATTACAGTTATGAGTAAGCAAATAGCCAATAAGAATATGAGAAAAGAATTCTAGATTAACAAACATCATTTTTGTTTCCTAAGTGAAAACAAAATCAAATGGTAGAATTCTAGATTTACAAAAAATTTTGTTGGTTCCTAAGATGAAAGTGAAAGCAAAATCAAATGGTAGGGTTCTAGATTTACAAACATGATGAAAGTGAAAACAAAATCAAATGGTAGGGTTCTAGATTTACAAACATGATGAAAGTGAAAACAAAATCAAATGGTCAGCATAGAGTTGCAGTGCCACTCTCAATCAGGATTCAAATAAATACACTAAAGCTACCTGTGCAAAAACCGTGCCAAAGCATAACTTAACTTCTACTGCATGATGATAACAAAATGCACATTCAAATAAAATTTCCCAAGTTTCCTTGTTTGTGTTATAAATATATTAAAATTATAAGTAAGGTATATTAAAGCAGAGCAAGCTGGCAAATATCAAAATACATCAAACTTAGAATTACCTTTTCTTAAGAAATGATGTTGAATACCGTGGAATCATCATAATTCATTGTGGCTTGATTTTTGTTTTTATAGGATAACCCATGAAACACATGAAGCTACATCCCCATAAACATTGATACATAATTTCTTTTCAATGATAAACGATCAAATCTATAGCCGAATCTATTAAAAGTTTCCCTAGCTAAATTTTAAAAAAAATGATGCGTACAATCATGTACTATAATTTATGTACATAACCAAAACTGCAGATTAATTAAGATACTTGGGAACTGCTGCTTTCTTTCACCATGTAAGCTGTAAATCATTTGAAATAACAATTTTATGGTCAATATATGCATGCATATGAAGCCTTATCTCAGCTATACATGTAATATGTTAACTTTTGGAAACCCCTGATCCCTCTTCTGTCTTTGGTGCTAGTCAGTGACAAAATTAATACCTTATAACAGTTACATTGTAATGTTTTCAGACCAATTTCATTTTGAAATCTCCCCCTCTATCCCCCAGGGAAATCAAAACCTTGGAGGTTTTTTTCTTCCTTTTCAGGAATATCACTGACACAGAAAGGCATTCTCATATGCATGTTATTGAGACCCAAGAACATTGGCCCATATGAAATTCAATGATTCCACAGTTTAAATTAGAAAGTGTTAGATTATGTGACCTTACTTTTTATACCTAAGTCTGAAGTTGCCATTATTAGACAACCAGCTGGCCAGGTCCTGGTCCTGGAACGCTCTCTTGACCATCCCCTGACACAAGTCGAAGTCGCCGTCAATTCCTGGGAAATTAGAAAACAATGCAATACTCTTAAAAATCATTACAAGAATTACAAAGTTAAAGTTGCTGTTAATACATGGAAAACAGAAAAATGGTGTGATAGTCTTTAAAGAGACACGGTGACTCAAAATATATGTTTTACTTTTTGATTATGACAACGGAAATAAGAAGAGCTACTCAAAATTTCATCTTACGAAAGGTTTCACGCATCATAAGTCATCACATATCAATTTACAAGTCATTAAAACTCGTCCGGAAAATGCACATGTAAACTAACCGAGTTGTTTTTGGACATTGGTATTGTGTCACGTGTTTGCGATTTCTGTCTAAAAATAGTTACAGTGGGATTGACACACTGAAAAAAGAATTTGAATTTGAAGCTATTCGATGTCTATGGTAAGAAATATGCATTAATAGAAAATGCATCTTCATAAATATTTAGTTCTTGAAGACATCGGGTTTCAATGAGAGGCTTCTGGCACATAATGTATGCCACGCTGCAGTATTTACATTCCCCTGCGCTTGCGTGGCTATGAAGCGGAAGGAAAACTCAATATTTATGTGTTGGCCCAACGTGTAATTCTATTTTTCTCTTTTTAATTTGATTTTTTTACTTTTGAACACCGTAATTTTTCAAAAGTTCACCTTATCATATGATAAATAAAATATGTGGAAATCGTGTAAAAATTCGATATTTGCTAAATCATGGGTTTGTGCGTCACCATGTCCCTTTAAGAATATTTATAAGAATTACATATATCAAAGTTAAAGTTGTCGTTTAATGGAATACTCTTTAGGAACATTTAGTAGAAAAATAACATGGCTGAATCAAAGACAAGTTCAATGTCTCTAAAGCAGAAAGGCTTCAATTTGGCATTACAAATAAAATTCATAAAGAAATACAATGACACCTGTCTATTTTTTCTCAGAAACAGTATACATTTAATCAACCGGTAGTAATCTAACAGTACTTTAGACCAATTCATATTTCACATTAAAAATAACACTTGTCAAGATTTCACCCTACACTCAACACTGTAAATCTTACTGTAGACCAGTACAGTTATATGTTGCATATCACACCTATAGTACATTATCTCATCATACTAGTACAGGTACTGGTAGCTATATGTTTCACATCACACCTATACATCATCTCACCTAACACCTGTACATTTCCTCCACTCATGGCCGTCATCTGTAGCCGCTGGACCTCACTGATACCGTGCTCAGGGAACAAAACAATCACACCAACTCCACTGCCCTCTGTAATAACACAATAAAGCACTATTAGAAAGAATAGGCATAACATGGCTAAGTTTGAATTCAGTAAAGACAAAAGCAAGAAAAATGTAAAGATCCAGACTTTTTATTGAAGTTTAAAATTCAGTTAACAAACTAAATTTTCTAAATCACTAACTTAATTTTAAGCATTTTGAAATGATGTTGCTATTTGTAAACTGGTGATGTATGCCTTGTATGGAATCGGAAATGAACTTATTACAGTTATACTGGTATTCACAGTACCTGCGTGTCTGCGGAATCCGTCCAGTACAGCACTTCCTGTGTCTCCGGAGGTAGCCACTAATATAATGTACCTATCACACCAAAACCAGCAAAAATGATGCAAATATTCATTGTCATCATCACAATTTTTTATCATCTATGATCAATAAACAACATGCTAAAAGAATCTAAAGCTTTAAATGCACTTGCATTGCATCAAAAATAGTATTAAACCACAATGTAAAAATTCTGAAAAGAAAATTGCTTGTTTATTGTTATTACTAAGCATGTACAAACTCTTTAGTAATACTTGTATTATAAAAAGAATGCTACCATTTAAACCAGATATACTTAAGTCATCAATTTCAACTGATCTAGTGTTACTATACTGTACTTAATCAGAAAATGGACCTATTTATAATGTCTTCATCTTTTGTACATGTCAACTTACATTTAGCTTTTTCCTAACAGTATACAACATTGCTGAGGGATGAAAGCTACTATGTAAAATACTTCCGAATGACAATTGAAATCCCTTACAAATATACAAACCTGCTAGTGTCTGTTTTAAACTCATTATGCCGTAAAGCATCCACAAACATCTGGGGCATCAACTGAAGAGCTGCGTCTTTAAAGGAGGCTGTTGGTCCATGGAAAAGCTCCAACAGAAAGTGATTGTCTTTCAAGTGCCTGACTGGGAATATTTTCTCGTGACTGAATGTCTCATTGTTGTAGGCTCGCTCCAGGAAGAGTCTCAGCTTGGATGGGTGGAGATCACACGGATTGATGAGTCTCTCCATGATCCGGAGAGCTCGATCTCGGTAGCTCATGTTCACCAGGCGACTCCACTCGCCCTTGGATAAACACGGAATCTGGAGTGCGGGAACATACAGACCTCCGTCGGGAGCGAGGCCCTGTAACAGAATCTCGCCTAGCGATGTTCGTTCCTGCACACTCACGGAGTCTTTATCTTGTCTCGTAGAAACATACCCCTGATCCTCTTCCAGAACCGCTAACGCCTCAATCACTTTCTCCGACACAGACTCCGGACTTTCGTTTTCCTCACACAAAATTCGAATGTCATAAGCTTGTTCATAAGTCATTTGCCGGTGTTCAAGAATATCTGCTAGTGGAGTTCCAATTTCTTGTCCCACAATTCTGTCTATTTTCATTTTATGCAGCCTCTGTAGGATTCCTTTAGCGGGATAGTCTAAGAAAATAACGTAACCTGTGTTTGCGATGTAACGCATGGCTTCATCGTGCAGTGGATTGGAGCCAGTGAGAGATATTATGCTATTTTCTGCTTTAACAGTCATTAAGGCTTTGCCTTCCTCCTCTATGAAATATTTAGATCCTTTTTCTTTTAGCTGAATTAAAACATAAAAACACATGACATTTCACTGGTATCTGGCAAAAATAACCTTGGCATTGGATATGCAAAACATTAAATTTTGGATGCAATCTCTCCAACACTATAGATTCACAATTTCCAATTTTAATTACTTCTACTGAAATTAAGCAATACAGTACATACTCATGATTTAATGAACTAACCTTTTCCGATATCTTGACGCCCCACATGGGCTCCAGGATGTCATTGTCAATGTCAATTGAAGGCTTGTTGAGTTTTTTGGCCAGGATACGAGCGACTGTAGACTTGCCACTTCCTGGACTGCCCATCAAGATTATATTTGACTGAAAATATCAAATAAGGCAAAAATTGAAGACTCGGCTTAATTTCAAAATACTGTGTATGCAATCATAAAATCACAAACCTAAAAGTCAATCTGATCTACATGTAGAGATCTATCTATATTTGTTCTCCTTAAAAGATTTTATCATAAATAAATTGTCAAGAAATGTTTATTAATAATCAAAAGACTGACATGTAGTTACCTAGATTTTTTTTTTGTGACATCAGATATAAATTTGCCGGAAATAGCTTTCTTCTGACTAATACTAAAGTGCACAATGGTACATAAACTATAAGTCCACGTAATTGGGAATAATACTGATTATAAAGTAAGCAAGGTATTCAACATCAATGGTTCACAAATCTGGACTAGAGAAATTTGCTGCAAACTGTATAAAATTACCTGGTATATCATATAAATAAACTGTCTGCAGATTCATTCTTAATTTCATATTTTTTTTTTTTTTTTTTTTTTTTTTTTTTACAAATAAACACAAAATACTCCCCCAAAAGTCTTAACTCTATTTTTAAACGAAAAACGTGTTCCCATGTACATGTAGCAATACTGAAAATTTCTCCTTTTTCTTAAGGCACTGAGCAGACAAGCAAAGGCTTCTCAAGACACAATATCTTAGTACAACCTTAGTTGATTGACCCTTGACCTTTAACATTATGAAATATCAATAGGGGTATACTCCTTAAAGGGTACCAATTTAATGTCAGTCAAGCAAAAGGTGGGAGTGGGGTGGGGATAGAGGCTATAATAAGCTGTTTAGACTATCTTCAACCCTTCTGTAGAACTTACTACAATACATGAAATATACTGCAAATTATTGATATTAAATAAATAATTCTATATAATACATAAACTTTAAAACATTTTAACTTGAACTGCAATAAAATATCCAAAGTGTTGAATCCAAGGTAGTGGATTTCCAAGCAAAAATATGAAGCTGAGAACTAAATTATAAAAGTTTATAAATAAACTGTCAAAGAAAAAAAAACAACACATAAAAGCTAGAAAGTGAGGTCAAACATCTTTAAATTTCTTCTGGGACTTTATTCATTCAAATTAAATGCATAATTTGAGTTGTGGGTACAAGTATTAATCATTTGTACATGTATTAAATAAATGTACATTTCTCTGGAGTGTAAATAGTGATTACTGAAAAGTATTTTAGAAATATAAGCGCAATGCTGTGATACAGGTTTGTGTACAAAAAAGGTATAATAGCGTTATAGACTGTAGACCCAACAGAAGTCCATCATAAATAAACAACTTGTTGAATGAAAGGCATACTCTGTGAGTCCACTGTTTGGCTGTTGTCAAGGTTACAGATTCCTACAAATATCATTAGAATTCAAATACATTCTGTTCACTGCACACAATTGTTGATGTAGTGAGAAATAATTCTATAGAACTAAACAATTATAATCATGAAATAGTATGTAATATTTCAATGGGTTGAAACACGAATATCCTGTGTTTGTTAAAAATTACCGTGATTTCAATATTCCTCGATCTAACATCAATTTTCATGGGTTTTTTGTGGAATTGATCCACAAAATCAAATTTTCATTTTACAAATACACATGTAGTAAGAAAATTGACAACAACTTTAATTTGATGTGAGAACAGTTTTCCATAAATGAATATAATTTATGCTCTTCAAAACTGTGAATTTAACTCATTAAAAAAAAGGTGCTCACAAATACAGTCAAACTTCGTTATCTCGAACTAGATGGGACTGTTTAAAAACTTCGAAATATCCGAGTATTCGAGATATCGAGGGTCAAATACTTAAAAAATAAGTGATTGGGACTTACAAATCACTTCGACATATCCATTGTATTCGAGATATCAGTGTTCAAGATATCGAAGTTCAACTGTAGTAATGAGACAACAGCATAAATTTCAAAAATAAATAACCAATCAGCATTTACAGATTATGGTTCTTTTCTTTTCAGCACTATAATACCCATTATGACATAATAATGCCTAAAAAGCTTTTACTTTGAAGGCTGAATACATCCATAATATTCTAAAAGAACCTTTAAAAAGGATTAAAAACAACTGCCGGTGCAGCAGGAAGCATCTTATAATCTATTTATGCAACTAAACAGGTGTGTCTGCAAATAATTTGAACATTAAATCAAGACACATGAATATCCCAAAATATGAATGTCTCGATATTCGGTAAAGGTGTCTGTCCAAAAAAAAATCTAATTCTTCACTGAGATAATATCAACTGCAGCTTAAAGTAGTGCCATTGACCCCATATAATTATGCTTTAGTATCATAAACATCAAAAAAGATACATAGACTGATTGAAAACAATGAACATGATAATTTATAGGTGTTCAATTTTCAATTTTGCAGAGTTTTGCTGTGAATAATATGATTATATGAGCCTTAATTTAAAAACCCATACATACACAAAAAAAAATTTGGGGGGTTTGAACATACCATAAATGATAATTAACAATACTATTTCTCTATAAAGATTATTGCAATGAAATCAGCGTAGCATTTTTAACCCACTTTAATGACAATAAGAACAATGATAATCATCATTATCTATGCACATGAACAACGGCCTTCTAATTCTATTGCGTCAGTGAACTCGGTTTGAATTCAACACTTTACATCGACTTGTGCGCACCTGTAAACTCAATCAAAGTATAAAAATACTGACAATGACATAAAACGGTCTATCAATTCAGTCTTTTAGACTGAAAAAATGTTGTTTTTATGCTATAAAAAACAGAAGAATTTACCCTGTCTGAGAAAATTCGGGTCGTGGTATTGAGTCTCCTCCGATGTTGATTATTCTTTACACAGATGGTTGTCGTTGTAATGGCTTTTGTCTCGTTTAGGAAACGCCATAATATTGAGGTTTTCAGTGTAGACAGCATTCTTCTGGCATTTATTGACGAATTTCCTTTAAAAAAGCAGACAACTTTTCGTCACATTCCCGTTTTTTCTTTCTCCTCCAACCTAAGCCGTTCCAAGGATAATTCGTAAACAACGATTGCGTAACATATTGTCAAGTGATCACGAATATCATTAAATTTAAAATAATAATATTTCTGAATCCTTTTAGAGAACACTGTATATTTTATAATTACATAAGTTAACAGCTTATCATTAATTAGAATTAATTGTTACTTTTTGGAAAGATCGAAATAAATGTGTACAGTTTACTGAAAAAGACTAACCGGAATTTACTCCATTTGTCTTGTTTGTTTTCAAAATGGGAAAGGAAAAAGGAGGATTTCTTACCCCAAAAGCGATAGCAAATAGGATCAAGGCCAAAGGTCTACAGAAATTACGATGGTATTGTCAGATGTGTCAAAAACAGTGCAGGGACGAGGTAAAAATCACATACTGACATTGTAATTATGAGAAGTCTGTTTCCTTACTTTCTTGCAAAATACAGTAAAACTCAGTTATAGCGAAATCATAGGGACCTTTGAATTTACTTCGCTAATTCTGTTATTCGTTATATCTGTATGACACATGTTTCCAACCTTCATTTCACATTTAACAAAATTATTAGATTGTAAATTGAAAAATTTATGGGGAAATAACATCAATTTTGACTATCATGTCAATTGGTATGCTAACTTTCAACACTATGAAACAATTCATCATAAAAGACGTAAATTTTGTTACATTTCACCACTAGAGGACTCAAAATCATTGCGGTATCTATCCGTTAATTCGTTATAGCCAAGTTCATTATAGCCATTAAATCTTATAACGATTTGTTAAGAACTTTTCCAGGGACTTAACAAAACTTTGCTATATCCGAGATTTCACTATATCTATCTTTGGACTTACAAGTTTTACTGTAGTTGACTAAGTAAATTTTGTAATAAAATAAATGATTAACGATCTCCGATCCTCAGCAAAGTTCGATAACTCTAAATTATCCGGATTTCATTTATTCGTACCATAAATCTGACTTTTATACAGACAACTTTAATTTAGTATTCTACTGCTAGTATAACCATTAGTCATACAACTACATGCTTGGCGTAGTGGATCCACGGAGCTCTCCCACTTATATACATCTTGGTATAGAGTTCGAGCCATCGATGCACCGAAACCTTTTTTTAAAACTCAACTTGTTTCTTTATTCCATTATATCCATCGTAGGCAAATATGCAATAACTTTGTAAAATGCATGGATACCCTCTAAAAATTTTATTTTTATATCATTTCATTTATAAATATTGAAAGAAAAATATCATTCTTATGATGAAAAAAATACTTTGAGGCTGAGGATCGGAGAACCTTAAAACACTCCGTTTCTTAAATTTCATGTATGTAAACAAAAATCACTTTAATATAAAACATTTCATTGTTAATATGTAATCGAAAAAAGAAAAAAAAAATTAAATATATTTCACGAATGATAAGTTAGCATATGCAACATGTGCAAGTATGCATCACTGGTCATGAATTTCCAAAGATGGAATGTTATTTAGAAGTTTTGTTTTTTTTTCTTCAGAAAATTATACACCTGTATGTATGGTACATACCTACATATCAATACCTGTGGCAATTTCTTACAGAATGGTTTCAAGTGTCACATGATGTCGGAGTCACACCAGCGACAGCTGTTGTTGTTTGCAGAAAATCCAGATAAATACATTGATGATTTCTCGAAGTATGTCTGACTCAATTCATAAAATGCAAATTCCTGGCTAATTATTGATTGCTCATAATATAATCAGGTTTCAAGGAAATATGATATTTGTTAAAATAAAAAATATCTAAATTTTACAAGAATGTGAAAAAGAGGAAAATCAAGTTAATATGTTATTTGAAAACATTTGCTTATTAAATTGTATCATTTTTGGTGTAATTAGAGATATCTATTCTTTTGACACACACACACACACTCACCAAATAAAGTAAATGGCTGTTTGCCTGTAGATTTATCATCACATGCACTCTTTAAAATGCTTTTTCTCATAATTTAAAAAAGATAAATCTGAATGAAAAAAAACTTACAGATGAGTAAGCCAGGGTAAAAGAGACATTTATGATGATTTTTAATATTTTCCCTGTTAGTTATATATTTCTAATATTTTGAAATTCAGGGAATTTATGGATGGATATTTAGAGCTGCTGAGGAGAAGGTTTGGCACCAAGCGGGTCAATTGTAACATAGTTTACCAGGAATATATTGCCTTCCGTGAACACATACACATGAATTCTACCCAGTGGGAGACCCTCACAGAGTTCATCAAATGGCTAGGCAGAGAGGGTACTGAAATAATTAGTGTGAAGTCTTTCCATTGGGAGAACAGCTTTTATTTTTACGAAGAAATAAAGCTTTTTAATATACAGAGTATACAATATTTGCCCGTCTACAATGTTAGAAAGATCAAAATGCACCCGATACTTAAAATTTTCAATACAATTCAATTTGTTGTCAAGCATATCAAAGTAAAACATCATTTTTTTTTAAACACATGATTATGGCATCCTTCTCCATGAATTAAACCAAAATATAACAAGCACTGTTAAAACTATTTGTGCCTGTGATAATAACTATGATTATTATAGTAATGCTGAAAAACACTTTTATAAAATATATGATTGTATGATTTTAGGAAAATGTGTGGTGGATTACACAGAAAAGGGCTGGTTTGTACAGTACATTGATAGGGACCCAGAAACCATAAAGAAACAGGAACAAACGAAAGCCAAGGAGAAAATGGACATGGACGATGAAGAAAGGACAGCTAGGCTCATACAGAAACAAATCGAGCGAGCGGCTGAGCAAGGAACCTCAGCCAAAGAAGTGGAGTACACAGAACTCAAGAGAGAAAATGAGGAGGAAAAAGGTGAGTGAAAAAAGTGGAGTACACAGAACTCAAGAGAGAAAATGATGGGGGAAAAGTGAGTAGGAATGAGTTATGCCTGTATTTTTTACCCAAGAACTTTATTTGTATTTTTGTTGTCTCTACATTTTAGCATAAATATAGGACTATCTTAAGTCATATTCACAGTTACCTGTACTCCAAAACTATATAAATGTTGTTCATTATTGACCATAGTCATTTTCACTTTATAAGACAAGTCCTAGATGCCAGTACATTCTCACTGTGTTGTGTTGGTACATGTTTCAAGTGGGGAGCGATTGAGGAAGACAATGGAGTAGTCTTTCACTAACGATTATTACATGTAATTTATTCAGATTCAACATATTATTAATTGTGCATCTAACATATTTAATTAAACGTATTACAATATCATTTTGATTAATTCTTTTTCAGTGTCACTTAATTTTTCTGGCCTTGTGTCTAAGAAAAAGGATGAAAAACCACTGAAAAGGTAGGGCAGTTGAGTTTAACATTGTTTCATTCAATTTTCAAACATTCAGTTCAGATTAAGTTAATGTATATTAATTGCTTCTTGTACTTTTGAACAGTTCAGAAAATCCTCTTGCCATAAAAAAGCCTGCAGAGGCAGAGAAACCAAAAAAGAAAGCAAGCAGATGGGAAAAAGAAGAGCCCAAAAAAGAGGTAAAAAAGGACCCCTTTAAACCACCAAAACCAGGAGAGAAAAGAAAATCTGCTTTGGATGAAATCATGGAGGTAATTAATTGAACTGTCAGAATTTTTTTCCCCATTATCCTAGCTAATCATAATATATGTTTAGTAATTTTAGTACTCGTTTTCATATGATAATGTACAGCTACATAATTTATTCATGTTATATTTCAACTTTCACTAATGGAAACAGCCAATAAAGTTATACAGTGAAACTCGTTTAGTATGAACATGGATATAGCGAAATCTCCAATATAGTGAAGTTTTTTTGAGTCCCCAGTAAAATTCTTAACAAATCTTTGCAAAATTTTACGGTTATAACGAATTCAGATATAACGAATTTACGGATATAACGAACTAATTTTGAGTCCCGTAGAGGTGAATAATGACGAAATTTAACACTTTTATAGCAATTTCTTTACAGTTTTAAAAAGTTTGTACTACCATTAACATAACATTATTAACATAATAGTTTGAATAAATTTATTTTATCATAAATTCTTCAATTTACAATCCGATTATTAAAGGTATCAAAAGAATGTATTTTCATTCTAAGTGTCAATTAGCAAAAACTGTAGTCTGGTGAAAGAAAACATGTATATAATGAATTCGCTATAGTTATTACGAATTTGTTATACGGATATAACGAATTACGGATATAACGAAGTAAATCCATTGGTCCATAGGACTTCACTCTAACCAAGTTTTACTGTATGCCTATGAATGTAGTTTGAAGAGAAAAAGAAAGAGAAGACAAACAGGAAAGACTACTGGCTGACAGAGGGCATTGTTGTCAAGATCATCACAAAGAAACTCGGGGAGAAGTTCTACAAGAAGAAGGCAGTGGTCAAAGTATATACATGTTGTATCCCTTTTGACACTTACTAAAATTCAGTACATATTAGTTTGATACATTCTCACGATTTAGAATATTGAAGACACAGTCATTTTTGTTAGGAGAACATTTCATTGATTTTTGATGTGAAATGGTTTCCTGAGTATTTAATTTGGTCATTTATATAAAAAAATTAAGCAAATAACCATTTACAAATGTCTTTGAGTATTTAATTAATATATTGATGAATACATGTATTAACAAAATAAACAAACTTTAATCCCAAGTGAATATTTCTGCTTTTATTGTAAACCGATAATATTAATTTTCATATAGAGTACCAGTATGTCAGTTTGGAGGATTGTCTGTATTCTGATGAAGTTCATGTTTCTTTCAGGAGGTGCAGGATCTATACAGGGCTGTGATAAAAACAATCGACTCTGGAGAAAAGATCCGTGTGGACCAGAATCATCTAGAGACTGTCATTCCAGCACAAGGTATCAGTTATGTTATGTATTATAATCCTCACAAATCATGGACTCAGATCTCAGTCTTCATTTAAAATTTACAATTCACAGGCTCATATCAAGAGACTCAAAGTCCATGAATTTGGAGGAAATACAAATTTTATAAATGTTATAAGCTAATATCAAAAACCATTTGACATATAAGTATACACTCACATCAAAACTTATAGACTTGGGTGAAATTCAAAAGCTTGCATCAAAACTGTAAAGAAAAGTCCAGGAGAAGTATCCTAAATAAGTAAGGATCCAGTTAGAAAATCCTAGATAAAGAATGGTCAAATAAAAGTTTATGAGACGAAGAAAAATCAAGACTTTAATATTAGGGAAAGAATGGTCAAATATAGTTGCTCAACACAGACATTATATTTTCTGTTTTCAGGTAAATTGGTAAAAATAGTGAATGGAGCATACAGAGGTTATGATGCAGTGTTGGAGTCCATTGAAGAAAAGAAGTTTTGTTGTACCGTGTCCATACACTCTGTGAGTATTGCAGACTATTACACCATCGTGAGTATTACAGACTATTACACCATCAAATCAGCTGTGAAATATATGGATGTAGAGTAATCAAGAATTATTTCACTTCACTTTGACTTCAATTATATATTGTATGCTCATGAGGATATAATTATCAGTAAGATATCTAATAAATAATATCTAATAAATAAAACAACAACAAGAGCAATTTTTTTAACCTTTTTTTTATTATTCCATAAACATAAATAATAAAACACGCTTATAATGAAGTGCAAGGGACGGGCAATTTTGCTTCGTTATAAATGTAGCAAAATATGTTTAAAACCCACGGGGAATAAAAATCACTTTGCTTTAAGCATCAATTCATTATAAGCTTGTTCTCTATAAGCTTGTTTTATTGTATGTTAAGCTGGTATGGGACACCTCCATGTTGTGACATACTATTTATCGATATAAACAATAAAATCAAGTGTAATTTTATAAATACATGTAGTTTCTTTCCCAAATTGTTCCCTATCAGCGTGGCGCAGTGGGTTAGAGGGTTCACTATGAATCTGTTAGTCATGAGTTCGAATCCTGCTGGTGGTTTTAAATTTTTTACCTTTTCAAAAATGTTTAGAACATATTTTTTGGTAAAATATTGTAAAATTTGAAAATTCTAAACTGGTGAAAGTATTTTAGTTATAATGCACTTTAATTCACATTAATGTCAACAGATGTCCCATACCACCCTAAAACACTAATATCTAAAGCAAAACACATATTGAAGGATCATTATCCAAAATCTTAAAACCTCCTTTGTAAATAATTGTTGCATTTGATAATTGTAGGGTCCATTAAAAGGCCGTGTCATCGACAATGTTCAGTATGAAGATATAAGCAAAATTTATCAACCAACGTGAAAAGAGAAAAAACTTTGCATTGTAACGTCAGGAAAAAACAGACATTTTGTTTGTATGTTGAAATATGTATGACAAATATGTTGAAATACTGCCGCTAGGATAGTCAAATGATTATATATGTTGAAGGTCAACCCAGATCTTCCCAATGTCAAGGTTGACCAGGACAAAGCTCAGTACATGTGCACCTGTATTGTTATTTCATGACACCTGACAAAGCTACCTTTATTGATAGTAAGAACCATGCAGCTAAAACATGAACAGGATGTACTTAAAGGTTTTACACTTGTTTTATACTATTCTATGTAGTTGTACATTTTAATTCTAGTACATGCAGGATGTAAAGATCCTCATTTAAATCTTATGTCCATAAAACTATCATAACAGTAGACAGTGTTGGCAACACTGGTTTCAGTGTAGTACTCTGGAGCTCACCATTGTTATTATTGTTTTGCAAATGTGTGTGTATGAAAGAAATAAACAGTGATGAAATACTGGTTTGTCTCTCTATCCACCAAGTTCTATTATAACATTCAGCTATCTGTAGAGTTGAAGAAAATCTTGTAATTCGGTTAAACAACTGCTGTCCAGATCAAGAAGATTGACTTTGTATTTTGCTGGGTCTCGGACCATGTCTGTGAACACTTCAGTCATTGCCCTGTAACTACTAGGGTCACATTGAGACTGCAGGGTCTTCAGAAATGCCTTGAGTGAAGTTGTTACCAGCCTGAAAATTAAACAGTGTCCTCAATACAGTTCAATTGAATTGCATATTTAAAGCATGAAAAAGCTAATTTGAATATGAAGAAATTGGGTACCCTTTATACAACGTAAATATTCCTGGGGAAAAAAAAGTTACTACTTGCAATATACATGTATATCCACTGCATTCTTGCTCTTTGAGTCTACGTTTAAAACCTAAACCACCTTTGTATTCTGCATTCCGAAGCTGCTATTATTCCCATGTACAGTTTAAAATAGTTTGAAAAGATGAAATGCAAACATACGTAGTAATCAACGTTTTTCGATTAATACGGCCTTATGAACTGCAGTTGTGTTTTGCAAACGTATTTAATACCTAACCAGAATGCGCTTTGCACATTATAGTAAACATACATGTAGAACTATTAAAGTTAACAGCACCAAGTTCACCAAAAATACCTTTTTTGCTCACGATGAAAGGTGACAGTAATTGCAGTTCTTAAAAACATATTAATCGAAAAACGTTTATTTTAAAAGATAAAATGCTTTCTTTGGTGATTCATGCGGGATATAAAGGTAGCGACATACTGTACCAGAAAAAATACATAACCCGCGTAATTTTTTGGCAACAGTCGCTACTTTCATAACCCGCATGAAGCATCAAAGAAAGCATTTTATTGTTTATATTTACATCCCTCTTTAACAATTTTATAAATTAATTGTAAAGAGTAAGAAAAGGTAACTAAATTATTGTTAATTTACATCAGTACGTTAGATAAAAGAAATGGCTAAGTCGTCTAATAAGGGAATTTGAGTCTGACAGTATTTCGATTACTTAGTATTTCGTACAGTTTGTGATTTGTCTTAGGTTGCTGAAGGTTTCGACCAGTCGATAAATTGGTTAGAACTAGATCGTGCAGATTTCAGACAGAGTTATGAATCACAATCGGTTTTCTAAAGGAATAGAGGAGAAAATACTCGGTAGATGTAAATATTTTAAAAAAAATTCCGTTCAGAAATAAAGAATGAGAATAAATGACATCTTGATGGCAATGCGGCGTACTTGCATACTCCTTTCTGTGCCTCCTCCAGGGTTAAGTCATCAGTCGGCTTAGGGATATTTTTTATGTCGGCAATGCTGCGTATTATGTTATCTCTAACACTTTGGTTATTGGCACAAAGTACCAATTTATCTAACTCTGTAAAAATAGAAAGTTTTATTCTTAAATATAAAAATAAAAAATAAAAATGGTTTGCTTCATTAATCGGTCTGTTTGGAAATAAAATACATGGTGCATTCAATTTTCCCACTACTCTTAATTTGAATAACTACCGTTGGCAGTGGTAGCCATACAAAGTCGCTGAATGAAACCATCGTTGTTAAGCAACCAGTTGTACGATAGGCCTGTTTCCCCATGTTTGTAATTCATTGATCTAAATAAAACATATCAAAAATCTAAATCTTTAATTGTAATTGTATATCAATCTAGAATTAACGATATATAGAAAATGGATTTTCTACCCTGGTTAACAACACATACTTGCAAAATTCAGTGAAAAATCTAGGTGGAAATTTGTAATCTCCCATAATCAAGGAGCTTAAGCTTGGAAAGTCCTTACGACTGAATCGGTAGTCACTTGTACAGTAGTGGTCGTCTTCACCACAAAACTGTTGTTGTGTCTCCACTGTAACGATCAATATATATATATATGTGTTACAACACACACACACACACACACACACACACACACACACACACACACAGGTTCGTGTATTTTGTAACTTGCTGGAATCTACATTGATTTGTGCACAAATCGTTCCATCTTTTAACAATGATCCAATTTGTGCCTTCAGCACACACTTTTTGTCTTGTAATAATTCATTTGTACATCAATCGGACTTTACTTACACAATCATCCTATTAAACAAATTAACAACCAAACCAATAGAAATGCAATGAACTACTTGTTATTAAAAAAAATAAAGAATTGTAAAAAGCGAATTGCAATTTATATTTACCTGCGTAGAATAGACACAGACTTATACATAATCTTGTTAGATACATTATATGTCTGAACATTAACATTGAAGGTCTTGTCGTCGGATGGAGATTTAGATCTCATTGACAACGAGAAGTCAACGATACAAATACGGATTTCCGGTCGCTGTCCAATGTTTTCCGTTGGATCATGATTTAGACATTCATACAGATATTTAATAAAGTGAGATCTCTCATAGAGTGCTTGAAAAGGTGTATCTATTTTTTTTAATATGAGCAACAATTTTTGCTACACTATTTTTTTAGGGTTCTAAACCTTGTTTATCATATGTATTTAGTATTTATTTTGCACTACACCTTTTTGATCTACTTTGATTATTCTTACTTTATCGCTTGATATATTGGGAATACTTTGAACAAAAAAAATTACATGTATAATTTAGTTTGTCAATTTCAGATAAATCTGTTCAAGGTCATTACATGCACATATATGAAAAGGAAAATGGTGAAACCAAAATGCAATAATATAATGTAAAATTAATTACATTCAAACTCGAAATTACACATAAACTTTCATTTAATGAGACCATTTTAACCGAAAACTCTTATCTCTACAGAGATCATATCATGTAACGAATTGTCCTAATTCTTTGTGATTTCATCATTATTCGTTGAATACAAATTTTCGTGGATTTCGTTAATCATTTGTTTGATCCACGAAAATTGATGTTCATTGAAGTGCAATTTCAAATAACATATTGTAATGAAAGGATCATTTGGAACGAATTTACGCATCCTGAAACTGTGATTTTAACTAAACTCACGAAAATTGATGCCCACGAATATTATTAAACATAGATTTTTTAAACGTATTCAATAACAATAGCCTTCTAATTTATACTGTCAAAACACATTAATCATTAATAGGTTTTTTTTCAAGTATTCACAAAGAACGTCATATTAAATTATTTTTGAAATAATATTTTGTATGCAAAAACATAATAGAATTGGATAACAGGCAATCAGTCTATTTAACTCCTCATCCAAAAAGGTACAAGAAAGCATATGGTAAACAAAGAACAAATATATATAAAATACACATAATTTTGATTACCGAAATAAAGGAGAAAGAATGAGGATTACTTAGAACTAGAATAAGATACTACATTGTATAACATTATTGCATGAACATATTGTGTATAGTATACCATCAACTAGTGGATGTTTATTATGACGTCATTATTGACAAACATTGTGTTTAAAATCAACATCACGGACATACTTAGATTCCTATTGTATCTAACTGTCTTTAATACAAATTTATTTATGTGTCCATTCTCGAGTTTGTAGACTCTTCCAGTTCTGTATAATTCATAATCAAGTATATGGATGGAATTCAGGTAGAAATGCTGCTTAGATTAAAAAAATACGAAAAAATGTAAAAAAAAAAAAAAAAAAAAAAA
>WFKH01003881.1:15244796-15274858 GCA_016163765.1 Magallana hongkongensis | reverse complement strand
AGAGAGAGAGAGAGAGAGAGAGAGAGAGAGAGAGAGAGAGAGAGAGATATGTCTACCAACATAACATAAAAGCAGAGGGTCAGACGCAAAATAAGATATCTGAAAGATATACGAATAGTTTAGAAACACTTCAGACAACTAGGTTATGCAAATGTTGTACAACGTTGCGGTCAAATTGTTAAAAATTGGTACCATGAATGTCAAAGTTTAAAGTTTGAAAAAAAGCCCTCGCTATGATTGTTACCAACATGAATATCAAAAGATTGAAATGAAAAGTAGCTGTAGGTATGAAGCGCTTTTTATTTTCTCAGAAATTGATTATATTTGTAATAATGATATAAAGAAAAATAGAAAAAGCATTGATTTACTTTCGCAGCATAACATTTTTCAAAATGAGAAACGTATAAAAATAATAATTCATTTTTTCCAAAGTAATTTCATATGTTAGAAAACATAATAAAGCAATTGCATTTTATTTCAGAATATGGCTTTGTTTTATATGGGGTTTTTTTAAAACAAAAAATACTTAAATCAGCAAATTTCTTATCTTTACGGTTAAAAATATAATAATGATCAATCAAATCAGTTTCTAAAATTTTTACGAAGATTAAATTTTGATTGAATATGATTATTATAAAATATGATGTTTAGAAATGCTGTTAATGTAAATCAGAAAATGTTGGAATAACAAAAGGGGGAGTGCAATGTTTAAAGTACCAAGTTTTGTAAATGGGTTGTGAAAAACTATTCCAATGTATGTCAAAATGTGCAAAATGTGTCAGAATATCCTATAAAAATAAGTCTTGTTTTTCAATGAAATATATAGGGGAAAAAAATGACATACCTTTAGCATAAGTGAGTAGCAATAGAGAAGGAAATAAAAATATTACGATTAAGTACATAGGTAGGGCACTGCTCGGGTCTTAACCATCAAAGATGGACTGTGTACATTAGATGTATCTAAAATTTTATGAGCGTCTTAATTATTCTCCACAGAACTTACAAATTTTTGTAAAAATCTACAAGTTTCAAGAGCAACTTTTGCTGCATGTATACTTTTATTACAAATGTCTTGCATAACTGCTTCCTGAGAATACATCTGTTCTAAAATGGAAGAATTCATTTCATTATGATTTTATCATGTGAAGAATTTCACTGAAATGGAAGAAACTTTCTACTACGATAGTATTTTGCACACTTCGCATTGGATTGCACATTTTTTCGTTTTTAATTGGGAAAAAAACAGAGTGCGATTATTGACGCTTTGAACGACACACCTAAAACTTTGATATTGCATGTTTCAGTAAATAACAGGATACCGTGGTTTTTTTAAATTTCTGAACAAGGTAGTTTCATTTCTTGTAATTTCGAGTACTCTCTTTTAGTGATCTTAACAACTAAAACCAAATAACAGGAATTTCTGATATTTTCTACAGAAGGCATTTGTCTTAACAGAGGCTCATTACCCCTAAAAACATTTAAATATGTTGAAATATTGCTAATGATTTTCATATCAAACCATAAGGTCAACAAAGATCTTCAAAATTTCGTACGTTATAACCTGCTAATCCATATTTATTATTAGATGATAAATAATTAAGATTAATTAAATTTTCTAAAAAAGACTCAAACATGAATTCCATTAGAAGAGGTCCACAATTAAGATCGCATTTTTAAAGCGTTGGCACGAAAGAATATAATATACATTGTGTTTTCTAGTACAAATTTGAAAATATCCTTATCGTTATGCAAAATGTAAAGGCCTCATTGTTTTCAGCAAAAGAGTTTATAATCGATTGGTGTTAAAATCTGTGTATCTTACCTGTAAGATAAATTTATCTTTTAAAATTAATATTTGTTACAAATAGGAAATATTAATTTTAATAGGAAAGACAATTATAAATAGATTTTATTAAACGCTTTAAGCCTGCCAATCCAATTATTATCAGTAAAGAACACCTACTTTTTATCGACTTGGAGTCTGCGACGAATCTTAAACCAATTATAACCTACATATATAAGAAAGCTGTATACAAGATAGATACCGGTACTTACTGCCATCAAGTTAGCGCTATGAAGTGTACCCCTACATTCCTATTTATCCTGGTACTCTGCTACCCAATCAACAAAGTATGTAAGTATAGAAAATGTTCTTGTTTAATACTTACATGTATCTATATTCGAACAAAACTGTATCTAATAAAAGCAATAAAACTTGTAATAAGTAATTGAAAAAAATTAGTCACTTATGATTTCGAAAGGTATAGTATAATATTATCATTTTATTTTTCATTAGCTTTTGAATAAAATCTTAAAGTCATAAATCAATGGAAGTTGAAATGATTTAAATCATATTATACCTTTGAGTTCTTTTTGAAGAAACAAAACATTAAGTGTAACTTGCATTTAATCTGATACTGGTTTATACCTATTTCATTTTGAAGATTCGAATCACATTCACTTTTGGAGAAGAAATGAAAAATATGATGATAAAATATTTGCCAACCAACTCAATATAACTGAAGAACCTCTGAAGGCTATGTCAGCGACATCTTGCGGACGACTGTGCACCAATCTTCGGAAGTCATCGGCTTTTTCTTATCGTAAGACGAATTGCTACTGCTATGACAGCATGCCGAGGGATAATCATTCATATACAAAACTGAGAGGAGCTGTGTATTACACCAAAGAACCAGCTGCAAAGGCTATTGGTAGTTATAAATAGTCACATACAAACACAAATTTCTTATCCAATATCTTAAAATATGGCATTCAGTAAATTATTTTCTAAACTGCACACTGTGCAAATAAATCTGAAGTTGTTATCAGAAACTTTTTAAAAGCAAATCCAAGGGGGAAAAATCGTTTTCTCCAGAATAGAAAAAAGTAACACAGGACAGCTAGTAAATATATCTTTATGAATTAAGTGTTCTCTTAAAATGATCAATATTGACCTATCTAACTTTAGTTAGCATTTCTTGTATTCGCCATCTTCTGAATCTCTTTCAAACAAGTGGATTATGTAATCTTCTGAGGGTATGAATATTATAATGAAAACTTAAGGTATTTTTATGTTAAAGCAATATTTGAATTTATATTTCAGAGTGTATGGATAAAAAGTACATCTACCTTGGTGATGTTGATCTCTGCTTCAAAGTCTATACTGCACGGATGCATTTCACATATGCCAGTGATAGATGCCGACTAGATGGAGGCCAGCTCATAACGTTAGACACTGCTGAAAAATTTCAAGCGCTAGGTGGATTTGTTCTTAAGAATGGTATGTCAATTAAATTAAGTTGTAAACAAAACAAATAACAAGTAATGGCCCACATCGCTCACTTAAGTAACTGTTTTAAAAAAATATTGATAAACATGTCGTATAGCTACAGTTCCTCGATGCAAAAAACTTTACAGAAATCAGTCAAAAACTAGCACAAGTTTTTGTGCCCTAAATAACAAGTTAATCTGTTTGCGAGACACTGTAGCTCTACGGGATGTCAACTCAAATTTTCGCGTAGAGCTACAGATCTGCAAATATCACTTGCGCAACAGCGTATTTGTATACAAGTATATTGCTTACTATCAAAGGTTTCTATGTTACATACAATTTGATTGCATGTAAAACTTCATGCAAACATTAAATTTTTTTTATATTGAAATTATTCGCTTAAATTATTTTCATGCAAATTCATACTACAATAACTTTGTTGTTCAATTTTACAAAGAAAAAAAAAAAGAAACAAAAAAAACAAAAACAAAAACAAAAAAAACAAAAACAAAAAACAAAAAAACACCAACAAAACAAAAACAAAACAACAGAATTGCCAAGTATTTTTTAACTAACACACGCACGCACACACGCACTCAATTGACCCTCCCACACACATAATTTTCTCTATCTGGGATTATGATAGGATTTAACGTAATAGTTCTGTATCCTACATTTAGCTTCAATAGATTGCTTCTCTTTCTGAATTTTACGAACTATAAACCTCTTTTTTTCATAAGAGTTTTTTCTATTATGTTCTTTATGACCATCATGGGTAATGGTATATATAAATACGAAAAATGTTGGTTACTAACCTGCTTTTATATAAATTTGTCAAGTAATTTAGCTTCCGTTTTCTTCATCAGGATTCATTAGCCAACCCTCCTTCCCTATTAGGTTTCTGGTGATACTTCACTGATCCTCTTTCTCTCTGTCTCTATCTTTGAAATTGATAGATCTATTGAAATGTTTCCGATTATCCAATATTAAAATTTATACGCCCGAACATGAAACATTTTGGGAATAATCCTTTAAACTTATTCGAAGTAAATAAAAAAATTAATATTATATATAAATTTCGTTTAATAAAATTCTCATTTTTATGACTTTGGGCTTTCGTTCCACTCAGAGCTACTTATCCGTACAACATGAATTTTTAGCCATTGTTACTACAAGATGTATCTGAACGAAGCAACTGAGATTAGTTTCTGTGAAAAACATCTATTATGTTTAACATTGTGTTTGCATAAGTTTATACATTTAATGTGGTGATTTAATTAAAAATCATGAGAAACATACATAAAAATACCATACCGATTCTCATTCTTTGTTTTATCAGATTATTATTGGATTGGATTAAAGATGGAAAGCAGTTTGGGATGGAAATGGACAAACGACATAACCGTTAACGTTAATACAAGTCTGTGGTACCCAGGTGAACCGAGTGGTCACAATTGGTCACAGCCAGAAGATTGTGGTGCATATCTCTACGCAGACAAAAATGGTGGCATAAGTTATGGTATCATCGATATCCACTGCACCGCAGCCATCCAGTTTATCTGCGAACTATGAACTTTTGTTTCAAAATACACGTTGTGCCCACCAAATATGTAGATCGAAAAGAAAGTGAGCTAGCATGGTTTTGATGCTTGATCATTTGTGATTTTGTGAACACAAAGCTAAACTACTACATTGTATACTGTACTATGTCAATAAATTATCGGACAGCATGGTTACCATTCGTTTCAATGAATGATCAAAGTGAGTAGTGGTCATTGATTACAAAGGTACGAGTATAAAGTGATAAATAAAACAACATCTGTTTTAAAATGCACATTGGTAAATCAGGACAATTTGATATTAATGAGTTTTAACTGTCCTTGTTTAACAAACCCTTAGATGTCACTTTAAATACAGATTCACTTAAATTCAACGATTTAAAAAGAATGATTTGCGTCCGAATAAAAACCCTAACAATCGTACCACCCTGTCTCTTTCTATTCCTCTATATTTGTCCTCCTGTCTCTTTCTTTGTTTATTTCTCCCTTTCATTTTTATGACAAAGAAAGAAAAGACAAGTAATGATTTAATTCCTGATTCTTCGTTCAATTACATTTGAATTGCACTTAAAACATAATATCAGTTGATTATTAAGATAATGCATAATATACTGTAAATAAACTTTTATTCGCGACTTTATTTTGCTATAAACCGAAGATAAACTGGTTTGCAGTGACTTATACTCGCGATCAAGATGTAGACTATCTAGAATAAGAATGTCAGAGACATTTGACTACTGGATCGCGGCGAGAAATATTTGCTTTGACAAGGCCCTCGCGAACATCGCGAAAAATTTTCCATACGCGAATAATATTAGTTATCCAGGCTCAATCAAGGGTGTATGGAATACAACCCATGGTAAATCCCCGTACACCCTTGATTGAACCTTGAAAACAAATTATTTCATATGTAAACCAAATATATCATGCAATTTAAAAAAAGAAGAGAAATGTATAAAAATAATTATTCATTTTTTTTAAAAGTCAGTTCAGATATTAGAAAACTCAATGAAGCAATCAATCTTAGTTCAGAATATTGCTTTGTTTAATATGTTTATTTTAAAAACAATGCTTAAATCAACAATATTTTTTTCCTTAAACATGTAACTAAAAACGAAGATTGTGGTACGTGATAGCTTACTTTTCTACGAAGACTTAATTTTGTTTGAATATGATTATTATAATATATGATATTTAGAAATGCGGTTAATGTAAATCAGAAAATGTTGGAATAACAAAAAGCAGTGCAATAATGTTTGAACTACCTAATTTTACAAATAGGTTGTTAAAACACTATTCCAATATATGTCAAAATGTGCAAATTAAATCTTCTTTAATCAATATAAATTTATTAAAAATCTTACAAAAATGACGTCAGAATATCCTTTAAAAATAAGTCTTGTTTTTTAATATAATATATATAGAGAAAAAATAAAAAATTGACATACTATTAGCATATGTGAGTGTAGATATAGAGAAGGAAATGAAGATATTACGTTAAAGTACATATGTAGTGCGCTGCCCGGTTTAAAACGTCAAAGATGAACAGTGTACATTAACTGCATCTAAAATATTATGAGCCTCTTAGTTATTCTCCACAAAACTCTTTTTATGTAAAAATTTACAGTCTTCAAAAGTAACTTTCAGTGCATGTATATTCTCAAATTAAATGACATTAATAACTGCTTCCTGAGAATACATCTCTTCTTAAGTGAAAAAAAAATTCATTATGATTTTATCATGGAACAAACTTTCTACTACGTCTGTATTTTGCACACTTCGCATTGCATGTTGCATTTTTCTGCTCATAATTGTGAGTAAACAGAAACAGAGTGCGATTATTGAAGCTTTGAAGAAAACACCTACAACTTTGATATTGAATGTTCCAGTAAATAACAGGAAACCGGTTATTAAATTTCTGAACATGGTACATGTACATGTTTTCATTTCTTGTAATTTTAATAACTCTCTTTTAGTGATCTTAGGAAAAGGATCGAGTCTTCTCGTTATCAGACATACTTCTTATAATGAGAATTCATGAAATTTTCACGCAGTTAAGCAGACCATATTACCAAATAATAGTATCACTTTAATTAATTTTGACTGTCTTCTTTTCGCACCAAGGTCAAGTCAAGGTCACTATCTTTTTCCTAAAATTACAGGATGAAAAAATAAATGTAGTTTTCTGTAGTTATGTAGACAACTGTTTAAGATATGAAATTTCTATTATTCAATGAAATGATAAAATATCAAAATGAAAATTCCTATCAGGTTAAAGTCAGTAAGTCAGTAAGAGAAAATCTAATTATAGTGATTTTTTACATAAATCTATTTATAGAATGAACACTCTTAAAAGCTACTAAAAATATAATTTATTTAATAAAATCACATTTTAAAAACACATTCTGAAACTCAATTATATTATTATTAGTTTACATTAGTTGAACAATCCAGCATTAATGTTATTATTTTAAAAATGCTAAAAAAGCTCATAAATCTACAGTAATTCTGAATTACAAAAACGTGATATTTTCCAACGCCAGTGTTCAGCCAAAAATGTAGTTCTTCTAAGAATCTAAACTTTGATTACTATTTCTATGCCAAGTTGTATAATAGTAAGAAAAACAGAAAAATATGATCATTTAATCTCCTTTTTCTCTCTCGTTTTCGTTTAATGAACATTTAATTAAATTTACATTTGATAAATCGAAAACCAGATAAGACTTCTTAAAAACCTTATAAATACGGATTTCTGATAATTTCTACAGAATTTATCACTCTTAGCAGAGAATCATTACCCCTTTAAACATTGAATGTGTTAAAATATGTTTAATGGGTGGATAAACATATAAAATGTTTATATTGAACCACAAGGTCAACATATCTTCTAAATTTCAGTCTTAAAGGGTACCTGCAGCCCAGCCAATGTGAAACTTATAGAATTTATCAGAATTTAATGCAAAAAACCGCATCGAAATCGATGCAAAATAACGGAGTTACGCCGCTTCAAAGTGGCTATATTTACCTGCTTTAGGAAATTCAATCAATAGAAAATGAAATAAAAATGTTATAACTTGCAATTGCAAAATTCTGTATGCTTTATTTCTTGATAAATAATTAAAATTAATTAAATTTTCTAAATTTGCCACAAAATAATGCAATATACATGTACAGTGTGTTTCTCCGTAAACATTTGAAAATATCCTTATCGTTATGCAAAAATGTAAAGGCAATTTTGTTTTCAACAAAAGAGTTTATAATCGATTGACGTTTGCATCTTCGTATCTTACTTGTAAGATGAATTTACATTTTAAAATAAATATGAGTTACAAAAAGGAAATAATTATTTTCATAGAAAGCAATTAGTAAAAGCTTGTATTAAACGTATTAAGCTAACGGTTCTTTATTATGAATAAGGAACACCTACGTTTTATCGATTTAGAATCTGTAATCAATCTTTGGCCACTCACATATATAAGAAAGCTGTAAACAAGAAAGATACTTACTGACATCAAGTTAGCGCTCTGAAGTGTACCCGTACATTCTTATGTATTTTGGGACTCTGCTAACCAATCAACAATGTATATAAGTATCGAAAATATTCTTGTTTAATATTTATCTATATTGGGACAAAACTGTATTTATTATAAGCAATAAAACTTGCAATAATTAGGTTAAAAAAATAGTCACTTATGATTTCGAAAGTGATATTAACACTTTATTTTTTTTAGCTTTTGAATAAAATCTGAAAGTCATAAATTAATAGAAGTTGAAATGATTTAAATCATATTATACCTTTGAGTTCTTTCGGAAGACACAGGAAACAAATCACTACATGTAACTTACATTTAAGTCTCATACTGTTACATTCCATTTTTAAGATTCGAATTACATTCACTTTTGGAGAAGAAGGAAAAATATGATGACAAAATATTTGCAAACCAATTTAACATCACAGAAAAACCCCTGCACGCTATATCAGCGACATCTTGCGGACGACTGTGTTTCAATCTTCCGAAGTCCTCGGCCTTTTCTTATATGAAAAACAATTGCTACTGCTATGGTAGAAAACTGACAGATAGTGATGTCTTTACAACATGGAGAGGAGTTGTATACTATTCTGAAGAGCCAGTTGCAAATTCTATCGGTAACTATTCATAAAACATACAAACTTTAATCTTCTATTTATTAATTTCGACTTTATTTATTATTTTTTTCAGTCATACGAATTTTTGTGGTTTACTGGAATACAATGTGGCCTGAAGAAATGGAGATTTTAATTAATGATGAATCATATTTCAGAGTGTGTGGAAAAAAATGTACACATCCCTGGGAGATTTCGATCTCTGTGTTTAGATTTACTCGGACGGGAAGAACTCCACAGACGCTGCCGATAAATGTCAATTAAAGGGCTAAATCTCATTAAGTTAGAAACCACTAAAAAGCTACATGTTTTTTCTACGTTTGTTCCCCAAAATATTATGTCATATTTAATGCAATTCAAACAAATAAAAATACTGTTGAATCATTTTTATTCGTGGTGGTCAACGTTCGTGGGTAGCCAAAATTTTTTTGGCTTGTATGGACGTAATTTCGTTGGTATCAAGTTCGGGATAATTTTAATAAATTTTAAATAATTGTCTGTATATAAGTTCGTGGGGATGTCAATTCGTGGGCAAGGGTTACCCACGAAAGTCACGAACATTGAACCCCCCCCCCACGTACAATGATGATTCCACAGTACAGGCACAGTTGTATTTTAAGTAAATTTTGGTTTTTATTAGATGTCCTCCATCTCCAAATTGACGCCATATGACAGTAAATAAGTCAGTTCTCTTTCAGTTTGAGGCTATTTCGATTCTTCACATATAACATAAATTAGACAGAGTAGTTTGAAAAACAAATAAACACGTTTGTAATGCAGATCTCTTCTTTGAGATTCTCTATTCACTCTGTCTTTTGTTTCATTAGCTTTGTATCGAATTGGACTAGAGAAGATAGAAGGCAGATGGGAGTGGACACGAAACAATACCTTAATATTTGACCCAACTCTGTGGTATGCTAATGAACCCAGCAGTCGAATTTTTCACGACCAGAACTCTGTGGTGCTTTTTTTATACATGTATGGTGGAATGCCAGGTATTGTTGACGTCACCTGCACCAACTTGCACCACTTTATTTGTGAATTGTGAACTTTTGTTCAATAATCCCATGAAGACCAATACATATTTTAGCAAGTCACTCTCTATAAAATAAATTAATTCAGCATGTTTCAGTGAATAAGTAAAATATTTAGATTTTTACCTAAAACGCTGTTTGTATTTCCTGCTTCCTTTCAAACTATTTTGAAATTAATGGACGTTTGATTAAATCAATGAAATCATATTTATTTAATATAGACCGTGTTCATAATGATAATAGTCTTTTTGATAACAAGGAGAGTGAGTACGATATGAACTAGTAAATTATAATCAGCATATTGCATCTAACAATCTGCGTAGCGTATTCGCTCGATCACTTCATTTGAATGATTTGAATAAAGGTGTAAATACAAACAATAACTGTGTTGTTTGTTTCTTCGTATTCGAAAATTGTTGCCCATATTGCATAATTTTTTTCTTTTCTGAATTGTTTTCTGCAATAACTGTAACAACACACCTGCATGGGACATTGAATTAAGCATCCTAAAACGAACTGAAAGGCAACATGGGTTCGTTAAACATAAATTGTTTCTTTGAATATTTTAACAATGAACTATAATCTGTGTGATTCATACGGGAAATGAATTCGAAGATAACGAGCATTGTGATGAAAAATGTAAGCCGCGCGTGGGGTCAAGTTTTTCTACATTTATGTATTTATGTAATGTTTAAATCTAGTTTATTTAATGCCATAAATTCTGCTGCAAAGGAAAGATTTTTAATTAGTTCGGAATTTTGCGTAAATCTTGTACGTCATATGATTTATTTTTCTCTTTTTTTGGTTATAGATATATGAAAGGAAAACATTTAAACAAACATTTTTGTAATCTGAAAAAAATTACAATTAAGGCCTGTACATGTTTTTTTTTTGTAAATGTAAAAAAAAATTACGTGCAGACACAAAATTACAAAGTAAAATCAATGTACCCAGAGACTGTTTTTCAAATTGATACGTCACATGCAATCACTCATATACATGTTTCCTCGAAAATCAATAGCCATAAAAATTGTCTGAATACCATTAAACTCAACAATGGCGTGAATCTGTTATTTTGATCAATTCATGGTCTAAAATGCACTAATACCGGCAAGCTTTCTATTTACATGTACCATATTCAAATAATGCAGGTGTTGTAATGCGTCGCAATTGACATATATCAGACCTTTTTAGTTTTATTGGCATAAATTCAGTTTATGTGCACTGACTAAACGAAATCTGAACTATCATAATCAAATCAAGCACATCGTTGGATATGGATAATAGTAATTCAAACAATACTTATAAAAGATTGTCCGACGAATCACAGAATGCAGTAAATATCCATTTTCGACACAGTAAAGCTTAGATACTGAATAAGTTTCGTCAATATCATTTGTCATGTTTGAAATTGCATCTGCAAGTTCACCGACCCATGGTAAAGTCGTAGTATTCAGCATACTCTGAGGAGGAACCTTACTCCTTTCCCATTACATCTTAAAAGGAATTCATTATCAAATAAATTGAAACAAGTTAACCCAAACGTATCTAAGACGTTCAATGAATTAATGATTTAAAGTACACTCAAAGAAAAAAGAAATCCAATAGTAAGAGTGCCAAACTAAAATTTCAATAATAGAAAGAACGAGAGTTGTCCTGACGAAGACTAATATCTTAGACAAGTGGTTTCCAAATAAGGAATCTGAAGACAAAGATTGGCTTAACAAGAAGGTCAAGTCCAGAGGGTATTCAAACAAGAGTATCGTACGACATGTATGATACAGTAAATAAACATTTCAGACCTTTGATCTAGATAACTATTACTCATGAAACACTTGTTACACTCTCCATTCAAGTAAAATATAAACTTAGAAATAATAATAACTCTTGAAAAATAGGAAATATAATTTTCGTTTTAGATGTTAAGAATTAAGTGTAAGGTTATATTTTGTCTAAATTTTTGTGTAGTAATGATCTTTTAATACTGCATTTTACTGAATGCATAAAAGAAAGATATTGTGTTTTAAAGGATTACAAGCAAGACCGTCCGACATAACATGTGCAAGAGTCCTTGAGAGGTTTTAATTCATGAAAATTGTCCCCTTGGAATATAATTCCACATCAGGTTCAATATTTACACCCTGAATTATGCCCCATGAAATTTGTTTTAATTGCTTTGGTCATGAAGCTATCCACTATATAAATGTGATACTTACTTTAAACCAAAATGTGCAAAGTTTTTAAAGCAATATGATCTGCAATTTTCATATCGGAAATTGTGTAATTGTGAAATTGTAATAACTTACAATAATGTCAAAAAATGATCATGGTTTATAAACTGTCATATTGTTCTGGAAAAAGCTATTTAGAGGCCCTGATTAAAAGCAAAACTACATTATTGTCGTCCCGTACAAAAATTAGTCTGTAATGTTGTAATAGTAGAGAAGTCTTTGTTTTGATAATTTGATAGTTTTTATAATTTTGAGTATAATAAAGGGTCTAATTACATGTTTAATTATCATTACAGCAGGTTTTTGCAGCAAAATAAAATTCTTAAAAGGTAACACAGCTCGTATGGCTTTTACGAATGTATGGTACCTTCTCACTGGACGTGAGTCCGTCAGTCGATGTAGGTATATATATTTTGTAGGCCACACTGGGATTGATTTTTTCGTCTTACACCTCTAGATCTATTATAAAATCAATTAAGCTAATGATAACTCTAACAATGAATGGCTTATAATCTGAAGAAAACAATCGGTCATTATTGATTTAATAAGTTTTCGTTCAAAACACTCTTTCAAGGATTTAGATCAAAGAGAAAAATCTTTGTAATTATTTTTAAAAACCCATTACTATTTTAATTGCAGTAATACTAATTACAAATTAAAGCAATATATATGAATATATGTGTCATTCAGCACAAGATCAATGATTGATATTGACATAGTGATATGCCAATATTTAAAATTTCACTGAGTAAAACATGTATTAATTCTTTTTAATGATTGCAATTAAAATCCCATATTGGTTGGTAATCTTTATGGTTATACGTAAAGTTTGAAACTGAACTTTTAAAGTAGAGTTTAAAGGTTCAAAAGTTTAAAGGCCTACCTTTGGGATTAAGTCAGACTTATACTTTTACAATTTTATTGTCTTCAACACCATTCAACTGACAAACAACCTTAAATACATGTAATTGTTTTTTGGGGTGGGGGAGGGTAGTATTTTTTAAGTATAATATAAATATTTTAACTTTATCCAATGATGCGCAATGATAATATTTTTGATTAGGTCGGATGCTCTGACTCTCTAATGGAAATAAATCAATCCTCAAATTACAGCTATTCTTTAGAAATTAGAAAGCAATTTTCGTCGCCACATTTTGAGACACCCTAACCGGGATGCAGTTATAGTCAAAATGGGGACTTGCATGAGATTTAGAAATGTAAAAAGAAATTGTGAATGTGATATTAAGGTATATTATTTTTTTCCTCCCGGAATTTCTTTCCAGCTTTTCGTAAAAAAAAAAAATGGGTTTTTTTGGTTATACTCATCTTGCTACAGCATAGTACAGACAATTTAAGACATAACTCAATGGTATTAAACATGCGGATAAATTTTATTCTTCTTTGAATATGCGGATAAACAAATTTAAACATTGCTCAGAAAACAGTGGAAGAAAAACAACGTAAAGGTCATTTATATTGTGTTAACTGAAAGTGGAAATACATTAACAAGACAAAACCCTCATTTTATTCAGGAAACGGTTTAATGGATTCTGTGGAGCCAATTACAGAACGGTCGTAAACCTTTACTGACGTAAAAATCCATATGATATTTCGTTTGTAAACATCTTATTTTTTGTTAGTTCTAAGCAACTCATTGTTTGAAAATGATATTTTGCAAGAATGACTGAAAACATTCTTAGGTTTAATATTAATCATTTTAATAGAACACTTTCTGCCTATCACTCCCACTTCAGTCATTCAAATATGGCGAACACATATAAGAAAAACCTAACAGGGCGATTCTAACTGTCATCCATTCATCGTCATGAAGTTCACTTATGCTTTCTTTTTTATAGGACTCTGCTACACCATCAGTGGAGCATGTAAGTATACAATCTGTCACTTTAACTATTAAAATTGACATCTAAGTAAAACTTTAATTGTAAATGCGTGTACTACGCCAGCGACATTTGGAATACATGTAGTTTAAGTTAAAAATGTACGACCTTTTTTTAAAAAAAATCGGTCCTGATTAAAAAAGTCAAAAGATTTCAAGATGTTACGAATATTGAAAATATTTATTGATTTAAACTATTTAAGAAAAATAAAAGAAATGCATTTAGGATATCTCATTAAAATGATTTATTCATCAAATTACTTAAAAAAATTAAGACTCAAGGAATCGTTATTTGAATTGATGATGAAATAAATTACCATGTTTTGATGGCTTTCATATGATACTTTAAATTCAGTGTGTGTTTTCAAATTGAAATTGACTTCTAATGGTCCTCGCTCTATTCACTCAATATTTGTAAGTGCAAATAAAACACATGGACTTCTTTTCAAAATACGTAATAATCAGAAAAGTCGACCAATCTTATGTTGACCAATAGAAACATCTGTTTTTTCGTAAAACAGATTTCCATTTTCACTTGCAATTTGCACTTATTAAGATATTAAAATATATTAAACGAACTATTTATAACACAAAAATAAATACAAATATTCTTTACATATCAATGAAAAACTCTGTTTTCGAATTATTTTCAAATTATTTCAGTTGTTTAGTATGTATATACCCGTAACTATCCCTCTCGTAGGAATAAAAAGAAAGCAAGTATTTTATACAACATGCATATGTACGTTTACTTTGATGTACAAACCAAAGTGATCTCAAAGATTGCATTTCGTTACACACTATATATATTACTAATTTTTTGAAACTGAAGATTCCAATCACATCAAATTTTGGAGGAGAAACGAAAAATATGATGATAAAATATTTGCCAACCAACTCAATATTACTGAAGAACCTCTGCAGGCTATGTCAGCGACATCTTGCGGACGACTGTGTACCAATCTTCAGAAGTCATCGGCTTTTTCTTATCGTAAGAAGAATTGCTACTGCTATGACAGCATGCCGAAGGATGATGATTCATATACAAATCTGAGAGGAGCTGTGTATTACATGAAAGAGCCAGTTGCAAAGGCTATTGGTAATTATAAATAGTCACAAACAAACAATAATTTCTTATGCAATTTCTTAAATTAAGGCAATCAATAAATTACTTTCTTAACTGCACAAAGTGCAAATATATCTGAAGGTGTTTGTTGATGCAATCAAAGAATTCCAAAGATATTATAAACGTGTTTTATTAAGCAAATCCAAAGGGGAAAAATCGTTTTCTCCTGAATAGAATAAAAAATGTTTCACATGACAGATAGTAAAATATCTTTTTTAATTAAGTGTTCTATTAAAATGATCAACATTAACCTAATAACTTTAATTAGCATTATTTGTAGCCATTATCTTCTGAATCTCTTTCAAACAAGTGAATTGTGTACTCTTCTGAGGGTAAAATTAGATTTTGTGGTGGCTCAATTTTCGTGGTATTCGTGGGTAGCCCTCCCCTAGGAATTTACATCCTAAGCGAAAACTAATTTTAAAAGACTTAGTTTTCTTACTGAAACTGAAAAACGATGCATCGAGGAAATTATATCCCCACAGACAAGTAAAAAAACCCCCAATCCGTTAAAATTGGCCCCCACAAATTTAAATGATTCCACAGTAGAATGAATATTTAAGGTATTTTTATGTTAAATTTATTTTTGAATTAATATTTCAGAGTGTACGGATAAAAAGTACATCTACCTTAATGATGTTGATCTCTGCTTCAAAGTCTATACTGCACAAACCACTTCCACAGATGCCAGTGATAGATGCCGATTAGATGGGGGCCATCTCATAACGTTAGACACTGCTGAAAAATTTCAGGCACTGTGGGGATTTGTTCTCAAGAAAAGTATGTGTGTTTAATTAAGTTGTAAACAAAACAAATTACAAACAAGAGGCCAATGGGCCACATCGCTCACTTGAGTTAATGTTTTACGAAAAATTTCTTTCATGTAACATGCCGTATAGCTACAGTTCTTCATTACAAAAAACTTAACAGTAATCAGTCAAATACTAGGAAAAGTTTTTGTGCTCCTTAAACTACATGCTAATTTGTATGCGAGGCACTATTACTAACCTGATGTAATATAAATCTTACAAGTAAAGCGCCGTTTTCTTAAGAAGGGTTCAATAGCCGACTCTCCTTTCCTAGTTTTTTTTTCATTTTATAACTTTAGGCTTTCGTTTCACTCAGTGCTAATTATCCGTAAAATATTAATGTTAAGCCATTGATACTTCTACATGTATTTGAACTAAGCAACTGTGGTTGGTTTCTGTGAAAAACATCTATTATGTTTGATATTGTGTGCGCATAAATTTTTGCTTTACATACATTTATGGTCATTTAATTAAAAATCATAAGAAACACACATAAAAATATCCTATCGATTCTTATTCTTTGTTTTATCAGCTTTTTATTGGATTGGATTAAAGATGGAAAGTAGTCTGGAATGGAAATGGACGAACGACATATCCATTAACTTAAATACAAGTCTGTGGTACCCAGGTGAACCGAACGGTAAAAATAGCTCACCGCCAGAAGATTGTGGAGGATATCTCTACGCAGATAACATCGGTGGATTACCTGATACTATTTATGGTATCATCGATATTCACTGTACCGCAACCATCCAGTTTATCTGCGAAATATGAAATTTTGTTTCAAAATTCACGTTATGCCCGACAAATATGAAGATCGAAAAGAAAGTGAGCTAGCATGCTTTTGATGCTTGATAATTTGTGATTTTGTGAACACAAAGCTAAACTACTACATTGTATACTGTACTATATTAATAAATCATCGGACAACATGGTTACCATTTGTTTCAATGAATAATCAAAGTAAGTAGTGGTCATTGATTACTAAGGTCTAGAAATAATATTTAATGAAACAAAATGTTTTTACAAATGCACATTGGTTAATCAGGACAATTTGATATTGATGAGTTTTAACTGTTCTTGTTGAACAAACCTTTAGATGTCACTTAAATACAGTGTGGTACAATTGTAAGGGTATTTATTACATTTAGAACGCAACTCATTTTTTTAATGGTTAATGAGTTACGTTATAATAAAAACCGTAACAATCGTACCACCATGTCTCTTTTTATTCATCTATTTTTGTCTTCCTCTCCCTTTTATGACAAAGAAAGATAAGACAATGATTTTAGTAGGCTCGTTGGTCAACAAATTCACCATCAGATCTACCAAAATCTTTCAGATATGATTTGTTTACGTATAAACTATTATTTAGTAAAGAAAAAATCCATAAATTTTACATTTTAAATTTGGGTATTTTCCTATATTTTTTCATAGAGCTCTTCTTCTAAGGAGATCAATACAGTCTAAAATTGGCAACGGCCCTCTTAATTCTTGATCCTTCGTTCAATTACATTTGTTCAAAAAACTTAAAATACTTAAAATTACCACTCCTCGTTGGATTACCAATAATAATAATAATAATAAAACCCTATAAAATTTAAATTTATCACCTGTAATAATTCAAAATACATACACAACTAAATTCACACGACATACAAGTCCATAAACTCTCATACACTGTATTTTAATACACAAGGTGAAATTACTATTTTCATCTTTAAAGATTCACATTATTCACATAATGATAAACTTTTCCCAACAGATTCGATAAACTTTCATACGTGTTTAAAATAGAAGCAAAATGAAAAATTAATGTGTAAAGGCGTTGCTCTCCAACTAGTCGAACTTGAGTCCGCATGGCGGTTAATACTGATACAAAAAAGTATGTTGTTGATTGATTTGAGCAATAAAATAACACAACAACGAACATCCTTCATAGAATCTTATAAGTGCACACACTCACCGTAATATTCATTTTCATATTTTGTGTATATATTTTGAACTGGGTGAATCGGTCACGCATACTTGAACATACGATGGCCACAGGTAGTACAGGAAGCACAGGTAGTGTGAGCGAAAACTCACAACCAGTGTACCGTACATTGAAACCGCTTTACCTGAAAAACTCAGATATTTAAACATCTGAAGACAAGAGATTATCAGATTATGATCTCATTGATCCAATTATGCGTGTTATTGGTGATGACCTACACTGCCTACCGTTGGGCCGTAATCTTATTTGAAAACATTAGAAAGCCGAAACAAACTGTTAAGACAGGCATTGAGATTTACGACGTCTCTGCTTCATTTTAGACACAAATCCGTATTCTTCGGGAGCAACTTCAGTGTCCCAGCAAACACTAAAAATACGCATATGTGGTCTACCGTTATCAGTTGACGAATCTGCCATATAGGAAATGTTAAATAAACTGAAAGTCAAACTCACTAGCAAAATGCTGTACAAAAAGATTCGTCATACAGCTACAAATAAAATGACTAGCATTCTCAATGGTACACGATTCATGTATATTGAACCTCTTCCAGATGAAAAAAGTCTACCGAAATTCAATACATGTGCAGGCCTTCGCTGTACAATATTGCACTTTGAACAGCCAAAAAACAACCACATAATTCGATGTACAAATTGTTGG
This sequence comes from Magallana hongkongensis, assembly GCA_016163765.1. Taxonomy (NCBI): domain Eukaryota; kingdom Metazoa; phylum Mollusca; class Bivalvia; order Ostreida; family Ostreidae; genus Magallana; species Magallana hongkongensis. Next base: position 15,256,133 of record WFKH01003881.1, on the reverse strand, counting down.
AAAACAGGTCATACAAAATCAACATGAAGAATGATTCTTGCTGCAAAGTATGTCAAAAGCTTGGCCAATTACCGGGACAAGAAGAATGTCCACACTATGAAATCCAGAAGCATATCAGTCCATTCAGCGGATCACAAGACGTTTTGTCTAATTTTTACCCGTGCGAAATAGACATCTACGGCGTCAAACATAAATCCGCTGAACATGTATGTCAATATACGAAAGCAATTCGCGGTAGTGATCTAGATGCGCCAGTAAAATAACAGCTGCGGAAGACTCTCTCTCAGCCATGCGACTCGGAAAAAATCAAAACGAACGAGCGATGGAATGCCACAAAGGAGGCAGTGATGGAAGAAATTATTGAAAATAAAAGCGTGCAAGTAAAACTATTTCAAGAAAAAATACGATCTGCTAAACAATCCACCACGTTCGGGGAAACCACCTACAATGAATAGGGGTCCGGGTGTGGATAGGACAGGGACCTAAACACAAGAACACAAAACAAGATAAATGGCCAGGTAAGAACTCTTTGGGAACAATAATCAAAAAAGTGGCCAAAAAAGGTCGCAAGCGAAAATTAAGTGACAACGCCATAAAAGCACAAAAGCAGAATCGGGAACAAGAAAAACAACGAAACATCGTTGAAATGTTAAAAAACATTGCGAGCGGCATCAGACAGTGATGCACCAGGATGCAATCCCGACTCCGAGAGTTCGGAATCGGAGGGTGAGACCTATGTTGGTTATACTGTATTCTTAACTACAGACACACAGTATCGTTGTGATATGTAATGTAATTAGTTAGGAAAAATACCAAAAATGAATGAATTAAGGGAAACATATTACAAAGTTTTGCTTACAAAACCTGAAGAAATGAATGAACAAAATATATTGTTAGTCAATGTTAGAGGATTAAATTCTAGTTAAAAAAGATATAAGATTTATACCTGGTTAAAAGAAAGAAAATAGATGAAGCTTTTTTCAAGAAACTCATTTCATTCAAACGTTTGAAGACAAATAAAATTTTTATTGGGATGAAACATCTGTACATGCATTTTCAAATTCTCAGTTTAGTAGAGGGGTCACTTTTTCGTAAAGAACTAAATTTGGTAATTCAAAACAGCCACCGTTCGGAAGATGGTAGAAAACTTTTGGTCAACGTAAAAATAGATGATAAGAACTTCATGTTCGTAAATATATATGCACCAAATGATGATTCAAAACGTACTGCTTTTTTCGATAGGATGAAAAGATTTATTACACTATATTCTTTACAAGAAAGCGATAAATATATATTTGGCGAATTTAATTGTTCTTTTGAAAGAAAAATTGATAAATCGCACAAAAAGTAAGCAGAATTTATTAATTATCTAGATCTTGTAGATATGCGGAAACACGAACATTCTAATACAGAAGAATATACTTGGTGTGATTCGGAAGAAAAACCCCAAAAGTAGAATTGATTTCATATTTTCAAGCAAATTAGCCTCTGACTCGGTTGAAAAAATACAGGTTAAACGCATACCAGCTACTCATAGTACAGGTAATAGAATGAGCGATCACCGATTTTTGAAAATAATTGTAAAAATTATAAATTAAAAAGAGGCCCAGGCTATTGGAAACAAAATACATCACACCTTCAAAATAATGATTATAGAGAAGGAATAAAAAATATTTTTAAAGGTCTAGACGAATCATCCGATGCTTTTTTAAAATGGGAAACTTTTAAACTTAAAGTATGCGACTTCTCAATAAACTTCGCAAAAAGTCAACACAAATATAAAATAAAAAATACAAAATCTGGAAAAGAAATTCGATGAATTAGACTACTTTAATGTCTTTAAAAAATTTAATTTCGGGGATAATTTTATAAACTAAGATTTTGTATACAAATCCAGTCTTTAGAGTAAAAAATAATAGGAGGATATCCAAATCATGTAAAATATCAAGAGGAATAAGACATGGATGTCCAATTTCAGCAATGCTTTACATTTTTATAGCAGAAATTTTAACATTAAAATCAAAGAACAATAATACAATAAATGGTTTTAATTTAAAGATATGCATGAAGAGATTAAATATTTGCAATACGCAGACGATATAACTCTAACTTTAAAAAGCATCTCAACTCTAAATAAAGCGTTACAGACTGTTGAACTATTTTGCAGTCATGCTGGATCAAAAATTAATTTGAACAAATCCCAATGTATACTCATGGGCAAATTAAAAGACAAACATGAAATTATAGAAGGAGTAAAAGAACAAACAGTGCAGTACGATGTGACAGTTTTATATGTGAATTTTGAACTTTTGTTCAATGATCCAATGAAGATCAATTCATATTGAAGCATGTACAGTTCTTTAAAAGAAATTAATCCAGCATCATTTTTTTTTGGTTTACACAGTTAAAATAAAAAATAGCTCTATTTTCAGCTCAAAAACGGTATTTCACTTAAAATTTTGAATTTTGAAATTGTTTACTGATGAATATTTACATCCATGAAATCATTAACATTTATTCCGTGTTTTCTCTTATATATTTTAAGATAATCACATGTTGTTCGTAATGAAGTATAAATTATCTTTTTGATATATGCGGTAAAAACGGGTTGGGGGTAGTAGAGGTTCAAGTAAATTGTAATGTCCATGCTGCTTCTAACATCTGTGTAGCGTATTTGCCTGTCCACTTTATTTGAATGATTTTAATAAAGGTGTGAATACACACAATAACTGTTTTTTTTGTTCGTTCGTATTAGATAATTGTTGCCAATAATGCATACTATTTTTTTGGATTTTGAATTTTTTTCTGCAATAACTGCAATCGACACACCTAAAAATGGCATTGAATTAAGCATCCTTAAATGAAGTAAAACGGCATCAAGGATTCGTTACACTTAAAATGTTTCTTTGAAAATTTAAACAATAAACTATAATCTGGGTGATTTATACGGGAGATGAAGATAACGATCATTGTGGTAAAAAAAAATGTAAGCCATGCGAGGTTACGTATTTCTTACAAGTATGTTATTCTTTATCTAGAGTTTAAATCTAGTTTTTGTTTTGTTTCCCACAAATTCTGCTGCAAATGAAAGAATTTTTATTAGTTCTGAATTTGGCGTAAATCTTGGATGTAACATGATTTTATTTTTCCCTTTTCCTGATTATAGATGTATTAAAGGGAAAAAAACATTAAAAAAACATTTTCAATCCGAATTGAACTATTGTTAAGGCCTGAACATATTTATGAAGTGGAATGTTTTGCATAAAATGAAGACAGGTAAATGTAAACAAGAGGCCCATGGGCCACATCGCTCACCTGAGGAACAAAAGGTATGATAAAATCAGCTTAATGGAGTCATAATACAAACTATCTGGACAATGTACAATAATACATGTAGATCCTGTATGAACCTCTTGTGAGGCCGAAGAATTGTCCTGGGGCCAAAGTCTTAACAATTATAAATAATCATCTGGCTGATTAGTTTAAGAAGAAGATTTCTAAAGATTTACTTTATATATATGCCTATGTAAAACTTCGACCCCCAATTGTGGCCCCACCCTACCCCCGGGGGTCATGATTTTCACGACTTTGAATCTTCACTAGCTGAGGATGCTTCCACACAAGTTTCAGCTTTTCTGGCTGATTAGTTTCTGAGAAGAAAGTTTTTTAAGATTTACTCTATATATATATGCCTATGTAAAACTTCGACCCCCCCCCCCCATTGTGGCCCTACCCTACCCTTTGGGGTCATGATTTTCAAAATTTTGAATCTACACTACCTGAGGATGCGCCCAAACAAGTTTCAGCTTTCCTGGCTAATTAGTTTCTGAGAAGAAGATTTTTAAAGATTTACTTTATATATTCCTATGTGAAACTTTGACCCCCCCCCCTTTGTGGCCCCACCCTATCCCCGAGGATCATGATTTTCACAATTTTTGAATCTACACTAGCTGAGGATGCTTCCACACAAGTTTCAGCTTTCCTGGCTGATTAGTTTATGAGAAGAAGATTTTTAAAGATTTACTCTATATATATGCCTATGTAAACCTTCGACCCCCATTGTGGCCCCACCCTACCCCTGGGGATTATGATTTTCACGACTTTGAATCTTCACTAGCTGAGGAGCTTCCACACAAGTGTCAGCTTTCCTGACTGATTGATTTCTGAGGAGAAGATTTTTAAAGATTTACTATATATTTTCCTATGTGAAATTTCGACCTCCCCTTTGTGCCCCCCACCTACCCCCGGGGATCATGATTTTCACTACTTTGAATCTACACTACCTGAGGATGCGCCCAAACAAGTGTCAGCTGATTAATTTCTGAGAAGATGATTTAAGATTAACTATATATATTACTATATAAAACTTTGACCCCCCCCCCATTGTGGCCCCACCCTACCCCAGGGGTTATGATTTTTACAACTTTGAATCTACACTACCTGAGGATGCTTCCACACAAGTTTCAGCTTTCCTGGCCTTATGGTTCTTGAGAAGAAAATTTTTGAAAATTTCTCAAAATTTTTCAATAATTTCTAATTATCTCCCCTTAAAAAAGGCCGTGGCCCCTAATCTTCACAACTTTGAATTCCCTTTGCCTAAGGGTGATTTGTGCCAAGTTTGGTTGAAATTGGCCCAGTAGTTCTTGAGAAGATGATGTTGAAAATGTGAAAAGTTTACGGACAGACAGACAGACAGACAGACGGACAGACGGACAGTCAGACGGACGAGAGGCAAAATGTGATCAGAAAAGCTCACTTGAGCTTTCAGCTCAGGTGAGCTAGAAAATTAACTACGTGCAGAATCAAAATTACGAAGACTACGTGCAGACTCAAAATTAAAAATTAACGTCAATGCACCCAGAGACCGTTCTTCAATTTGAAACATCACATATCCTCGAAAATCAATAGTCATAAAAATTGTCTGAATATCATTAAACTCAGCAATGGCATGAATCATTTATTTTGATCAATTCATTGACTAAAATGCACTAATACCGGAAAGCTTTCTGTTTACATGTACCATATTCAAATAATGCGGGTGTTGTAATCAAACGCAACTGACATAAGTCTGAGAACTTTTTATTCTTATTGGCATAAATTCAGTTAATGTGCAACCAGTTCTGAATAATCAGAATCAAGCTTATTGATAAAATTCATGTTGAATATATATATAGCCATTCTCATTCAAACAATACTTATAAAAGATTGTCCTACGAATCACAGACATCGGAATGCAGTATATCTCAATTTTCGATACAGTAAAGATTAGGTACTAAATAGTTTTTGTCAATATTATTTGCCATCTTTGAAATTGCGTCTGCAAGGTCACCGTCCCAAGGTTAAGTCGTAGTATTAAGCATACACTGAGGAGCAACCTTACTCCTTTTCCACTTCCATCTTCAAAGGAATATATAACAAATAAATTGAAACAAGTTAACCCAAAATTATCATAGACATACAATGAATTAGTGATCTGGAGTACATTCTTAGAGAAAAGAAATCTAATAAGAGTCTCATGCTAACCAAAATTTCAATAAAAGAAAGAATAATAGTAGTCCTGACGAATATTAATATTTTAGACAAATGTTTTCCAAATAAAGAATCTTAACACAAAGATTGGCTGAATAAGAAGGTCAAATTCAAAGGGTGTTTAAACAAGAGTATCGTACCACATGTATGATCCAATAAATAAAAATTTGTCCACTGCCATTTGGGTAACATTTTTGCACCTGAATGCAGTGTTCAGATCTTTCATCTAGATAGTTATTACTCATACAACATTTGTTACACTCTCCATTCAGTAAAGTAGGAACTTAAAAATAATAACAATTTTATTGAAAAAATGGAAATATAATTTTTTTTATTGGATATTTAGAATTTCCTGTACGGTCATATTTTATCGAAATTTTTGTGGAGTAATGTCTAATGACCTATTAATATTTACATCTTTCAGTGTCTTTGTCTGGAATAAAACTACAATTCGATTTTGTACTGTATATTTCAAAACAGTTCATCAATGACTAATTCAATTTTAAATCGTACAGTTGCTGAAATTTATATAAATATAAGTAAAAAGGAATCATTCTTTGAATATTATGAGGTAATCAAACACGGTCGGGCGTGATCAAATCTATCATAAAACCTTTTGGGCTTTACTGTAGATTCCTAATTAAACGCGAGGAATTAATATCCGCGTAAAATCGCGAGAAGCACACCTCGCTGAATTTAAAATCTCGCTTCTATATTTCGGACATATGTAAACTAAATGAAACTATGCTAACAATTCGGTGTTCGCGATTTTATATTCTCGCGATTTGATGCAAACCGGTTGAATCGCGGAATTAAGTACTCGCGTAAATTAAGGAATCTACAGTATTGGATTTGAACACGCTCGACTGTGTTTGATCACCTCAGAATACTCAAAGAATACGCCTTATTCCTTAAATCCTGCATTTTATTGAATACATAAAATAAGAAATAGATATTGCATTTGAAAGGGTTACAAGCAAGACCGTACGACATAACATAAACACGAGTCCTTAAAATTTGATAATTCACGAAAATTGTCCCCTTGCAATTTAAGTAAACATTGAATGCTCATTTTTGGATGTCGTCGGTCCTATAACACACCAAGGCTGTGCAGACAAATTATAAAATCGTGCTAACGCGCGGTATTCAATTTGTCTGCACAGACTTGGTGTGTTATAGGACCGACGACATCCAAAAATATGCATTCAATGCTTATATATATATTCATATTGTTGTTTATTTGTATGAAGTATTTGTGTATCGGTGCTTTAAAGCCATTATATACGCTCTTAGTCAGTGATATGAAACATACATGGAACAACCATATTAACATGTTATTTAGTTTGCTTCCGCGACTAAAAATATAGTGCCAGAAACTTTGTAGAGAAAAATCTTTTTTATTAGATATGATTTAACGGTCATTTGTTATAAGTACATATCAAATTGGTTATGAAAGTTTGAACCTTTCATTTAATCTAACAATAATAAATATATTTAAAACGCATGATGACGTTTATATTTGTGCTCTTGCGCGCAAGTGTTTTAATAGGAAAATGAACATCGCAGATTCCAATGCAAACATAAGGAGAAATATACAATGAATGTAAATATTTTCCTGTTTTATGCCATGTGAAAATTGTTTTTATTGCTTTGTTCTTGAAGCCATTCACAATATAAATGTGATACTTAAACAAAAATATAATGTGCAAAGCTTTTAAAGCATATGATCTGCAATTTGTAATTGTGAAATTGTAATAACTTACTAAAATGTCAAAAAGATCATGGTTTATAAACTGTTAGTCATATTTTTCTTGGAATAGCTATTTAGAGGCCTTCATTGAAGCAAAATTACATTATCGTCGTCATGTACAAAAATTAGTCTGCGATATGTCCAGAGTAGAGAAGTCTTTCTTCTGATAATTTGATGGTTTTTAAAATCTTGAAAATTTTAAACGGTCTAATTACATGCTGAATCATCATCATAGCAGGTTTTAGCAGCAAAATAAAATTCTAAAAAAGTAACACAGCTCCTATTGCTTTAACGATTCATGGTGCCTTCTTCCCGGACGACAGTCTGTCAGTCGATGTAGGGATATTTATTTTGTAGGCCACACTGGGAATAGTTTGCTGTCGTTCACCTCTAGATTATTATAAAATTATAAAGCTAATGATAAATCTAGCAATGAATCTAATTTCTAATGATCTGAAGAAAACAATAGGTCATTATTGAAATAATAATGTTTCGTTCAAAACGTTATGTTTTCAAGGATTTAGATCAAAGAGAAAAATCTTTGTAATTATTTTAAAAAACCAATTACCATTTTTATTGCAGTAATAGTAATCACAAATGAAAGCAACATACATGAATATATGTGTTATTCCAGCACAAGATCAATGATTGACATTGACATAGTGATAATTAGATGTTTCACATTTCACTGAATAAAACATATTTATTATTGTTAATGTTTGCATTTAAGATCACATAATGGTTGGTTATCTTTATGGTTTAAACGTAAAGTTTTAAACTGAACTTTTAAAGTAGAAAAAACCCGATGTTGTTGAAAATTTGTTATCACTAGTAACTATGTAATTATTGTGGCCTACCTTTGGGATTAGTCAGACTTACACTTTAACAATTTCATTGTCTTCAGCACCATGCAACTGACAAACAACCTTAAAATAATATTTATTTTTGGGGGGGGGGGGGGGGGGGGTATTTTTTTTTTAATATCACATAAATATTATAACTTTATCCAATGATGCGCAATGATAATATTTTTCTTTCTAGTCGGACGCTCTGACTCTCTATTGGAAAGAAATAAATTCTTTGATTACGACACACCTATTTTTTTTTAAATTAGAGAGCAATATTCGTCGCAACGTTTTGAGACACCTTAACCGAGATGCAGTTAAAGTGAAAATGGGGACTTGCATAAGATTAAGAAATGTAAAGAGAGTGAAAAATAGATAAATTTACATTTTGGACCTGGAAGATAAAAAAATGTTTTCATAAAATTACCATATTTCATAAGAAAATATGTCATTCGCTTTATCAAAATTTTTTATCATCAATTGGGTACAAGTATTTGATTTCAATTAATAATATCTGCTTTTGCATATAATAAGCTGAACCATCAATGGTATTGTCAATGGGGGCGTCGTTATAAAAAAGAATTGTTAATTAAGAGGTCTCGATGGTCGTGGCAATTTTAATACTATAATAATTTCATTAAGAAGAACAGCTCTAAATAAAAACATAGGAAAATATTCCAATGTTTAGGCTCTTATATATGGAATATTACTTTACAAAATAAAAGTTTATAGCTTAAAACATCATTTCTAAAAAAATTAAGGTAGATCTGATAGTTACTTTGTTGGGTACACAGTCTCCTTAAGACCGAAATATTTAACTCTACCAAAATAATATATCACATCTATGCGCATTATTGTAGTCTTAAAGAAAAATAATGAGTCAATGGCACAGTTGAACTAGTGGTGTAGCTACATGGAAGCATTGTAAGCACGTGCTTACAATTGTTTTCTGAATCTCAATTTTGTAAAACATTGTTATTTTTCATTGCAAATCCCAACAATCTTTTGCGTTTGTGCTGGAAATTTTCCTGACGCATCCTGAATTTGATTTTATACATGTAGTAACACACTAATAAAAATTTGACGGAGTTTAAGTTCAAGATTTAAATCTAGATCGTACGAATTCACAAATATGAGTATCATTACAATAGACTTATCAGCGTTTTAATCCGTATCGAAAAAAAGAGGCAACACTGCTTTTTCGGAGGACAGTTTGGGTAAAGGGCAATAGTACTATGAAATTTCAAAACATGTTAGCCGTAAATGACAATTTTTATCCCAAATTAGAGAAATGTCGGTATGAAATTGCTTGACAAATACTGCACCTTTAGTCAAAAGTCCCACTTTCACCGTATTGTCAGGCGTGGTTGCCTCGTATGAAAACTCTGATTTAGTTTTTTAGATGCATTTTCTTTATTCTTTGGTACCTGTTAATTTGTTTTCGTTTTGTTTTTCAATTTCTTTGATGTTTTGTTTCAAGGTATTTGATTTTATGTAGACAAAAGGAAAAAAATGTATATCTAGTAGAGCTTTTTCTGTTAGTACAGTTACAATATCATGGCGGAGGTATTAACAAGTTGCGAGGGGTATAATGTTTTTGACCCGTCCGTCAGTCAGTCAGTTAGTCCTGTTTTTTGTAAGCACAACTCCTCTTAAACCGCTGAACGGACTTTCGTAAACTTTTGTATGTATTCAGGACACAAATGTGTAGATGTGCATATTACCAAAAATTCCTATATTCCATTATTTTTCTGAAAATTTCAGCCTTTTTGAAATTAGAATGTTTGCCATATATTGATTCAATAATGAACAGAACTGCAAATTTTGGCTCTTTTGAACATAGAATTTTGTTGCTGTTAAAGACTAAAGCATAGATCATGTTCATACTTGCAGAAAGTTTTTATGTGGTGATTTTTTGGAGCTATGCTTGTTTTAAAATCAAAACATTTGAATTATTTAATGCATACCCTGCCATTATTTATTATGTATATCATTGTCATGTAATATGGGAGCGTGGGGTATGTTAGTCCGAAATTTCTGACGCTTTCCTGGCTTTTTTAACGATTTTACATGCCAGGAACTTTTCCTGGCATGTAAATTATTAAAATCGTTAAAAATGCATTTTTCTGGCATATAAAATATAAAAATCGTTAAAAAAGCCAGGAAAACGTCAGATAATTCGGACTAGAGGTATGTGAGCTTGCTCACTTTTTCTTTCACTGAAAAATGTGCTCAGCTTCTGGACCAGACCCCTGCTTACAAATATGATGACCCTAGCTACGCCACTGAGTTCTTTACATTATGATCCGTTTTAAATATTGAATGTTATATTAAGTTATATTATCTTTTTTTCTTCTTCCGCAATAGTACAGACAATATAAGACTTAACTCAATGGTATTAATTATGCGGATAAATTTTATTCTTCCTTGAATATGCCGATACACAAGATTAAACCTTGCTCAGAGAACAGTGGAATAAAAACAATAAAAAAGCCATTTATATTTTGTTACCTGAAAGTGGAAATACATTAACAAGACAAAACCCTCATTTCTTTCAGGAAACGGTTTAATGGATGTTGTGGAGCCAATGACATTGAACGGTCGTAAACCTTTTTTGACGTAAAAATCCATATAATTTTCGCTTGTAAACATTTTATTTTTTGTTCACTCTATGCAATTTATTGTTTGAAAAATGATATTATACAATGATGAGTGAAAACATTGTTAGATTTAATATTGATCATTTTAATAGAAAACTTCCTGTCTAACACTCCTGCTTCAGTCACTCAAATATGGCGAACACATAAAAGAAAAAACGAAACAGGATGATTTTTACTGTCATCCATTCATCGTCATGAAGTTCACTTATGCTTTCTTTTTTATAGGACTCTGTTACACCATCAATGGAGCATGTAAGTATAAAATCTGTTTATTTTACTATTAAAATTGACCTCTAAGTAAAACTTTACTTGTAAATGCGTGTACTAGGCCACCGACATTTTGAATAATTTAAGTTAAAAATGTAAGACCCTTTAAAAAAAAAGCGGCCCTGATTAAGAAAGTCAAAAGATTTTAAGTTGTTATTGAAGAATATTGAAGATATTTATTAATTTCAACTATTTAAAAAAAAAATAAAAGAAATGCATCTATGATATCTCGCCCAAATTATAAATTCATCAAATTACTAAAACAACTAAGACTCAAGAATTTGAT
>WFKH01003881.1:15218698-15226198 GCA_016163765.1 Magallana hongkongensis | reverse complement strand
TTTTGGATCAAAACATTCTTTAATTTTTAATTCTAAAACTGTATTTTTTTTTTAAACTAAACGAGATTAATATAAGCATAACAATATTTAAAGAAGAGAAATACAGATTGAATACCTACCAGTGCATTGTGATGTTTCCTAAAATTAAACACACAGAGAAATGTAAAGAAGTAATAGCAAAACAAGATAGTTTTTTAAGAGGGCTCGATGGTTGTGGCCATTTTTAGACTCTATTGGTCTCCTTTAGAAGAAGAGCTCTATATAAAAATATAGGAAAATACCCTAATTAAAAGTCAAAATTCATGGATTTTTTCTTTAATTTATAATAGTAAATAGGTGAACAAATCATATCTTATATATTTTTAAGTACTAGTAGATCTGATGGTTAATTTGTTGACCACTGAGCCTCCTTAAAGTTCGAATCCACAGTTGTTAAGGAGTTTTTTTGATAATCTGGGTACAAAACAGACCCTATCAATCTTACTTTAAATCATAAAGCAGACTTCAAATTGACATTTGTTAAAAATATATATATATCAATGATGGTCTGTGTTCAGACCAGACCCTATCCATCTTACCCTTATACATAGTCCATTTTCACAGGAGTGTCCACACGCTGTACAATCACTGCAGGGGGCACCTGTCTTATACGGACGTACTCCGGCATAGTTCCCACTGAAGATGTTATAAATATTTCATAGCAAAATCCATTATAAGAAGCAGTTATCTAACGTCAAATTGACCAATTGTTGCTAATCATTTTTGCAATGATTAAATAAACGTTTAGAACCGAAGAACTCAAAGAAAAAAAATACTTATTTCTTTTTAAAAATATGATAGCAAATTCAATTTTAAGGAACAGTTATCGAAAAGCCAAATGGAACTGGTGTTGCAAACAGGCTTGGGACAAGTTACATTGTAAAGTAATGCATTACATTACCATTACTTCATGAATTTGGGCATTTAATTACCATTACCATTACTTAATTTTCTGAAGTAATACATTACATTACCATTACATGAGTAAAAGTAATGCATTGCCGTTACCAATAATTTGTGAAAAGTCAATAATAAGTTTTAAAAAAGTAAACCTAAAAGAAGAGTTTTTGCAAATGTTTAAAATATGAAAAACAGTTTAACATATCTACAGGTTCGTGTTCATGTTCACTATCGGGTTCAAGTTTAATGATTTATACAAGATTGTTGTTGCGCTTTATGATCATCAAAGTTTCAAAGGTTTCATCTTTAAACTGCATTCTGTCGGGTTTGAAAATCTTCCCAGCTAAGAATTTATTGAATGCACAACTAATTGTAGTAAATTTCTAAAATGATTTCAAACTCTTAATAACAACACTATTAAAAAATTTATTTACATGTGCTGTTATAGCTAGTCATATTGACAATCTAATTTTTTTTAATTTATTTATTTTTTTTATAATGCAAATAAATAATTTTTATCTTAAAAATTATTTCTTTAAAAAAAATTTTAATTAAGTACAATTTCAGTTCTTCAATCCATCATTATTTTAACAAGAGGCCCATGGGCCACATCACTCACCTATAAAATCAGCTTTATGGAGTCATATACAAAATATCTGAACAATGTAGTATAATAGATCCTGTATAAAAAAATTCCCCTGTATATTCTTATGTTTATCATTGAGCCCCTTTGTAACAGGATGCTTTTACAGTCATATCACATATTGAGCATTGCAGTTCTCGAGAAGATCTTAAACAACTGTTTATATATGGATTATAAACCTACATCAAACTTTGAACCCCTTTTGAGGCCCAAGAATTTTCCAGGGGCCAGAGTCTAAACAATTTTAAAGAATCAACAATATGTCAAAATGATGTCATATAAGTAAAACCATATATAATAAGATTTGAGTTTTGTAAATATCCTTTGTAAAATTGGAACCCCCCCCCCAATTTGGGCCAACTCTACTCCTGAAGATTATGATTTTGACCAATTTTAATCTACACTATCTGAACTGACTAAAGTTACAGCTTTTCTAGGCAAACTGTGTTGTAGAAGATGATTTTTAAATATTATCCCCTATATATTCCTATGTAAAAATTTGACCCTCCCATTGTGGCCTCAACCTACCCCCGGGGGATAATTATTTTAACAAACTTGAATCTTCACTACCTGAGGATGCTTCCACACAAATTACAGTTTTTCTGCCTGATCGGTTTCTGAGAAGAAGATTTTTAAAGATCTTTCTCTATATAATCCGATGTGAAAATTCGACCCCCACTGTGGCCTCACTCTACCCCTGGGGATCATGATTTTATCAAATTTGAATCTACCCTAACCGAGGATGCTTTCACACAAGTTTCAGCTTTTCTGGCCGATCGGTTTCTGAGAAGATCTCTATTTATTCCTCTATAAAAATTCGACCCCCATTGTGGCCCCATCCTTCGTCTGGGGATCATGATTTGAACAAACTTGAATCTACCCTACCTGAGGATGCTTCCACACGAGTAACAGCTTTTCTGGTCAATCAGTTTCTGAGAAGAAGATTTTTTTAAAAAGATTTTTCCTTATATATATCTATGTAAAAATTCGACCCCCCCCCATTGTGGCCCCACCCTACCCCCAGGGATCATGATTTGAACGAACTTGAATCTACTCTACCTGAGGATGCTTCCATACAGCTTTTCTGGCCAAATGGTTTTTGAGAAGAAGGTTTTTGAAAAATGCCAACAAATTTTCAATGATTTTTAGTTATCTCCCCTTGAAAGAGGGCGTGGTCCTTCACTTTAACAAACTTGAATCCCCTTTACCTAAGGATGCTTTGTGCCAAGTTAAGTTGAAATCGGGCCGGTGGTTCTGGAGAAGAAGTCGAAAATGTAAAAAGTTTACGGACAGACAGACAGACGGACAGACGGACGCCGGACAAAAAGTGATCAGCTTTCAGCTCAGGTGAGCTAAAAATGAGTATGCATAAATAAGCATAGTAAATCAAAGTAATGCCTTGCATTACCAGCATTACACTAGATTATAGAAAGTAATGCATTACATTACCATTACTTGTAATGCTCAATTTATGGCATTACACATTACTAGCATAGCATTGAAAACATGTAATACATTGCAATGCATTGTCATTACATTTAGCATTACCCCAAGCATGGTTGCAAACTAGCTTTGCAATGGTTGATGAAACGCTTAAAACCGAAAAAATCAAGATAAAGAGAATACTTATTTCAGGTATAAATTCACAATTTACCTTGGTAGGTACTGACATACAATGTGAGTTTTGTAATCCCCTCCACATTTGTTCGAAGCACCACAGCCCACTTCATCGCTACTCGCCCATACAACCTTAAATGGTTCGTAAACTTTATTTATGTAACTGGAAAGTATCCATCTGCTATATAATAACATTTCTAAAGTTGAAAAAGTAATAGAAAATTCAACAAAATACACGGTAAAATCAATGGCTGGTAAGTGATCAAACCTTTGGCTTCGGGCTTCACATGATTTGATCACGTTACCAACCAAGTTCATATCCCAGAGAACTTTTTAATACTACTATCTATTTCTTGAATGAATAAATCTCTTGTTATAAATCATCCTGTACTTTACCTGCGTATAATGACCACATGCCCTTCCTTGTTTACAAGTATTTGTGTCGTAATCATAGTCATATTTCTCATTTTCCCAGTTATATATCGCTTCCGACATGTTGATTGTAGCTGCTATAAAACATTTTCATTAAATTAATACATGTATTTCCTTCGTATATTTCACAATCAATATGCAAGGAGATTATTTAATAAACAACAAATAGATATCAGACAAGTATTTTTTTTAATCACACGTCTTGTTCATTGAAGTCTTGGCGTGTACCATGTTTTTCCTCTATGTTTAACTGCATGTATTCGATATGTTGATAAAACATTTTTAACCAACTTTAACCAATCCGGTGTGGAGAACATGTTTTTGCTGGCCGGAACGGAGTGCTCAAAAAGCAGTTAAACATTTGTACATATAAATTTACGTCAGAGGTAAATTTTTAATAATAATCGGAGAGGGATAACAGTAAAGTATGAGATGCAACAAATATATACATGTATTTCTTGTTTAAATGCGTATTCAATTATAATCTGATAAATAACACTATGGAACAAACCCGATGAAAAAAACATGTTTTCGCTGGCCAATCCTGAGTGTGCCTCCACGCATGAGTCGGCGTGTGCCTGGGCTTGGGCGGCAAGGTCCTTGTTGTACCGCTGTGGTGAAAAAGGACGTCGACATGTATTAAGCATACTGTGGTTTCAACTATATTCGTGGAACACTTATTTTTGTGGATTTTTTTCAATAGATCCAAAAAACAAGACTTAATGTTAATCAAGTAAATAAATTGGCAACACCATTCATTGGAAGATCAATTGCCAATGAATGTGCGTCTCCACAATACCACTGTACTTTGAATTTTATTAAGTCCACAAAGAACAAATTCATTTGTTTTTGCTAGTTAGCATCGTCCATTAATTAATATTTATTAAGAAGAACTGTATGCATGTTTTGGCTGTCATGAAGATAGTTGATTTGTGCATTAATTTCTATAGCAATAATTACCGTTTTAAAACAATAACATTGATAAGAATGGGTAAAACATTTTTTTTTACATATTCAGTAACTAATTGCACTCTTTTGTATTTTTAGATCAATGATTTGTATATTTTCTAGTAAGCTTACAGATGGCACTTTGTGGATTTGCTTTGATTCTAGATAATTGCTGTACAATTATGCAGATTCTTTATTATTGAATTGAATAACTGACCATTTTCATCATGTTTGAGCCGGAAGGAGACACCCTCAGCCGGACGGCGTTGTGTACATCTACTATTTCCTGTTCCTGTTCTGCGTTTAGACTGCGCATTGTCCTTCTGTTTGCAAAGTCATTTGGCATTGGTGCCATCTGTCATACAAAAATTTTAAATAGAATTTGAAAACATATTGAATTGCTAACTGGTGCTGCAATTTATATAATCATATGTGTCATTATTATAAATCTAAAAAAAATTAATGCCTTAATGTATTAAATTATAAATTTTTAAAATTCAACCAAAAAAAAAACAAAACAAAAAACAAAAAGAAAAGAAAAAGAAAAAACAAAACAAAAAAACCCAAAAACTAAAAACAAACAAACAAAAAAAGGAAAAGAAACCCACCCCAAAAACAAAACAAAACAGTCTGGGTCTTCTATGAATCGGTTCACTATCAAATAAAACTTATTATTTAAAAACTGTAGGGGAGGGGGGGGGACAAATAAATAGATATATCAGATTACTGATACAGATTAATGATAACTGATAGTTTTCACATTCAAATTATATAACTTATTTATTACCTTATCTAATGATATGACAATATTGAGAACTACTTACTTCCGGAATAGACGTCGACGGCTTTGGTTCTTCTTTTCCACTCATCGACAAATCGTTTAAATCTAGCTGCATCTCTGAATTCTTTTTCTGCCTTCCATTATGCGGAGTGTGTCTCTTGGATACCCGGGCAATGTTTCTGTCCATCGGAACTTTTAAAATATTACCGTCTACATCTTTTTTTATAATATCAAAAAGATTTGCTGCATTTGCAACATAAAATGAAATAGAAATCAGAAGAATGAATCGAATCATTTTGACTCAGTATAAACGAGGCTGATTCTAAAAGTAACATTTCTTGTCACTTTATATATAATTATCTATTTAATGTTCATTGGCCTTTGACTTTCTCAGCTGTTTTACTTGGTAATTTGGAGGAGTGTCGTGCTGAAACGATCTAAGCAGTGCCATTAGTAAATAATGTAGTGCAACATCTGCCAACCAATTAATTAAATTATGGTGAAAAATGAATAAACATGAAAAAAAAAACTAACAAGTATATTGTTTTGTTTCATTCCATATGCTAATATATTCATAGTTTGTATGATAAATAAATGGGATTAAATAAAATATTTATTGAAATGTGTAGTAATGTTTTCTACATGAACGAAATGAAACGTAGATAAGGATGGGCGGCGGAAAGGGTAAAAAAGACGGTAAGGCAAAACGAACGACTAAGTTTTAAAAACATGCTTAATTAAATTCGAAACAGTCCAGCTTAAAACAAAATCAACAGACTCTTTTGCAAAATCAACAGACACCGATGCAAAACAAACGATCACCGATGCAAAACCAACAGTCATGCTGGTCTGTTTCGTATTTTAGCATGTTTTTAAAAATAAGTTGTTCGTTTTGCATTAACGTCTTTTTTACCCTTTCCGCCGCCCATAGATAACGCAAATAATTTCCACTTTTCCCCCAAAGCATATGTCGTTTGTTTGAACGTACATTTACAAACTTGACAACTTTGAACCCCGTCCCCCTTCGTCTTATTTGAAAAAATATCATACAGAAATAATGAAACAAACTAATGATTTCGAAGTCAGAAAAACATTTTATTTCATTGCGTTGCCAACAGCCTATTCACTCCTTGCTCAATAACATGC
The DNA here is from genome assembly GCA_016163765.1 of Magallana hongkongensis. Classification (NCBI taxonomy): domain Eukaryota; kingdom Metazoa; phylum Mollusca; class Bivalvia; order Ostreida; family Ostreidae; genus Magallana; species Magallana hongkongensis. The sequence goes on along the minus strand of WFKH01003881.1, from coordinate 15,219,692 downwards.
TGTATGAACAAGAATTATGTTTTATCAGTTTTTATGAATTGTAAAAATATTTTTATCGCATATTTCAAAGTCAAATTTAATTAATATTCTCTGTGTTAAATTCTCGATAAACCAACCTTTTTTTAAAATTTCATTTGATTATGATATTAATACAGTTTCAATAATTGGTTCCTTTGCCTTTTTGCTTTAGTAGAAACTATGCAGTCATTTTGAATTTGTGAATAAGAAATATCTTGTTGTTGTTAATTTTTAATAGAATTTTAGCTTAAAAATTTAACTAATACCGGTATACTCAATAAACCAACCTTTTTACAAATTTCCATTTGATATACATTTTCAAGGATTTGTTCCTTAGCCTTTTTGCTTATAGCAGTCATTTTGAATTTGTCGTGCAAAACAATTACTCCTTTATTTTTCTAGATTAGCATTTAGTCCTTTGGTTAATGTTACCGTTATTATTCAATGAATAATTCAATGTCATTTAAAACATATTTTTGAAGATAATCCGTACGTGATTTTGTTGTTGTTGTTAATTTTTAAGAAATCTTAATCTATATATACCAAGTTGTATTTATATTATTAAAACGTCTGATCGTTTGTGGACGAATTTAGTAAAGATTCCAGTAAATGTCTATGTCGAAATGTGAACTTTCGATCCATCTGCGCATTTATTACATAATTGCATGGTATATAACATATTACATGTATGTAGATTGATTTATTTCAATGTAATGCTTTACCTTAACCAGAATGCATGACAATCATTATTACCAGTTTACCTCAAATTCGTAAAAGATTACTTCAACTCTTTTGTGTACACTGAGATATGTTAAAACTAAAATTAACGGACTTTCATGAATTTCTCTGTACATAATGCTTTGTTCTAACACATTGACAATATTAATATTTGAGAAAACAGTGAGCTGTCTTTTTACAGATTGTCATAGTGTTACAGCATTTTATGCTCCGTGTACATATTTTGTAAATATTTTAC
>WFKH01003881.1:15190833-15218688 GCA_016163765.1 Magallana hongkongensis | reverse complement strand
AATTCATGTTATATCAAATGTTTAAGTCTTAAATACTTAATTCATTATGTTTCAAATTTATGTCAATTGTTAATTAAGCCTCACGGGAAAGCTAAGTATTTTAATTACATGACTTTACATGTTCCGACTTCTTTACCTGGCACCTGTGAGCGTTTTAATTACATAATTTGAACAATGGTTATTAACGCTAATTATACTGATTGTTACCTGTTAGTTTCATTTTTATCCACGCCCATAAGTAATTAAATAACCAATTATATTTTGTATTTCGAGATTATCTTTATGGGCGTGACTTTGTAATTATCGACGAAATAAAACCAAACGCCAAACGCAACTTGTCACCTTTGACATTTGCTATCTAAATTAATAAACTTTATATTTTGGCTTTATTTAATATTTGGTTTTATTTCGAAGGTAAATATATTTTCTTATTTTATCTTTGTTAATTTCAGGAACTGTTTATTGTGATTTCACCTTTGACATTTGCTATCTAAATTAACAAACTTTATATTTTGGCTTTATTTAATATTTGGTTTTATTTCGAAGTTTCCGAAGATCCCTTATTCCCCGGTACCTCAGCAAAGCGAGTTAAGAGCAAAATTCGCTATAACAATAGGATTGGTGACTCGGTATAGCTTTGCGCCAAAACAAAGAATCTTTATGAGCACTACATATGCTAACAGACTATGATATAGAAACAACAACCAGGCACAGACCTGACGTTATATATTTTACACTATATATTATAATCAGCATGATCGGGTAGGGGAGTTTTTTTTTTATAATTATAAATATACAATGTATCTATTTTAAATAATTTAAAAACTTGTATAACGTCATGTGCCCAAGAAAACAACAGCTGATGCTTTATGGCTTTTGGGGGATCTCTTGGATCAAATCAATGGGCTTTGCAAGAAACAAATAATGATGAATATGCTTTACAAAGGTCAACAATATCTTAACGCCCTTTTCAGAAATATTTGGAATCCGGAGTTACCTCTCATTTTGAGAGCTCTCTAGTACTGAAGTTACGAAAGTTAGTCCATGTGTGTTTGTTGTTATTTTGCCGTCTGGCAAGTCTGACAGTTAGTAAGATTTAGATAACTTTGTATGTTTTGTATGACATATTTATTACCCAGATCTCAGTGATTTACTTTTCGTAGAATTTATTGAAACGAAATGCTACTGATGACACGTACCATTTGATAAACCTACCTGAATGCTAGTGCTCTGTAACTCTATTCAATTATTGCATCAGACTTTTAACATAATTAATAGGCACATTGTTTTCTTCGTATATTTGTATGCATGCATGTGATTACAGACATAAACACAGATTTCAATGTTGAATATAACCCTATCACAATTTTTGATTTGGAACTATAAACACATGTCATTTAAGAAGTTGTTTTAAAAATTTTTTAATTGGCTCAATTTTGTTTTATTTCAGTGTTGGAATTTCTCAATGCAGGGCGTGAATTACATTGAATTAACACAACGTCCACTTTAATAATAATTACCTACATTACACTACTTAGATCAGAAAGAATATGAAGGTTTCTGAAGTTTTACACTGCAGTTTCCCTGTCTGGTATCCCAAGTTTAAGCATGTTTCAATTAAAAGGTAAGTTTGTTAAATTTCTATTTTACCTATCAAGAATCACTTTGAGATTAAAAATATCACATGATGTGCTATCTATCAATGATTTTAAGTTAATGAAAGAATGCATTATTATTCAAAAAATCTTGAGTGAATATATACCAAGTACAAGAAAAATCAAGCAAAAGGTTAAGAGCAATATTTAGATGACAAAATATGAAAAGATTACTTTTTGACTAATTAACTATTTTGTATTACAGTATTTTAATACCTCTGCCGGCAGAGTTTTTAGAGTACCTACACACTGATGGGGTCGTGTTGCCAGAAGGGTAAGTGTATGATAATATTAAATCAAAGTCAGAGAGTGCTGAAGATTCCTAATTAAACACTAGGAATTGATATCTGCGTAAAATTGTGAGAATTAAGTCTCCTCGCATATATAAAAATCTTCCTATCATTTTTTCGACAGTTCTGCAGCTGAACTTCTTAAATTTGTAATAAAAGTTTGGTGTTCGTGATTTTATATTACCGCCATTTGTTACAGAATTGCCAAATTGTGGAAATAAACGCTTGAATAAAATAAGAAATCTACAGTACCGGTATTCATTTTAAATGATGACATATTTAGATTGTTGATCCCATCTTTTGTTTTGTTTTCAATAAATTTTCTACATAAAACAAGAAGAAAAATAGGTTATTTTGTATTTTAAAATATACAGTATGAAATATAGATTAATATTTAAAAGTATGTTACTATCAGAGTTTGTTCATTTATGATCCAGAATTTTTTTTTTTTTTTTATGTTTAACAAGGAGTCTGGTGACATCTGGGGACAGAGAGAATGATGAAGACAGAGTTGGAGAAGAGGTAACTAGAAGTGTGTTGTATGGCTGAATCTGTGAAACAAACAAATGAAACAAGTCTATAAACACTTCATAACTAAACTTAAGAAGTTGTTTTAGGTGATATATGAGAGAAAAACTGTTGATTGAATACAAATAAAAAACAACCAAAGCAGTTACATATACACCTGTACATGTACAATTCTGACTTCCAGGAATATTTTCATTTATCACATCCTTAGATAAAAGTCAGAAAGGGGGGAAATCATAAATATTTGCCAGAAATAGTTAATTTAGTGTGCCACATATTGTTGCTTTGGACCCCAAGTAATTTGACCTTGACCTTTAGCTGTCTGGTTTTCTGTTACAGCTAGATGTTAACTGGGACACAGACACAGTGGAAGCAACAGTAAGTGTGTAACAAGTGTGTCAACACATGTCAATGTCACTTGTGTGTCATTGCATGTCAAATCTGTAAGCTTATTTCTTTAATCAGGCTTGCTTTGAAACTTCAGATTTTTTTAAATACCTCTCGGTATTCTGGATTTGATGAATTCCCAAAATATGTCTTTATTCATGTTCAGCTTTATTATTTTGAAGAGCGATCAGTATAATTATACACATTACACTACACTTTAATGGCCATATATGCATGTATTATGTTACATCAGGTATTCTATTGTGTGTACCCCGGTATACACTGTACATCATAAAAACATTAGAATTCAGTATCAGACTTCTTTTTATGATGCAGGCACCAAGCTTCCCAGATTTTGATTCAGCCATCAAGAAGGCCATTAATATGTTGGGTGGGAGGGTGTTTCCTAAACTCAACTGGAGCTCCCCAAAGGTAAGAAAATAACATTAATTGTATGATTAAAGATGTGTTTCAATAAACCTGTATGCATTTTCTTGGTAGGATTGCTGATTTGAAATTTATTTGTCATACAGAGATACAGATGTAGATTTATACCTTACCTTCAATATAGGAAAAGTTAAAAATATATTTCTTTGGTAAATAGGTGATAGTAGACAGTATACATTATTTTTACCATATAACTCTATGTAGACAAATAGTCAATACAGATAATTGAATAATGAGCTTGTCAGAAAAATATTGATAGGTCAATATTTTTTAAATATTGACCAGCTAGGAATAATATCGAGAGAATATTCCTATCATTTCAATTAATTGCTTCTGATTCCTTTATTCATTGGCGATGACGTAAATAAACCTTTGCGACTCCAAAACAAGGTGACTTCTTAATAGGCAATCAGTCAAGGCAAGTAAACAAGGGACTCACAATGCGGCAGTTTGCAAATATACAAGGATTTGTGAATTGTTAAGGAGTAAAAACAGGTGAATATCTGTAGCATAATTCCCAAGGGTGGCGAAATATTACCAGAGACCGTTTAATGCCGAGGATATTTAGGAAATGAACTTTGCACAAAATTGAACTTGTGATTTCTATGTTGAGCTGAGAAAAACGGCAATTTGTTTTCAAACCCTTTCTTGATTTTTGGTTTGTTTTTTTTTTTTCATATAATAATTTTAAACAAATATTGACTGGGGTTGAGGGCAACATTGATTATATTAGCCCCCTTGGGATGAAAATATTGCCCTCTGCTTCGCGTCGGGCAATATTTCATCCCTCTGGAGCCAATATAATTAATGTTACCCTCAACCCCAGTCAATATTTGAATATTAAACACTATATTAAAGTGGAAACACATTTTCTTGCTTTTCATGTCCCTTGATTCTTGGAACATTAGGGGCTGGTAAATTAGAATGATTAATTTTGTGTGACTAATACTATACAGAAAAGAAGAACTTTGAACATATGAATAGGAAAACTAAAATATTAAAGCTTGGGTAATTAATATGAGCTATTTAATAAAAATGTAGAAACTATCAATGCTTTCATTTCTTTAACAGGATGCCACATGGATTGCCTTTGACAAAAGTTTAAAGTGTACCTGTCCTAGTGATGTTTACCTGCTACTGAAAAGTTCAGAGTTCATAACCCATGACCTTACACAACCGTGAGTACAGTTTGTTTAAGCACCATCCAGCTAATGAAGTATTAGTCTTGAGTAAGCCCAGGGTGAGTTTGTGGAAGAGTTTGGTTTATTTTGAAAGAGAGTGTGTCATGAAATGGAAGTATCCTTTTCTCCCTTAACTTAGAAATACATGTATGTCTAAAGTTAAGTATGCTATCTAAATTATTTGATGATTACACAATCTTTTATTTTGATGAAGGTAATCTCCATTAGAGATAATCGGATTAATTACTTTTCTATGTAATTGCATAGTTTCAGCTTTTTTCCTTATTCTGAAGATGTCAACACCCAAAAATTATTATTAATTGGTCCTCATTTTTGTCAGATTTATTCACTGCGAGGACTATGAGGAGAACGAAGACCAGCCAAACATTGGATACAGTCTGATATTACGGAAATGGCAGGACTTGAACCCGGGCTACGAGTTCCGATGTTTCATCAGGAATAATAAACTTATTGGTATGTATTGAATGCCTTGTACTCTATAGCACTGCATGAATATTAAACTTTAATATAGGTAAATTAAGTGCTATTGATAGCAGTGAGTGTGCAATGTTTATGCTTTGAGCGTTATAAAATTAATGTAATCTTTAATAATTGTGTGGTACTTGTGATATGTTACTTTTTGTCATGTTCTTTTTGAATACTTTACATTTTTATATGGGATTTTAGATTTTGAATTTTCTTTGATTCAGTTAAATATTTCTGTTTAGAATTCTGTAATAGATATTAATCAATAGATCTTTGGCATTTTGTTATATTGAATATGGCCCTGTTCCTTATCGACAGCCATTTGTCAGAGGAACCACACAGCGTTTTATGACTTCATCAGACATGAAAAGGCAGACATTGTCTCCGATATCCAGGCCTTCTTCTATCACATGGTCAACCTAAAGTTTCCTAATGAAAACTGTGAGTATTGTAAATTTCTTATTTTACGCAAGTACTTAATTCCATGTTTCAACCCTTTTGTATCAAATTGCGAGAATATAAAAACGCGAACTGCAAATTTTTATCATAATTTCATTAAGTTTACATTTGTTGGAAAAATAAAAGTGAAACTTTAAAATTTGTGAGATGTGCTTCACGCGATTTTACGCGGATATTAATTCCTCACATTTAGTTAGGAATCTACAGTATTAACAGCAGATGTGTAATATACTCTGTCGCATTCTTTTCTTGCATGCTTAATATTTCAAATGTTTTAAACACCTCTTTGTCAAAATAATATTCATTCACTAAAATGAACAAAATTGAAAGGTTTGCACTTTGAAATGCCCCCTTTGTTTCAAAAATGCATGACTTTTAAGTGTGTAAAACTTCTGAATTAATACAAGATAATTTTTTGTTTTTAGATGTTTTTGATGTCTACAGAAGGGATCAGGTAAGAATGAAACTGAGGACAAATTAATATTAAGTGATGTTTAGTTTCTTGGTAATTGCTGCATGATGCCTGCATAAGGTCAAATGCTGCCTCAATTGTTTATTTTTATTGCCAAATTGAAAAAGGGAAAGCCCAGTTTTAATTAAAAGTCAAAAAAGAAAAAATGAGTTATATTCCTTTTATATTAATATTAATTTATCTTGTAGAATAGTTTAAGACCTCTGCACAAATTTCTTCAAAAATCATTTTTCCATTCTTGTTAACTCTATATGTAGTAGCCTATAAGAAACTATATTTGATCAATATAACCATGTGGTAATAAACTATTCAAAGTTCATGTACCTGGAATAATTTTACCTATTTATAAGAGTATTAAGTTAATATTGTTTTAGATTTTAACTAAGTGTAGTTTACACTTATTTCAGGGGAAACTACTCCTTCTGGACTTTAATCCTTTTGGTCAGGTGACCGATGGTTTGATGTACACTTGGGATGAACTGACAGACAGTGATGTTGATCTCAAGGGAACAGACAGTGAAACAAAGGTAGCAACTGTTATACTGTCAACCAGGGGAAATTTTTCAAAATTTTCCTTAAATTTTATAGCATTACAAAAAGGGTTTATATTAATTGTATCTTTGGAAACCATTTTTGGGTGGGATGGGGGCACCTGTCCTGATTTCTACATACCTGTATCTTACTTTATGCCCAGACTAAAAGAAATACATGTTACATGTCATGTACATGTAAAAGTTATCTCTCTTCTTTTTACAAGTGTATATACCGGTATGTGTCAATATATTTTAAGGCCTTGCAAAGCAAAATCTAACTAATACCTTTAGTATTTTTTCATTTGGCTTAGTATAGATATTAATCATATCATTGAAGAACAATGTGTGGTATTATGTATTTCTCACCCCCAAAATCAGTTTTATAAAGAGCTTTACAAATAACGTTAAAGATAGTTTAAATAATATTGAAAATAAGTGTGTAAAAAAGGTTATCACCACAGTGACGTCATTATGTAGAAATGATGTCATGAAGATTGTCTTATGTTGATAAATTATTAATGTTTTGGAGCAAAATATGGGTGTTTTCCGATGGTTTTTCGACTGGGAAACAATGAGCACATACTTGCTCAAGTACCATTTTTAAGTATGATGTGTATAATTACATGATCAACAAAAACATATTTTAAAATTGCACTTGAGCAGACCTGCGCTCTATACTTCCAAATGCAAAATATAAAGAAAAAGTGATGATATTTTCATCTGTTTGCAAAATTACGTGAATTAGCTCATTTAGGTGACGTCATAGATAAACAACTAATGGACAATGATGACCAATATTAGAATTAGAGTGATAGGCATCCTTTGTATAATGATCTATGAATATTTGATTTTTATACGATACTATTTCAAAATTAGTTAAAATTGGGGCAGATATTTAAGCATATCAAACATAGTCCTTTGATGTTGAACAAAAAATGTACCATATTTGAAAATCAATGCAAATTCTTTAATTGAAAAAGTAAAATGTACATTTATTAGCAAAAAAATTGTATTTGTATCAGCCAATGTTCAGGTGCAAATGTACATGTAATGCCAAATAAATTGTACAAATGTACATGTAATGCCAAATAAATTGTACAAATGTACATGTAATACCAAATAAACTGTACAAATGTACATGTAATACCAAATAACTTGTACAAATGTACATGTAATATCAAATAAACTATACAAATGTACATGTAATACCAAATAAACTATACAAATTTACATGTAATACCAAATAAACTGTACAAATTTACATGTAATACCAAATAAACTGTACAGATGTACATGTAATACCAAATAAACTTACATTTATATACCAAATAAATTGTACAGATTTACATGTTATGCCAAATAAACTGTACAGATGTACATGTTATACCAAATAAATTGTACAGATGTAGATGTAATACCAAATAAACTGTACAAATTTACATGTAATACCAAATTGTACAAATTTACATGTAATACAAATAAATTGTACAAATTTACATGTAATACAAATAAATTGTACAAATGTACATGTAATGCCAAATAAATTGTACAGATGTACATGTAATAGCTAGTAAATGGTACTTGTAGCATCCAGTGTTCAGATACAAAGAGAGCGAGGGTATTCAGCCTAACCCCCTGTCTACCTTTGGTGTCCCCCGAGACATTCTGGACCTAGCCACAGGCACTGATGCCAGTAAACTGGTCGATCTACTAAAACTTGTACGTATTTATACATTAACACTGTGTTTTTCCAGTATTGTTGCTATATTAAGTATAAGCATCAATCTTTAGAAAAAAAAATTATATGTCTTAAATGGTATTATTCATTTAATATAACATGACTTGTCCTCATCATTTTAAATTTTTTTTTATTTTTATGGTAGTGAAACTTTCTCTGCCTGAAATCTGTTTTTAGATTTAGAATTAATAAATAATTTGCAATTGGAAAAAAACCCACACCATTTGCTGTTGTGGATGATTTTTAATATACTTTTCATTATTATATTATGTACAACTGTCTGTCTTCTACAGAGGCAACAGCAGCAAGAGGAGGACAGTAGTTCAGACGAAGACAATGATCGGACCTGACAAATATCTATAGCTAGTCCAAGGATGTAGTTCTTATACAGGGCTGGCCTTGTTGCTTGTCCTTGTCTTTTAAAGCAGAGAAAGAGAGAGAGAGAGAGAGAGAGAGAGAGAGAGAGAGAGAGAGATCGTTTGATGTAGTCATTCAGAAGATTATTTATATAGCAGCAATATTTTCCTGAAAAATTGTGTTATCACATAAATTCATACACCAACAATGATACATTATGGTAACTGTATTTGTTTTTATTAAATTTTTTATGATATCAGTTACAGTTTGGTTTTTTTTGTTCCTCTACTTGAAGAAAGCTACCTGTATCACTTATTTTAATGTTGTAAGTCGGAGGATCCTATCAATATGGTGAAGAAGGAAGTTCTGATGGAAGCCATGAATGGATTTCGTAAATGTCTTAAAATCATGTCCCTGTATATGTGTGTATACAGGTTTAGAGAGAGAGAGAGAGGAGAGAGAGAGAGAGAGAGAGAGAGAGAGAGAGAGAGATCCGTCTTGCCTCCTGTAATTAAATTAAACACAAGAATTTAGCGGATTTGACTCAAATAGATAATATAAATTCTTGCATTATCTCCTCTGTTGCCGGAGTCTCATATGTACGAAGGAATTGTCATAACTGTAATATTGGTTTAAAAAAGTCCCATGATCCGCCTTTTCGATTTTAATTAAAAGAAGTTGGTAGGATCTACCAAAATCGGCCCGTTGAATTTGCTCATCGTTTGGTAAGGTAGACAACTCTAATATAAATCAATGGGTATATAACTGTTATTCATTTATGAAATTGACATGTTAAACGACGACTTCTGTTTTTTGACTGACACTGTGCGACTTAAAATTACGTTTCAGATTTTCTTTTGGAGATTCATCCTTTGATCAATTTTGCAGTAGGGTAAAGAGGAATGATTAATCTTGATATGTACAGGTTTGTAACAGGGGCGGGCCCAGCAGGATTCCATTGGAAATTTTACTATTTACGGTCGACTCTTCATTTAGAAAGTTTCGACCCCCCCCCTCCTGTAAATATAAATCAATATCAGCCCTTATTAGAATATCTTCCAAATACCTAAACAAGGAAATCAAGGAGATCGCGCTTGATTAAACTGAACAGGTGAGAAAGGGAACAAAAACTTCTTCTTTCACAACGACTCCAATTATCATATCCATTAACTTATTATGGAAACTAAAATGATGAATTGAGATGCACTGACATCTTTTATCCTTTTGTCACCTGAAGACCTCCATTGTTAAATGACGATACTGTATATATATATTTGTCAGTAGTGATTAAGTTCAACTTAATTATCTTCATGTTTTAAGAACTAAAATAGCCTGAAATCACGATGTTTCAAATTTGTTGCTGTGTATGATGGATTGCATTTCAATCAGTCATTCTGTCAATTGTCAAGCACGCAATATCTAAAATCCTAAAATCCTCTTCAGTGGCGGATCCAGGATTTGAAGTTGAGGGGGTGCCAGTTTTAGGAAGGGGGTCCAGGGGGGCGAAGCCCCCGGAAGCTTCCGGACTCAAGAGATTTTGTAGGGGAAAAATAAATTCTTCAATATTAGACTTTTGTGATATATCTTCTCGTGAGTATACTTAAAAGTAAAATAATTGTTTACAATTGTTTACAATTTTTAAAGGTTTGGAGATTTAAGACCTGTAGTACCTCTGCCTTGCAGAAATAAAAAAAATTCCTTTTATTTTTATAGGGGTCCAGGTGGCGAAGCCCTCGGAAGCTCCTAGATTTTAAAGATTTTTTAGGGTAAAATTGTAGTCTTCATATTAAGACTTTTGTGATATTTCTTCTCGTGATTGTGCTTAAAAGTAATTACATGTAAGATTATTTATAATTTTAAAGGTTTGTTGATTTAAGACCTGCAGAAATCACATCAAAACCATCTGCCTTGAAGAAATATAAGAAACATTTCCTTTTGTTTTTTTTTTTCTTACGAATGGCTGTAAGTTAATCAGTTTTAAAAAAAACTAGTTCAATGGGACGATGTAAATGAAGTTTAAAATAAAGATAAGGATGCCAGCTTGTATCATAATAAACATGGAAGAGTCGTTAAAAACACAAGTTAGTATAACCAATTACTTAAAAGTGGGTGATTGGTCACATTTGAACCCAAGGAGAGCGTAACTAAAATGGGCTTTCTATGTACTTTACACCATTGAACCCACGGGTTTTCTTCATACTACTCTTGAAATTAGTCTAATGTAGATAAATCCCACGAGTTTCCAAAGAGTTGAACAAGACTCGCAATTTGTACATTTTCTTTGCCAGAAGGAGTATGATTTAACTTGACAATTTTAGGGGGGGGGGGGGGGGGGGGCCCCCCTTTAAACCCCCCCCCCCTTTTTTTTCCAAATCTCTTTTGTAAGACACACTCTCTCTCTCTCTCTCTCTCTCTCTCTCTCTCTCTCTCTCTCTCTCTCTCTCTCTCATTTAAATATAAATGTGACACATGTTGTGTACTTCGATTAATACTATAATGCTTTTTCTTCTGTAAATAAATGAGAAAAATAATTTCGAACTTTAACATTATGGGATTCTCTTTTCCAAAACATTTTTCAAATTACGTCATCGTTAATTTTAATGCCAAGTGACTTAACAGTGATAAACTTGTGTAAAATTGTTTGTTAAAATACCAACACGTTCTTTTTAATATTGCTTGAACTTTCAGGATATGAATTGGCATTTTAAGTAAAAGATGTTTCTTTAATTAGTATTAACACGAAAATAATTCGCTGAAAATAATTAAAATGATGTAAGTCGCGTGATTTATGCTTCTTTAACTTTTTTGTGTCAGTAAATGGCTGTGGTTTTTATAATAGATGCCACATTGTGCTTTTTATAGCTACTCCGATGCCCTCTTTATATGCTAATGAACCCAACCTGTTTTGTACAGTTGTACATGATTTTAAAATTTTCTAGCTTTCAGATGTTCGTCCAAAATTTTAATTACATGTATATATTTCCATTGAATGAACACTCCGATTAAATTTTTCTGAAACCAATCCATGTATTTTTATCGATGTAAATCAATCCGGTTAAAACCGGTGTAAGAGATAAATGTATTTTAAGTTGGTTTATGAAAGATATACATGTATAAGGGTTGTTAGCAGTGCAGAGAAAAAAATGAATTACTCACTGAAGCCATTAAGAGGGCTCGATGGTCGTGGCCATTTTTAGACTATTTTAATCTCCTTAAAAAGAAGAGCTCTGTATAAAGATATAGGAAAAATCAAATTTTAAAGCTCAAATATTTGGGTTTTTCTTTACTAAATGTTAGTTTAAGGTCAAAAATATCATATGTCAAAGTTTAAGGCAGATCTGATGGTTAGTTTGTTGACCATCCAGTCTCCTTAACCGTTGTACATTGTAAACTTGTACGAAGTAACTACGATAACATTTTTTCATTTTATGAAATAATGCAAATTACGTGTGATGTATATCTAAACAAAATACAGACACGTACAAATCTTCATGAATTATTTTTGTTGTTGTCATGATATGTTCTTACCTTATTTCCGGGATCACCATATATTTAACGTCCATGTGATAATGTATTCTTTTCATGTTCCCTTAATTAACTTAATAATGTATTATTTACATCTACTGAGTAATTGTCCCCTTAACATAAGAAATTCAATTGCGTTCATACAGCTACTTACAAAGTCGTATTCCGATCTAACCGGTTTAAATCTATTTTTTTCGGCGTATGAATACATGCACGCAGTCCTTAATCTTTTAACAACTCTTTCAAACGCATTATTGAGCCGTGTACATTTATATTACGTGACGACGTTGATAATTGAAAAACCTATATACGAGAAATAATGTTAACCATTTTTATATGATCGAAACTCTTAACTATTTTTATATAACGGAATACATGGAATTATGTCAGACTTTTCCAACTAGTTATTGCAACCTTCCATAGGTGGAAGAATTGGCTGTTCCTCTTATTTAACATACTGATCGAAACAACAAGACTGGTTTGGTAAATTGCTCACCATATAGGATAATTATGTACATAAACAGTAAAATGCTTTGTTGGTGGTTAAAACGGATATAAAGGTAGTGGCCTTTGCAGAAAATAACACATGGTTTTAATTTTCGTCATACCAGCAGGAACAACCATGATTAAGCGTTATTATCTTATCACTAGTATACAAATAATTTCAATAGTCCGACTCAAACCAAATAGTATTGATTCTGATCCTAAAATTCCATGGAACCTAACTAGTCAAGTCGGGGGCACTTGCATATGCGCATTTTGCATAACCAACGTCATGATTCAGTGTTTATTTCATCAGCATGACAGACGAATCGCCAAATTTAATTAAATTTCACGTCAAAATTGTGACATGTTAAGGAAAAAAAAATAAAACCGAGGCGAGTTGGCGCGCACGAATTGAATGTCCATTTCCCTGACAAGGTTTTAATGGTGCCAGGTATTAGACCGTGTCGACATTTTATGGAAATTTTACAAAGATTTAAATTCATATGTAAAAAATTTTTCTGTGATTTAATGTTTTATTTACTGGTACTAGTAATTTGAAATCTTATTTCTTTTTATTTGTTGCCACAATTTAAATCAGAATAAGAGAAACATGGATATTTCCTGTATTTTGTATGAATAAAATACTCTGAATTCCTGAAAGAATAATTTAGTCAATAATTATGTATATATACACGTATTTTGAGACAATTTATTTATCATGTCTTTTCGAATAATAACAATCAATGTATAACTAACGTAAATAATACGTCATACATTAAGAAGAAAACAACAAAACCAGAACACTGACATCTCCCTGTGGAACATCACTAACACCTCCCCGGGGGTACACGAGATGGTCTACTCTCGGTGTGTCCCATCCACTGCAATGTACATGTAGGTACTTGGCTTGGAAGTCTTTATGCCAAGGGGTTTAGAACTTTGTCAGACCTGTATGAGCCAACCTTTTATCACAAATCTCTCGAAATGGACATTTCAACAGTCTAACACCGATCTCTTCGAAAAGGACATTGTTAATTTAGAAAATCAATAACTATACACACTCTCCAATTAACAAGTCAATCATTTTATGGTCAACAATGGAATAAAGGTAATAAATAAAACAATAATACTGTTGTCTCTAGGTAACAGAAAAACAAAAACAAAAACACAGAAACAAAAAAGATATCTCATTATTCAATCACATTGTATGCATTTAACTTCTGTTCTCTCTGACTACTGTTTTTCCATTTTCCCCCAAAATCAGACTGTTCAGTCAAGTCACACACATGCACTTTCCCTTTATTTTCCACGTCTTATTTACCGGTTCTTCGGATTGGTAAGCTTCTTGGGGGCTCTCGTCTGTTCTTACTCTACAAAAGAAGATTACTCAAAAGTTTGAAAAGTTAAGCTCATATCGCAGTGCTGCAGCACTTAGCCGTTGCGCATGCGCTCACGCTACGTTGGTTAATGCGAACTGGGAAGGGTTTGACAAGCTTTCCGAAAACGTATGTCCAGATCCTTGGCTGAGCCTGGAAGCCGCTACGCCGCTCTGAATTGTAAATCTGCTATTCAGTAAAGCCGTTCTCGCAGTGCTTGCAGGGAGATAGTTGCTTAGTACAGTAGGCATTGGAGTTTGCAAGTAGAGGCTGCTACCTACAGCGCTTTGATGAGTCTGAAGTCGCGGGTTTGTGTACGCCTGCGTGGGATTAACGCTCATAATTTGCTGCATCGCGCGCTGCTGGAACTGCTGGTGCTGTGCTAAGTTGGAGAGTTGCGATTGCTGCATTGGTTGGTTTGGATGGAAGCCATGATTGTTATTGCTTTGTTGCTGCGCTGAATTTAAAGACAGATGGTTTTGCTGTTGCATATTTTGCTGCGGCTGCTGGTTAATATTTTGGGTGTTAAATGGATTGTGTAACTGCTGTTGAGTATTTGCTTGCTTATTATGTTGGTGATAGTTAGGTTGGTTTGGGTGATGTTGCTGTTGGTTATGGGTACTTGTATGCTCATTTTGTTTATGTAATTGCAAGTGCTGGAGAGTGTCTTCTGTTCGTTGAGCTTCGTTGGCATTTTTTTCATACACTTCATTTAATCCAAGAATATGGCTAGAATAGCGCTCCATTGCTATATCAGATTTCGACTGAATGCTTTGCTGCGCAGGGGTCTGGTTGCTCTTTAGGTCCGCTATTTTTTCGCGCTTTGCGTCTTGCACCACCACCTCTCTCCAATATGGATTATGCTGAAACACCCTACTTACCTGAGTTGTGGGAACAGGGTATCTATTTGGAGAAATATTGTTTATATGCTGTTTTGGAGATATTGATTGTCTAATGATAGCGGGCTCGTTGTATAATTGCGGTTGGGGGTATGGTCCAACTGGGCGGGTCTGGATTGGCTGAGGACCATGACTAGGAGCTCGTGGAACTGGCTGAGGGTACATTCTTTGTTGCGGTGCTGGCTGAGGAGCGACGTGCTGTCGGTTTGGAATGGCGTATGGTTGTTGAGGAACTGGATATGATGGCTGTGTGTTCGGTCTCTGTACGGTTTGTGGCATATTTGGGTGGTGGGCGGAACTTGGTCCGTTGTGGACAGGTCCTGCTACAACTGGCGCCGGTGGTCTTTGTTGTACAGGGGGGAGAGGTTGGGGTACCTGGGGATAAGATGGCTGTCTTTGTTGGTTAGGATGTGGATAGGATGGTGCTTGTTGGTAAATCGGTTGTTGTCTTGGTGTTGGGTTCCTTGGTTGAACTTGTGGAACTGACGGAACGGATGGAACGCGTGGAACTGAAGGAACTGAATTCATGTAAGGTAAAGGTGGACGTTTACCCGCTTTGGCTCTAACGACTTGCAAAGGTGCGTTTGTATTCGATTGAGGTTGATTTGGATACTGAACTGGCTGATTCGGGTGTGGTTGTTGATGCCTTCCTTTGCTCTGTATCTCTCCAATGAATGACTGAAGGGAATTTGGTTTCTGTGCCTGAGGTTGAGCGTAAGGTGTATTGTGATGTTGTACCGGAACGTGTGGTTGGTTAACGTGAGATTGTGGAGCAACATTGGGATGAGGTTGAGGAGCTCTTGGTTGATTGTGTTGAGGTCCATAGTTCTGAGGTGGGCCTTGTGCTGGGGGTCCATATTGTTGCTGTGGAGGAGGTTGGTAATTGTTTTGCTGACGTGAAGGTTGCTGAGCAGAAGGATGAGACTGGGGTTGAGTTGCATGAGCAGGAGGTTGGTTTGCGTGAACAGGAGGTTGGTTTGCGTGAACAGGAGGTTGATTTGCAGGAGCAGAAGGTTGGTTTGCATGAGCAGAAGGTTGGTTTGCATGAGCAGGAGGTTGATGTGCATGAGCAGGAGGTTGATTTGCTTGAGCAGGAGGTTGATTAGCTTGAGCAGAAGGTTGGTTTGCATGAGAAGGTTGGTTTGCATGAGAAGGTTGATTTGCGTGAGGAGTACTTGGTACTGGTGCCTTTGTTTGTTGGTTAGCCTGTCCTGGCGGTGTTTGCGTATTGCTCTGAGGAGCAGCAGTTTTTGGTTGGTTGACGTGAGGTGAATGCTGGCTGTTCTGGTTATTGGCTGCATTGTTAGAGGAAGGCGATGGAGTCTGCTGCTGCTGGTTGTTTTGAGGTTGGTTGACATGTGGTTGTGGTGTGTTCGGTTTGTTTTGAGGTGGTTGATTGTTGTTGTTTGCGTTTTGTTGCGGGGGTTGATTGGCTTGCGGCTGGTTGATATGGGGTTTACTTGCTTGCTGCGCTTTTTGCGGATTACTACTCTGTTGAGCCTGGTTATTTTTTCCCATTGATGCCTTAGGCCGCTTTTCGGATTTTCCTACTCTTTTTGCGTGGTTAATTTGTTTCACAATCTGACTTTTGCCTATTTCTCCTCTATGCATATGATGAACCATTCCCATTTCAAAGTCAACAGGACGACCACATGTATGATATTCCCCGTCGTATATTTGTCTTTTACCAGGCTCTGGGTTTATGCAACGTCCATGGAAGGCTACTCGTTCTGCTTGGCAAACGACGTAAAATGGCGTCTTCTCTCGTCCCCTCCAAACGTTGATTCCGTCCGGAAGTCCTGAACATGTAGCATACCGGATATGACAGGGGGAGCAGTGAGCGTTTCTGCATGAATGCGCCAGGTAATCGCCTGTAAGCAAAATGATTCAAATAAGTATAATTATCATACAGTGTATCTATAGTCCAAATAGATTAAGCTAAATATTGTTGAGATAAAAACGCCCGTATAAGAGTTTCTCAAGGGACTTACAAGGATCAAGTGGCATTTTTCTTTGACCACAGTTCACTGTCGTGTAATATTCACAGCTTCCGGTGGTGGTGTCGTAGACGGTGGGGTAGGTACACTCCCTCAGGTGCTTGCCCCACCAGTCCTCTTTTGGATCCGCCCCACAGTCGTAGTACTGGGCACAGCGGGTGGGGTGAGGAAACCTCTTGGTGGAGCCTGGGGTGCAATTTGGCCGCCAGGTAGATTCACTAAAGGGTGAGTAATGTCTTGATCCAGGGGATCTGGCCGTGGGGTCCCCCTTTGGGGCTGTATAAGGAAGCGGGTCCTTGTTACCTATAGGATAAAACACAAATCAAAAATTTTAACTACTCTAGGTAATTTTGAATAGGAATATAGAGCCCGCGAAGATTTTGACAGGGTTCTTTTGTTAAGCTGTCAATTACGGAATGTATTTGATACATACAATGTACAGTAGTGGTCGAAATGTTTGAGTTTTGTTAATAGTCTTGATTGTCATAAATCTACGTAAATTGGCACACCTATCTGACGTATTAACCGTTTAGTACTCAATAGCTGTAAGTGTTTAACCTTAATTTTACGATTATGAATTTTTATTACTCTGTAATAGTTATTCCTGAAAAGACATTTCTTTCTTTTTTACGAACTTTTCCTGTTATAATTGTTTAAGAGGAATTTTTATAGTAGGAATTTAGATTTTTTTTCAATCATGTCCAAGTAAACATAAAAACAAAAACTACAATAAATACACCTCTCTGTTTTAGGAAAGGAATACTGGTGTCCTTGCGAAAATTTCATTTAATGAGGAAATGTATTCCAATTTTGGAGCAGAATGTAATTATAAAATCACTTAGACGGTGAATCATTGGTACATGTACCAACACTGACAAACGAAGTCATTTCTCTGTCACAGAGAATCACGTTTTAAAGAGAGTGATTCTTGAAAAGTTCATTAACATATATACTAGTCTCTTCGGGATCCAAAATTGAATAAACAGCCTAAACGTTTCAAAGTTTTGTGTGGCTCCAATTTAATGAGGTACAAAAATTTGACAAGGGTCCTATTTGATTTAATTAGCTTCATAGATGTTGTTTTTGTAGTACTATTTTTCATTAACATTGATTAAAATATCAGACATCTTAATAAGTAAGCAGGTTAGGGAACTCAAAAAATTTTCTTCGCCTCTTAAAATCTGTTTTTAGATGCAATTTATCATATCATATTGTCTACACAGAGCGTAGTTTTGTGTCAGCTGCGAACCAAAATTAATCCTAGAAACGTATGAATTTTTATTTTATTAAAAACTTGTGTCACGAAAACATTTACATTTCTAAGGCAAGAGAGTATCTGTTAGAAGAAAAAAACTTTAAACCAAAAATTGTTTACGACTATAAAGTTGAAATAAATGAATAAATTTAATTAATGAAAATGGCATCAGATAATAATGTGAAAAAAATATTGTTTCCAAAAAAGTTTGGAGAAAATAGCCAACCAAATTAATTGTAGAAAATATGAAAATAACATTACGTGTACACGAACGGAAAGGAGTAATTATTCTCAATTCAAGTAAATGGTAGTGAATATTACAGACTTTTCAAGAAGGTTAATAAACTTCGGAAATGAAAAGAATCATGATGAAATAATTTTCAATGTTAACTATTTTGACATGCTTTAAGGGTTTGAACTTAAAAGGTTGTTGCTTTTTAAAATGATTTAAATCACCAAAAAAAACCCCTTTACTTTTAATTGTAAAACCAAGAAATGCATACTTTGTGTGCAAGTATCTTCCGGACTTCCAACCGGCACGCATGCGCCCATTTCCTGGTTCCAGACCGTGTTTGGTCCG
This sequence comes from Magallana hongkongensis, assembly GCA_016163765.1. Taxonomy (NCBI): domain Eukaryota; kingdom Metazoa; phylum Mollusca; class Bivalvia; order Ostreida; family Ostreidae; genus Magallana; species Magallana hongkongensis. The sequence goes on along the minus strand of WFKH01003881.1, from coordinate 15,200,037 downwards.
CACTGTAGCCTCCAGTCCTTGCCTTGTCCGCACAGGTAGTACACCCGACAGTCCGCGGGGTCAGGCCGAAACTGCTGTCCCAGAACTCCGTCACAGGGCTTCTGGGAAGACACACAATCCAGGCATACCGAAAACAATAGGGCTAGAAATCCGAAACGAATCATTGCTAAGCGTTGGAACCTGTGCTGAGAGCACACTATACGTCCGAATGATCCGGGCTCCTTTGCCAAATGATTGCCGTTATTACAATCGACAGCCTCTTACGAAATGCATATCATCGGTTCTTTATGAATATATTATATCTAGTTTTGTGTGCTGTAATGTATGCCTTATTTGTATGCAAATGAGATGTCATGTCAGTACACGTCACGCATTTTAATTAATACCTGGGAAGTGTATTGCAAGGGAAAAAAACCTAATTGGTATAAACAGCGATACTGGTATAATAATCAGAATTTTTGAATTCGATTATCATATAAGTGTGCTGTGGATGTCAATTGCATTGTCTTGAAATCCTCGGGGATCAGTCATTAATTAAACATAAGAATTTTTTGTAGGTACATGCACATTAATATGCTTAGGTTAGCCATGTTCCACTGGCGGTCTCTAGACCAATGTCCGTTAAGTGTGACTATGTTCAATGGATGTTTTTGTGTTGTGATACCGTATGCCTCCTCTTTTTGAGGAAGCTACAGTACATCTGCATGACCAACAAGTTACATTTTACCAATGTTTTGTTTTTTTTTACTATTTTTCAGATAAAAAGTCGTATATTGCATAATTTTTACGTTAGAATTAAAATATGTCAGAAAGACAAAATTGCTCATTCCAAAAAACTAATTAAACTGATATAAAACTTGTATCTTTTGAAATCGCTAAAATTATTAACATTAATTATTATTTCATTTTGGTAATTACTAGGCTTTTAGCCTATTAGTTTCATAGCATCGCATTCCTCATTTTCATTCTCACATTGGCTACCATGATAGAATTTGGACGTGATATTATTCCGGGGTTTGTAATATATACATTAAGAACATCATTAAATTAAAATAAATTGAATATTACCCTTTACTTTAGATTCAAACATATGTTAAACAGTTTTATTTCCACAACATCATAGGTATTTTTAGCGACAAGATTACAATTAAAATGTCGGACATATATTCCAGGACTTGTTTATGTCAGAGTGACAGTTTCTACCTGTTAATCTTTGTAATTTTATTATCCAAAATTCTGATAAGCGCTGTATAATAAGTAGAACTTCTTTTTATGACGTTAAAATGAGTGAATCATTTATGCAAAAATTCAGAGTTTCCGTTAGTCTGGAATGAGATGGAGCAGGATTTTTAAGTCTGTTTTTGTCGGGTCTTGAAATTCTCGCCTAATGAAAACAACATTAAGATGCAAACAATTTTCTACATCTATATGTAAACATTTTTACCTTGAATATGATATTTTTTTTCAAACAACTAAAAGTACTTCTTTTGAATTGTTTGATTCATGTTTTCATTCAGACAGTAGTTTATAACTTTATATTCAAACATATGTTAGTTTTATTTCCACCACATCATGGGTATTTTAGCGACAAGATTACAAAATAAACATAACTGTATACTGGTGTTTTCCCCCCCCCCCCCGGAAAAATGGCTATATAGCAGTCCCCCCCCCCCCCCGGGAAAATGGCTATATAGCAGTTTTTCCCCACGGAAAGCTGACTATATAGTGGGTGGTCCCCCTTTTTATAGCCAGATTACCCCCACGGAAAACCTATTATATAGTAGATTTTCCCCCTTTTTTACATTCCGGTCATGTTTATGGCGGACCATTCGTGGCAATAATTTGCAATAACTGATATCATATTAATTTCTCAAAATAAAGGATAATTATGGCATTTATTAATACATAGAATAAAATACGTGGTTTTTTCACCCCTGATATGAACAAAGGCACGCGCCTTCATAACATTCCTGTGTCTTCACCATTTATTTCACCTTTTGTTACATCTTTTTGGAACACCTTTTACATGGATTTCGGAATACCTCGAATCTTTTTCATCTAATCGATGCTTATCTACAGTTTTGACTTCGACGTTATGACATTGACATTTTTCACAGAACACGTCAGAATACATTTGAGTGAAAATACGCCGGTTTGGAACTTTAATTTTCCCATGTATTATCATCTATGTATAAGCTCCTCCAAGGAAACTAACTGACCAATTTGACTTAATTTGGTAGAGGGAGGGAATAAGAAGTGGAAATTTATTACTCCTTTCGTACAAAAGGCTATTAATTTTAAATTAATACCGTTAGAATTGACGATCTTAAATATAATCATATATTTCTACTTTTAAATATCAAACGAGAGACAGGGTGCAATGATATGATGAGAAACTGAAATGTTTTACTTCGATTGATGGGGTTCTAAATCATGCGTAAGGGGTATTATAATTGATTATGTATTGAAGGCATGTGTAAAGTTAGTATTTACTATTTTGTTTTAAAGTCACGCATATTCATATTCATGTTTTTAAGCACATTTTTTACGAAACGCGAGGTTTTATGATGTAAACATTTTCTTATTTAAAAAAAGAAATGGCTTCACAACCAGAACAAAGTCGGTATCTTTGCTGGTTACTCTGGAAAATGTGAAATGGAGCCTAAACTAACCTTATGTATATATTATCATTCACTGCGTGCTAATTTTTCCGCTTTTTATTTTGCAACGTGATTTATAAATATATGTGATAGTATCAAATGTATTTCTATATGTATTTATTATTTATTAAAACGATTTATTTATAATCTGAGGACAGATTAACAATTTTCCGGAGTGCATATGTTAGTATCAAATGTATTTCTATATGTTTTATCTATTTTCATTATCCGTTTTGTTAAACACAGTCTTAAATTTTAAATAACCGCCAGTTACACTGCGCAACTGGATTGAGTTGGCCGAGTAAAGTCTTTCATTTTTCATTGGTTCTCTAATTTGATTGGTCTTTCTTATTTTCATTATCCAATAAATTTAATTCTCTATTTGATATAAGTAACCGTTCAAACTAAGTAAAGTTAGGCAGTACTTCATTTTCAACATCGTCGGTCAATCCAGCGTGTATCTGCTGCATCTTGTGGTATGTTAATATTATATTTACTTATATATTTCTTTACTACCATGATAGTGATTAGGGCATTTTATTTTAATTGCAAAGTTTATACTTTATCGTATTTTTGCAGTTAAACTTGCCATAGTAATTTCTAAAACTTGTTTGTAAGTTATAATATTAAATTGTTACAAAACATGTTTTTTACCTTATAAATGAATACTGGAGTAACGGTTGCTTATTGTCAAAGATTTCTAGAAACTAAACATATTAAACGTACATTTAAAATTGTATTTTATGTCTAATGTATTATTTCTTTGTTTATAGGTCAACGCCTTTATTTATATATTTAATAAATTGACTGAAACCATCAACTGCCTCCTTTCTGCTCGGTTACATATACAATTTTGAAAACGATGCCATATAAAACAAGATATACGATTCACTTACCTAAGAATCTTATCATACTATTTATTTCATATGTTTGCAGTAAAGATTTACTTGTGTATCATATTATTTCTTCGAACAATAAAACAAGGGTAATTAGAAATAAAAACTAACACATTTTTTGTGATAAGCTGACTTATTTTTTTAAATATAAGCTTGTTCTTCTAATCAATTGGCAAGTAAAAAAAGTCGTATATCAAGTACGCTTTTGTTGGTTATTTATTTTTGTTTTTCGGTTGCTACTTTTATGAATAAAAATTTATTGATTCATTTATCTAGTTATTTATTATATCATTAGTCATCTTATGAATTTATTAAATGTTTTGAAGAATAATGAATTTACCCGCGTACCTTTTCAAAAAATTTTGTTCGTAAATTTAAAAAGAAAAGCAAAATTAAACGTAATTTTCAACCATTTTGATAAAGAAATATGTGAGTGAGTGTTTATTTTTAAATGATGTTTTTACTTTTAAATGACCGTAAAAATATGGTGATGTGGTCATCTCTAGTTTTTGAGATATTGGGCCCTAAAAAATACACTATTCATTATAATTGGATTTCAATCATCGGGCTCGGAAACATCAATGGCATCTACCCTGGGGGCTAAAATTTTCAGGGTCATCTACTAGTGGTATACCACTACCACTGTGAAAATATGGTTAAGTGGTCATCTCTAGAGTTTGAGATTCTGGCCCCCACTTGTAGAACACTATTCAATCATTATAATGGGGTTTTAAACATCGGGCCCTGAAACATGTTGTTGTTTTTTTTGTTAAATGTACTCTGAATACTAAAGGAAATTACAATGACTACATGAGGTTAAGATTTTGGTATGTGATAATCATGATTAATGATAATATCATCTTTTTAGTTGTATAACTTTTTGCAGCATGTTGTACGATTAACATGAGTAAAACTAGTATACTGATCCTTACAATATTAAACGTTATTAGGTATAGCACTTCAATAACCATTTTATTTCCTGGATCAATCCAAATCCACGAAAATTTTTATCTAACGAACATTGAAACATATGAAGAAAATTTGCAAGGTTTTCGTGGGGTTTTTTGTGTTTTGTTTTGTTTTTGTTTTGTTTTTGTTTTTTTGTTTTGTTTTGTTTTGTTTTTTGTTTTGTTTTTGTTCTTTGTACATGTTCTATTATAAAAGAACGATCTACGTTTTACACGTTTCAGAACAAGGTAAACTGTTTTGAATATGCTCATGTAGTATTAATTTAAATTTTCCCTTATGGATGTTTGCATGGAAAACGGGACCTTCTTTTTTATTTCTGCAATACATGTATTTATATATTGCATTGTCATTTTAGTAACAAGTTTGTTATTGTATACATTATTTATTTTTTAAAATTATTATCATTTCAATCATCTAAAGATTGTATTGAAAATCGTTTTCTTCATGCGCCTGTATAATACCGACCGACCATGAAATAGATTTCCGAATACTCAGTATTGTAAGGCTGTAATGATTCATGTCTTCTACACACAAATACTAGTGACATAAACGCTCTACATTTGTCATCGCAATTCTATGCACAGAAGCACCTCTTATAATATCATTATCCCTTAATGAACTAGAAACAAATACCAAATATGCCTGTATGTCTATGCAATGTAGTAATCACACGTTTTTTGTGTTTGTTAATCATTTTTGTGGCTGTTTAAGAAAATGTCAACAAAAAGAACCTGCACATTACAGAACCATTAATCAGAAATTAAGATGGCGGAGAAATGTCAGCGACTTCATAAATCTACAGTAGGTAACTTTTGGTTTTATTTTAACAGGTGGTTTTTTTTTCGGGAGGAATATTTAGAGGAGCATTACTGTTCAGACTATATGAACAAGACTTCCGTTAGTGAAACAAATGATATACTGTCTACTGTGAGATACACTAATCTAAGAATAATGACTTTAATTTAAATTGTAACTCGGAAAAAAAAATTTCGCTACGTGTACACAGTATATTTACCTGTAATTTGTGGAAATTTTCAAAGAAATTTTAAATTTCTCTGAATTAACGTGTTAAAAAACTATACTTGGTGCCCAAATTTTAACAGAACATGACAATTTCATACAACCAAACACATGCTAATAACGGCTATAAAACGCATCTTCTAATCAATCTATACTCGCACGATTGCTTAATCTACAATTCCATGATATCAAAGAAAGTCATTCTTTAACTTTCTGACACTTTGAACTAATAGTAAATTAAAGGTGAGGAATTGATACAATTATTAAAAAGAGGTCATACATTTGTTTTCTGCAAGTCATCAATCAAAGTCTCTTTAACGAATCTTATTTTAGTAATTCAAAATACCGATGAAATAATTTAGGGGGTTTTATGAACTCAATCTACTAGTATTCTTGACGAAATGTTCTATATTTCAAAACACGAAGTTTGTCAAACATTTAGGTATCATCGGTATATAGGTGTTGATGAAAACCTCTAGTGTTTAGTGGTAGAAAATGCATATTTTTCCTTTTCGTCTTTCATTCTAATTCATTTATTTTAAATTTGTTTTATTGATTTAGTGCAATATAGATTTTAGATAAGTCTAAAACAATAGCAATTAAGTTTAACTTTTCTTAACTTTACTCAACTTCAATATGTTTATAACTACATGTTTAACAAATAACAACTAGTCCAAATCTACAAATCAAACCCAATGGAAATGCGTTAAGGTTAAAAAGTCAAATAACGCATTATATTGCAGTATGATGTTTAATTATCAATTTTCTGTGTAAAGATTATATGCAATGATTATCAATTCTATGTAGATACATACCGAATGCTTCTGGACTAATTAATACAGAGGCGAGGATTCTATCAAGGAAATGATTTAATATTCACAAACAGGTGACCACAAACAAATTAATATTACTCGCTTATTCCAGTCATATTGTTAACTGTTTTATAAATATTAATGATCATGCAATTCGACGAATTCCTTTACTCAACATACAAAATGTCCAACTGATTCTTAAAATTATAAAATACTCTTTTTTTTTTATTTCAAGTACTGGTTCTAGAAAAAGGTAGCAAATTACATGTATATAGTTTAAATCAGAGACTTGGATTATAAAAAATGAGATCGTCTAATCTTTTATGGAGCGTGTCAAGGTATCTGTATGTTGCAATTGTAATGGTGCGCGAACGATCTGGTAAGTAGACGTACATGTACTCTGTACACCGAATCTTTGTCGATTTCCAATGTTGATAGCCTGTGTTACTTCATCGTGTGTTCGGGCAACCATAAAGATGAAAATTATACTTCTTTTTAATGAAACATGAAAACCGGAGCAAATAGTGGCAGATCCAGGATTTGTTGAAAGGGGGCCCGAAAAGGTCGGGGGTCTGGGGCCGCCTTAATTGTGACCTCCAGTGGGTCCAGGGTTTGGGGGTTTTTTTAAACACTTTTTTGAGCTATTCTAGCTACACTTGACATATTATAAGATCAATGAATAACAACAAAATCTGATTTTCTGTAGTTTTACTAATTTTTTTTTATTTCGATCACAAAAGCCCCCCCCCCTCCGGCAAAACAGATCTTGGAAATGATAAAACAATCTAATACCGCTCATTAAGTAAACACCATACACACATGAATAGAGAAAAGTATTGGTGAATTTTCAGAATAGGACTTAAACAAACAAAAAATTGAAATATGATGACGATTTTATAATCCTATATTCATCCTTCTCATTGTGCAGAGGATATCAAATCTGTGCTTTATATTTTTAATTGACCGAAATAGAAACTTCTTAGTCGTATTATAATTCTCTTCCTTTGTTGAATTGTTTTTTAACGACATGTATAAATTTTTATGCTCCATTTTGCGGTGAAATTTGAAAGAAAAACGCTTTTACTAATACCAGAAAAATACAGTTTCATCACAAATATTCGTTGAATGAAAATTCGTAAATCAAAAATCTTAAAGTTCCAAAATAGAACGTTACATGGTAACTCATTTATATCAATCACTTATAATTAGCTGTTTGATGTATTTGGTCGATCCCATTGTAAGGTTTTGGTATGTACGACTCTCGTTTGTTTGAATTTAATGACATAATTATTGATTGTCACATTAAAAATGACATATCTACAAAATTTGGAATATAAATGAGTAAGTTTATAAAGCCCATTTATAACAGTTCTATACTTTTATAAGTATTATGAATTGCTGAATTCAAAAAGTCAATTTGCAGGTAAAACTTATACATGCATTTGCTGAAACAGAATTATTGACTTTGTGTTTTGACTGATGTGTATCGATCACATTGTATATTTCATCAAAATCATTTTGTGTGAGTGTACGTCAGTTGAATACAGGTAACATTCAGCAATTCTTAACCAGATGTGTGTTGACTTGTCAAATAGTTATGCTTATTAACTCGTCACACATATGACATCAGAAATTTTTGTCAAAATACCAATATCTATCGTTTATACTTTTTATATGAAATCTAACTGCGATTTTGTTGAAACGTCACCACTCGATTTGCAAAATTGTCTGTATGAAGTAAGAACGGGATAATTATGTTTCAAACACACACTGCATGGTAAAATCACGTATTTACATCTTTTAAAAAAACCTTTAAAAAAATGAATAATCCGGTTCTGATTGTCTTGTCACCGTGACGTTCAAATTGCTGGTAATTCTGGATACTTGTTTCTACATTGTCTCAGTGACCATACTTACGACACCATTGGGCGTCAATATTGCTTGATTGTTTTAATTTCTAAGCAATTTTGTCATTGTGTTGTGAGTGTGTTTTACTAAATTCAGTTCATTCAATGTGTTATTTCCAAAGTCTTGGCGAAAGTCGCAAATGTGAAATGTGCGATCCAAACGCATTTTACAGGATATCTATAACAATTTTGTCACGACGTTTTACTTTTGACAATAAACATTTAGAAGGTAATCATTTCATGACCATAACTGTACACGTCAACGGTTGAATTTTCGAGTGTTAGGGATATAACTTTATATGTAGCATTTCTAAAATTGTGTAACGAACAAAGAAAGAATTATTCTGTTCTAGGAAAATGCAAAAAGGCACAAGAACGACGTTACGTAACAAATGACTGGGAATTCTGCAAAGTCTACAAGTTTGTAAACAATTTCACGCTATCATTGATCAAAGTTACTCATATATACATGTGTATTTGTCGCTCATTCAGTTTGTGAAAGAAGCCTTTTCTCGTTATTTGGGACATTGATCGATTAATGTAGCGTCAATTCACTTACCTGTGGGGTAATGCTTTGGCTTCTCTTCATAGAAATAATTAATTCAAGTGTTTAAAAGTGTCACAAATGAAAAAATTAATATGATAAGAAAAATGTTGATTATCTTTTGCTTTGAGATACAGTTAATATCGCTGACAATAACATCAGTATAAAGTTTCAGCAAGAGTTTGCAAACAGATATCATTACTATTCTTTACTGTTTACATGAATGTACATGTAATTTACTAGTATATATATAAATGAACTCCGATGACCATTGAATTGCAATAATGTCTGTCGCTATCTATGTCTTCTTCTTTTATATGAGTTTTTTAAACTATAATTATCATCGTAATCTTGTGTGTGTGTGTGTGTGTGTGTGTGTGTGTGTGTGTGTGTGTG
>WFKH01003881.1:15171258-15190733 GCA_016163765.1 Magallana hongkongensis | reverse complement strand
GTGTGTGTGTGTGTGTGTGTGTGTGTGTGTGTGTGTGTGTTGGGAGGGGGGGGGGGGGGGGGGGGCACTAGTAGATGCAACAAACTTGAATTATTGTTTTACATTAAAACTACAGACAATTTTTTTTAACAAACATCTTTAAATACCGATCTAGTTCATCGACTTTATTTAGGCCTATAAATAATATTTCCTGTCTGCAATGCCGTACTCTAATCATGTTAAAAAAAACCTGCTAGATCAAAACGAAAGTAAAACTATACAACATATCTCGGAACTCCGAGGCCAGGCTACATGGGTAACCGTACCCAGGACGGCGGTCTCCTGGAGCAGAACTGTCGCCCGGAGTGGCCGCCGTGGACCTGTGTGGCTGCCAACGTCTGCGGCCTCTGCAGCACCACCTTGTGGTTCCTTGTTCTGCTTCCCCAGGTCTGGAAGAATTTCCGTCGGAAATCCGTGGTCGGTTTAAGCGTTCTATGGGCCACTGCTAATTTCACAGCCTCCCTGGTAAATCTGTGTTTTGTCTACGGTTATGCTAAGATACCGCTGTATGGAAGAATTAATTCAGTCTACATGCCTGTTTTGGAGTTTACGATTCTGGTCCAGTTCTGGATTTACGGGGACCATTACAATAAAAGACACAAAATAGCTTACCTGATTTTCTGTGTGTGTATGTGGACAACCCTTCCGTCTCTTAATTTGGGACTCAAGCTTTTCCCTTACATTCAATGGGTAGCTATAGGACTGTGGTGTGTTGAAACTTTTCCACAGGTAATGTATGCAAAAATTGCTTCAATCAATTATTGTAAATCTAGTCATTTCTAGTAGCAAATTCAGAGATCTTTATAAGCATTTAAAATTATTTTTTCTCAGGTTTTCCTCAACTTCAAGCTAAGATCAACAATGGGACAATCTACCCGCTCTGTAATAATAGCCTCCATTGGCAAAATGACGGATTTTCTATCAACATACGGGTTACTGATGCCCATCCAATACGTCGTCATGATCTACTTCTCTAGCAGCGTCAATTACGTCAACGTCATTCAAGTTGTCTGGTTTCACGGCAGAAAGCCGCACTTCAAACGCGATGAACCCCCGGAGACCGTGCAGTACAACGAGTTCCGAGACGACGAGATCGACGAAAGCAGCACTGCAGAGACAAATTTATTATGTTCTTCAAATTCAGGACGACCTAGCCTCGATTTCAAAACGAAGCGAGCGATTCAATATTCTCTGATAACCTTGTTTACCTGTTTCTTGGGACTTTTTGCGTACGGCATCGTGTGGGCCACTGATTCGTACTACGCAATATTTGCTCCCTTTACGCTTGTTGCTGTCACTAGTTTTGCTTTCTTGTTGTACAATCGTGCATGGGGTTCTGATTCAGTGGTCTAGTCTGAATTTTTATGTAATAAAATTATGAATAAATTTTCTTGTTTTTCTTTATTTAAAATTTAAGGTACTTCGTATAGAAGTAAGAGTCTTAGGTAAGGTATTTTTTTAAGTTGAGAGCAGCAACGTTATGCAATCAGTAACAAGTTTTTGTAGTGAAATGAAGTTCACATCAAGGCTGTGAATGTTTTGATGAGTTGTTCATGACACTTCTTTGTCACAAACATTGCGCTCTTACTGCATATTTCATAATTTAGTAGGTAACTTAAACAGTTTAGTGGGATACTGGTACAATGTAGTACCAAGTATATCACACAACGTGAAGTGTTGCTCCTTGAATTAGATCCCTGGGTTTATCTTTACATAGAAGAGCGCTCTTGTGGTGTGTTTATTCAGTGGAATAATTACAAACAATGGTAAAGACTATAAATCAAAATTGATTTTCTCTTTATCTGAAAACAAACATTTGTTCTACACTGCAGCCGGTCGTTTAAAAACAAAACTAAACACGCAACATCACATAGACGTTGTTACAAGCTTCAAGGCAAGATAACCTAGATATCAACCATATGGTCTGAACACGAACTATTTTCAGAAAAACTACATATAAAATTGAGACATACTAGTAAACATAACTTATCTGTTTTCAGCTTCAAAACAGGCAAAATAACTAAATTTTGTTTGTAGTGTTCTAAGTGTATGAGTAATGTGTACTTGTAATGGACTTGGATCTAAACTAAAGTGTATACTATTCAATCAGGAAATACAATAGGCTGCAAGCATGCTATTTGATCTTATTATATATTTATATAATTTGCCGAAACAAAATAATTATATTAACATGCATATACATGTTCATCTCTTTTCAAACCTTATTGCAAAAGATTTCTCTATATAGTAAAGATCATCTCAGTTTACTCAATAGTTTAACTCTAAATCAGGATTTGTAAAAATATTAATGCGTCATCAAGATGACATAAACGTATATACTGTACATGTAAATGCATATAAATATCAATGTAAAATCTCTGAAATCTTCTTTTAAACATCGTATCATCAGTACAAAAGAATGACAATATGTACGTCAAAAAGACACAAAGCACATTGATATGTTGTGTGTACATATTATCATTCTTTGTGTTCTAATTCAAAAACACTCCTGATAAAGATATTCCAAAGGCTTTCCACGTCAAAAGTGAAACAATTATAGATAGCAGACACCCTTCATTTCTTTGAATAGAATTGACATCCTCTGAAAGAAAAAAGAGCTACCATTGAATAATATAATTGAACCAAAAACAATATTAAAATTTTCCTGTAATTCAAGGGATTGCAAAGTTGAAATCAATAACATTGAAAGGAATCGCAAGCCACTTTGTATTCAGTCTATGAGTTCAAGAGGTTTAAGGGGGCTAGATGGTCAACAAATTAACCATCAGATCTTCCTTAACATTTTTGATATGATATTTTAAAGCGGTAAACTATTGTTTAGTAAAGAGAAATTCCTAACATATCAGCTTTAAAATTTGACTATATTCCTATATCTTTATACAAAGCTCTTCTTCTAAAGGAGATTAATTTAGTCTAAAAATGGCAATGACCATCCAGCTCTCTTAAATGATACTTGCTGGCAGAGACGCATTTGAAGTCGAACTCCAAGTATTTGTAGACTCCGTGGCAGGGATCCGCGCCAAACATCTCGTTCTCCACTGTGATGGTACAGCTCTGCCGCCCGTCACACAGCCTCTGCATGACCCCCAGGGAGCGGGGGGACCTACAGTCCGTGGCGTTGTGGAGACGCTCTAAGTTGTAGGGGTGGCGACACTTCTCCTTGGACGTTCTACCGAAGTTGGCTTCCGTCATGCGTATTCCGAGTCCGCTCGAGCAGCTGATGGTGTGCGTTTTCTGTTCGCAGATAATGCCGGATTCTATAAAGATAACAGGTCCATTTCTGTTTCAGTTTTAAAGGGACTTGGACACGATTTTAGATCAAAATTTTAAATTTTTTTTTAGATATAAAATGGTTTACCTGCACATTTTGAATGATGGACCGAAATTTGAATGTTATAAGTTAAGTTATAAGAGAGATACAGAGGTTAGAATTCATTGTTTTGTAAACAAAGCTCGAGTCTTATATTTGTTTACAAATAATGTAAGTTATGGAATTACCATTTCTTTGACAAAATAACTCCTTCGAAACAAGGCAAACTTGTTCAATGTGTTTATAAAATATATTATCAATAGAAGAAAGCAACATTTGATTGAAACTTATACCAATAAAACACATATGTAAACAATAACAAGGCTCGAGCTTTGTTTACAAAACACAGAATTCCAAACAATGTATCTTGCTTATAACTCAATATCTGACTTTCAAATTTTGATAAAGCATTAAAAATACCCATATTTACAATTTCAAACATTTAAAATAGAAAATTTTTTTTTAAATATTTTTAGCTCATATCGTGTCCAAGTCCCTTTAACAGACAGTAAGCAAATTTGCAAGCTTTTTTTCTTTGCTGTTCAGATGCTATTTATCATTTAGTAATCTCAACAAAATGAATTTTCGATTTAAAAGTCTTTTAAAAGAATACCGATTATTCTGAAAATGTTACTATATGTTTATTTGATATTAGAATGGGCATACATGTAGATATCAAACAATATTATCTTCAATCAATTACTAATATACAAAATAAAGTGTCAAAATCGTTATTGAATGCAATAATGACAAAAATAAGATTAAATATTTAATTGTCTTTCAAACCTAGTTCGCAACGAACTTCTTTTCCCGAATCGTCATAGAAACGAGTCACGCATGCGCCGCAATAATCGGGAAAACACAGGCTGTCTGGCTTAGACTCGCAAAGAGTGATGGATCCGTTTAAGACACAGGGGTCGGTGCAGTTAGTGAACACGTGCTTCCCTGGCGGACAGTTGTCTAAACAAAACACAAACGTGGTCAGGTTGCATCCTCACAACGTCAGGAGTCCAGAGTCCAAACCTGGATTTCCACGGCCGTTGGACCACTTGTGGACTTAGGACCCCTGAAGTTGTGAGGATGGTGTTCATTGTACTTAACATAATTTTTGTTTTCTTTTCTTGATTGATCCATTAATTGGTTGATAGTAGCAATTACTTACGTTGTATTGTCAGATATCCTTCACAGAGTACTGCCAATGATATCAATAAAAGGCTACCAAGAAGTTTTTCTGATGCCATTCCCTTCAACAAGTCTTCATGATATTTGAATACATAAAAATTAAGAAGGAAATAAGAAATAATCTAGTCTTTGCCCCCTTTAAGCCGTAAGACGAACATACATGGTAGTATTTATTTCATGATCAAAAGACCTCGTAATAAAGACACTTTGAATGAACAAATCTTAATCAATTTATCAAACAATTATAGTGCCTCTAATCGTCTACTTGATTGGTAACGGAGTGCATGGGCAAATACCCCTTTGGCTATAGCAACTTTTAGATGCACTTTGAGTAAAGTACCCCATGCATGTTGGTTTGGGGACAAAGACAGAAACCGATTTAAAATTAATGTGTCGCAACCCACAAATTATCATCATTTACTTTACAAGTATAGTATGTATACAAAATCTTTATGACATAAATTCTATGAAATTTGTTTATTGCTAAAACATCTTACCAGACGAGCAAATTCTAGAAAACGCAGTTTCAACGCCAAATGCTTTAATTTAAAATCGTTTGCTCTCTGTGCTTGTATCCAACATCAAAGATAAAACGATAAAAATTACTTACCTTGATATAAATCCCAATGATCAAAATATCTAAAGTTTATAGTTAAATATTTACCAGTAGTATCTCAATAGTTAAAGGGACTAATGCTAACAATGATTTTATGAGCAAACTCAGTATGCCCTGTTCTATACCCGGCAAGACCGTTTTCTGAAAATCTTATGAAAAACCTGTTGTTTAAATAACTAGTCTCTGAGAGTACATGCATGCATTATTTATTCGCAACATGAATCATGTAATATATCTGAAATATAGCTATAACATAGAAGTTCAAACATGGATAAAATTTGTTATCAGTTTACGATATGCAATTCAATAAATGTTCACCAACACCTGTTATTTAAATAACTTTAGAATTATTGATTATGTGCAAGACTGCACAATGCCATGCGCATGGAGATCTTACCAATTCTTGGTACTGAAAAGAAAACCAAAAGTCAAGATTACATCTTATCAAGAGGAATATGGTTTTATTTCCTCCACACTTTAAATGTCCTTTTATGCACTTCCTTGATTTGATTATGTTTGGCAGCTCTTTTATATAAATTGGTCTGTATCTTAGAATAAAGAAATGCATTGGTTGGGGTTTTTTTTATTAACTAAAAAAAAAAAAAAATTGCGGAAAACTATCTTGGTTTGAAAGACATTACATTATGTATGCTTGAAGTCAATTGAAAGTTTTCCTCGATTTTCTATAATTTCTAGTATCTTAGAACAAAGGAATCTACGATAGTCCATTGGACTCATTTTTGATAGCTATTTTTTTTCTTGCGAAAAAGGCAAATTAACTCGTAACTTTCGCCATAGACGCTGAACTTTCGCGATATAACGTAAACGTTTTGCGAGTAAATGCGAAACTTATGTATTTCGTATGGTTGGGTCAGTAAAACATTTTTCCCTTTGACATTATTATAAAGGTAGATAGCCTGTAAGTATATCGTTGAAATCTGTGAATGAATATATAACTTCTAGCTTTTAAACACAATTTATGATAATGTTGGAAATGACGGAAGCATTAATTTGCATTCTTAAATTACAGGTTTTAAGGAGGCTGGATGGTCAACAAATCAACCATGAGGACCGGGTTGCTCAAAACACTGGTTAACTTTAACCACTGGTTAAATCCCTTATCCGGTGGTTAAATTTTGACCAGTGGTTAAACTCTGTTGCTCAAAAGTTAACCACTGGCTAAATTGCTTAACCAGTGGTTAACTTTTGGCTAAAGTTAACCATTCTCCAGAGCTGGGTTAAGTCTTTTAACCAGTGGTTAAACATATATAAATTCTCGCTTGTTGTTGATGTCAATTTTGGTAGTCTACACAAGAATAATTGAGTATATAGATATTTTTGTCATAATTTTGACACAACATATACAATTAATGAATGAGACATATTTTTTAAATTTTGATTGTAATATATATTACTTTTATTATGCTTTCATGTTAAATACTGAAATCTGATTGGTTTAGACGCAGTTGACAATCCGTTCTAATACCCTCAGCGTTAGCAACACACTTAGCAACGGGCCGATAGAACGAATTGTTACATGCGCGTAAATTATGCGCGTACGGTTTGCCGTAGAACTCGCGTCTTTTCTATATAAAAGCAGTAATTTGCTATAAAATTAAGACATTCAGCATAATAAAATAAATAGTGCCTGTTTGGGAGGGTACCAGTTGAAATTGACATCCCTCGAAAACCATTGTCAACCTCCGCTTCGCGTCGGTTGACAATGGTTTTCTCGGGGTGTCAATTTCAACTGGTACCCTCCCAAACAGGCACTATTTTTATATTATGCATGCATATCCAAATACAGTGGGGCTTCAGATGTCCGGACGCCAGATATCCGGACGCTTCAGTTTACAGACTATTTTATTTGGGAGCAGATTTTTTATACGTTATTTTGTCGCAATTCACATTCCGATCAGGACAGTCTGTTTTTACGGAAAAAATTTGTTTAACTATAAATTTTTCTTCATTTAACTGGACGGTAAAATCTAATGATACTCCGCTTAATGCAATAGAAAGATTACGCATGTGAGTTGAGTTTCACACCTTTTTTCACCTGCTAGACCCCCATGAGAAGCTCATATAAACACTCTGACTTCCTAAATCACTTTCAATTATTACCGACAGTACTGGTTAGACAGGATTAGTCACGCCTCACTGCACCTGGCTTGGCTATCTTTACACTGTGCACCTGTCAAGTCCAATCACTTTTAAAAACACCCCTCTATTTCAAATGAAGAATATGCTTAATAAATCAGGAAATTTTTACATAGCTTTGTGTTATATATATTCAAAAAAGTTATTTTAAATGGAGTGTCTCGCGATTTCTTGTCAAAACCGGAAGTATACATTTAGGAAAAAACCAAAAAGGAAAGAATGTCAACTGATCGGAAGTGCATTGGTGGAAAATTGACGTGTCTAGAAATAGAGTGTTAAAGAACATAAGTAAATAGGCACATTTCACACTTGGACACAATACATGTGTATATTTAGCTAGATTTGGCTATTATTATACATGTAGTTTGGTTTATATTTCCTGACTAAATATATAACAATATAAAGCAGGGTTTCTTGTATTAAAAACAGATTTAAAAAAAAAATCTGAAAACAAAGAAATTATCATTTATGACTACAATAGACACATTTCAGATATCCGGACGCCTCATCTATCCGGACGACTGGACTTGGGAACGAAGCGTACGGATAACTGAGGCTCCACTTTATTTGCATCTGAAAAATAATGGAATGCAAAATACAAATTAACTCTGAACTCTATCAGATAAATTATTTACTAGCTTGAGCATGCAAGTTAAATTTTCCTATTAGTGTCTATCATAGCAATGCAAGAACATGTATACTCTCATAGATGATACTAGTAATTTATGAAACAGTGCAGTTTTATACTATTTTTAAATGGGTGATAGATTCTCCCGAAAAATAAAAATTAAAAATCTGTAAAAAGGGGAAAGGGGTACAAAAATATATTGTAACATACTATTATTTCAAAAATCGAAACTATTTTAAGTAAGTTGGGTGGGGGTGTTAAAGGTAAGAATTTATGCTAACAGAAAATTGCTCAGCGGCAGCAGCAAGGGTTGTTGAAAATTATTGTTACTTCCTTTTTTGTGATCCAATTAGTTTTTTTTTTATTGAATAAAACTAAACGTTAACCCGTGCTTGCACAGGTCGAGTAAAATGGACATGATCTGAGAAAAAAAAGTTAAGAAACTATTACCAAAACCATGCGATTTTGAAACAGAAGTATATTTATGATAAGCATAGTTAATTGGAAATATATTAAAATGAAAAGTTTTATACGTGTATAATATTTATTATTGTACATGTAATACAAATTTGTTTATACCATTTTCCCCTCAATCTGGGAATCTGGTCTCGAAATAACTGATGGCCTGATGGTCTAGTACAATTTTATTTTAGCTTTTTAAAGAGAACACTTGCCCTTTCGGCCATGTAGCTTTTTAAAAGTTTACTCCTTATCTACTGGTACTGTGATAAAACTATATTCGGTGGTTTCCCCTCCTGTCACTACATATTGTTTTGAATAATCTGATATATATAATACATTTTCATTCATTATTATTTTCAATATTATTTCCTTGGCTAGATAGCCACCGGCTAAATTCACTTCGAGCAACACAACTTTGACCACTGGTTATATTAAACCAGTGGATACTGACTTTGACCAATGGTTAAATTAACCAGTGGTTAAAGTTAACCAGAGTTTTGAGCAACCCAGTCCAGGTCTACATTAAGGTATCCGTTCCATAATAGCCCCAGATCTAATGAATCTGGATGCATAACATATATGTATGGGCTTAATACTCAGTATACTTAGACATAATTTTCATGTTTAAGTATCAGTATGTAAGAGCGGAGAGTGTCCTGATATATGACCTTTTCCTGTTCTTGAAGAGTTGCCACCCCTCCCCCCTTTGGTTTTAATCAATAAAAATCAATTCTAAAAAAAAAATATCCGGTATAAAATTTGTTTTCAATCGTTTTTTTTTTTCTATTCCTAATGATTAAATACATCTTTCCGCCAAAGCATTTATTGATATTCTTAGTATATACTTTTTCATTTTCAAAAATGTGCTTGTCCCCATACCTAAATGTAAGCTTCATTAATTAATTACTGCTTAGGTAATAACATTTTTGAAAATTTTTCTTGGTAAATCTTTTTCTGCTCTAAAATGCTTCGAATTAAAATCGGAGTATTTATTAATATGATGGATATTCAAGGTTAGAAAATTAGGTCCTAATATGGATCGGATACCTTAATTTTTTTTAACATGATTTGTTTGAACTATAACCTGTCATTTAGAATAGAAAAATCCATATATTTTAACTTTAGAATTTGAACGTTTTCCTGTGTCTTTATACAGAGCTGTAATAAATGATTCTTCTTAAGGAGGTTTGTACTAGTATCTATTAGCCTATAAATGGCCACAACCATCCAACTCATTCAAGCTACAACTCCAAAAAACAGAAGCACATTTTCGTCAAAGATAATTTGAATTGAAATCATTAGAGCTAATCTTGTATTGAAAAATAAGAATCTAATTTTTTGGCAAAGGAAAGCTGCGCATATATCTGTATTTCGTTGCTTATGATCTATAACAAATCTTGAGTAGAAGTATACAATATAACGTGCATTTGATATGTTTGAAATACTGAATAAAACATAGCTAAATTCAAATGAAGCACGCGCAGGTCATATCACAATGTGGAAATACGCGTACGTCAACGTTGACGTACACGTATTTGAAAGCTCGTGGTGCGTTGACGTAAACGTATTTCCACCCTGTGATATTAAGGTCAAGATCTAGTAAATGATTCCAGAGTGTCTTTTTGATGCTAGAACCATTATGACGTCATAATTGATTTGATGAAAAATTTTCCCGTACTTTTCGGCTTTAAAGGAATTATGTAGAAAATGAAACAGTTTCTCGACATTCTAAATCAAATCATGAAAAAAGTAATCCCGATACCTATATTCAATTTGACATCATTTTAAAGAGGAGGTCAAGAGCTTGTTTGATGCCGTTTTTGGAGAGACTGTAGGCATTTTAGATATATTCCATTAGTACAAAATGGACAAAACTCTGAGATTTGTTACTTATATCCTTTATATTTCGTAGAAAATGACAGTTCAAAACATGATTTTTCATTGTGTTTAACAAAAGTTTAAGCCCCGATACACCTTATCAAACAAAGCTATTATTATGAAGCATCATTGAAAGAATTTATATCTTGAATTTCATAAACCTGTAGGCACCTTTTATTTACTAGATCTTGACCTTAATATACTAGTATATTGCAGATTTTGAAGATTACTACTAATTTTTTTGCACGCAACCATAATTTACTTTTGGTTGGTTTTCTTCTTCAGTTTTCATTTTGCTGTTGAGAAAGAACAGAAAGACTTCATTTTCAATGTTTCGTTTTTATTGTACTGTTTTAGACAAAACCGTATACATTTCAAGATGGTAGATCTTGAACTGTGTTTCTTCAAGGATACCAGTAATTATGCAATGCACCATTCAGGGCACGATGGTAAACATAAGATACGTGACATCATGTTAACGAAAGGGTGGACATGCCTGTACAAAACACTGAAGAGGCCGAATCGTTTAGAGTAATTCTTGGCACACTTTTCCAGACATTCCACGCTGAGACTGCTGTAACCAGCCGGAAGTGACTCGATCTGACTTGCGCATTCACCATGACCGTAAGGACTTGAGCTCACGTGAGCATCACGTGATTTTCCGACACCGAATTCGAAGTAGATTCCTCGGTATTGTATCCACATGTGGTTTCCATTCTTGTGAGACAACCTTTGGGCTGCAAGGGCCGCCCTTTTCACTCTGTCAATGCATTCGACGTCTGTTCTTCCGAAGAAATACGGAAACGTGCCTGGCTCCTCAACTGTTAAGTAAATAATATAGTGCTTGTATTTATTTAATCAGAATTTGGCTATCAATGGTTAAGAAAAAGGATATGATATAACTTTTTTATATACCAAAAGTGGTAACTATAATTGCAAAGACTCATCAATCTGATTAAATGTTTGAAAATGCATGGTATGTTTACCTGTACAATCTCCTTGAGAGCCGTGAATGTGCGACAACAGAAGTAGACCGGTGAAGTAAAGGACAGTCTGCAAAACGTTAAAAAGTAAAACATCCATAAATGCTGAGAAAAATCATTTAGAGGCAATATGGTCATCTTCGCTATCCAAGGGTTTACTTTACGATCTGCTTCTCTTTACTTTAAAGAAAAAGGAGGCGGATCGTACACACTGGGGTAGCAGAGATGCACAATAAATATGAAACATGCAGAAAATGAAAATATATATTTCAAAAATATCTTTTTAACCTATAAAACTTTAACATCTGTGTGTTTCGTGACATTAAAATCAGATATAAATACATGTTACTTGTTCTAATAGAATTCAAAAGTATTTACCTCTAAACTAACTATGTTGAACATTTTGCTGGGTGTAGTATGCTGTTATAAAATCTAGCAAAGTATCGCCAATGATTAAAAACAACCTGAGAAATCGGATACAGCATCGTCACATGCTGGGCGTTACAGATGCGGCAGGTGCGTGAACGAGTATAACGCAGGTACTTCTAGCAGGAACGAATCTTTAAAATTATTTATCTAGCTTAAAATTCGTCATTGATGTTTTATATCGTTAGCAGCACTGTGCAGGAGTTATGCAAGAAAGATGTAATGGGAACTTTGTTCCAGGACGTCGAAAAGAAAGGCTTAGATTTTTTTTATTTTTTTTTTTTGGGGGGGGGGGGTAATTTCTGCTGGTATCACAGATGTGCATGCAAGTTTCATGTTGCATATGCATGTTCACACGCAACACTTAGTGTCCGGTTATATTATACCCTCTTCCTTTTCGTATAATCGATGTTGTTTTGTTTTCCAGTAATTTTATAGTTTGTTACTTCTTAAAACTATTTGTCTTTAAAGAAAAAACCATTATAGAAAAGAGCCCCTTTCTGCATGCATGTCCAAGAAAGGCACAGTGGAAAGCCAATTGAATCCGTTGTTGTAGTGGTCATGAAATGTATACAAATAAAATTACACAACGAAACCAAAATTATGGGCCAAATTTTTAGCACCTGCATGTAGTTACATGCAAGAACTCAGACTATGACAGGGGTAGAGTTTTAAATGTGTCTGTGGAAGTAGATTGTACAATTATACATACATTGTTACAGAATTTTTCTATAAAAGTTTGACCTCAAGTTTAATATCTTCTGTACACTTGCAATAAAATTTGAGGTTTTTCCAAGTGCAATCTTCATTGAAATACACACAATTTAAGCCTACCTAAACGAAAATCATCTTGTGCCAAATTTTTGCCAATTTTTATTATTAATTTAAATGCCACATATCTCTCTTCTACAAGGATTAATGAACATGATAAAATGATATGATTTTAATAATGTATGTATAATACTACTTTATCATCTACTTAATAGAAGTACATGTAGTACTAAGTTCTTATACCTTGATTTTGTGGTGACTATCAACAAATTCAATAATTCTCAAATAAGTTTTTCTCAAATATAATTCTTTATTATCAACTACATTTACAACATATTGTCAAATGTAGATGAGATTCTTGATTTTCCTATTTCTTGCAACATAAAACAGCAAAATCAAGTAAACCATAGTAACAAATAAATATCAACATGATGATCAGGCATTTCAACATGAAATACAAAATTGAATAATGTCAAGAATTATTCAAATGGGAAATTGAATTTTCCATAATTTACAGATCCAATGTAACATGAAATCACAGGTAACAATACAGAAAATGACAAAACTGAGGAAAAATCTCGATACAGTTGACGAAATAGTCCACCTCTCACATTCCCACGCTGTATCAATCTAATTTATCATCACTATCTTCCATGGACATGTCACACGCCGTCTCCGTGATTTCTTCCTGAATGTCCTCCGATACTTCCTGTTTTGTTATCGTCATGGGAGCCATGGCAACTTGGAGGCCGGCCTGGGTTTGTAGAGCATCGAACGTTGTCACGGAAACCACAGCGGAGTGAGGCAGGGTGTATGAGACAGGTATAACAATTCCTTTGGATAAAAGAAAAAAAATTTATTGTGTAAACAAAGACTATTCAAATCTGTAACATTCTCTTCATAGTTCTCAAGTTTGATCATATCCAAAAATTTATCTGAAAAAAATGTGTTTCAAAATAACACTTAAAATTTAATTAAAAACTACAATAACAATTCTGACGACATTGTCAGAAATTACAGTGTACTTTGAACCCATGCTTGATAAGAAAGCCTCAACTGATACATTTCAAAGGCATTTAAGAATGAGAATCATCAGCTATATCATAGAAATATGATATATTAGCTTTATAGAAGGTCTAGAACCATGATAATGTTGTATATACTGGTACAAGCTTAACAGAAATAGCTTTTGAAAACAATTTTGTCAACAAACCTTGTGAACTCCCAAGGTCGTCCCCAGACAGTATGATGTGACCGTCTTCATTGATGTGTGCTATACGGTGACCAATCGTGTCAGAGTTAATCTCCACACTGACAGGGGTCATCTGCATGCCCGACATTGTGACCACCTCTTGTTGATTGACAGCTACATCGGCCAACGTCTGGACAGCGTGTGTCGCCTCTTGTTGTGGGGCCTCCTGATTGACCTACAGATAAAATAACATCAAAATTGTTAACTGCATGGTCATTAAATTGTGTTACTATATGTAAATCTACCAATTTCAAACATTCACTGAAGAAAGCATAACAGTTTATCTCTATCTATTCATAGTTTATGATTATGTGTATTAACATTTTTGTAAAGACTTCCATAAAAATATATAAACCTATCTTGAATTTTATGTGTTTTTCTTTTTAGCAAAGTTCAAGAGGTTTTCAAGATATTAAGGACGACGGACCAAATTCTCTTTGCACATATATATTGCGCACCTAAAAGAAGTGATCGTTACGAACATTAAATTCTCAATATTACGTCACAATCCACACTTTAACGAGGCCGAGTACAGTTTGAGTACGCACGCTTTCGCACAGCATTTCATTTGCCAAGTGACGTCATCTTTTTGCTTGGTTGACGCCATGGCATTAGGGTTTCAACTGCAGATATTCAGCGAATTTTGTCAAAAATAAATCGTTAGAACCGTAAAATTGATAGTATATTGTAGAATAAACGTAACTGTCTTGAAATATAAGCTATATTTGGGATCGGGTCGAAAATGTGAAGAGGGTTCGGCATGCCTAGCCCTCTGTCACGCTTTCTTACCCCGTCTAAATATAGCTTAATACATGCATTTCAAGACATTAACCATGTATTTTATATTTATGACCCTTATTATGTGATATTTTTTTCATATTTATCGCTTAAATATATCTGAATGTTTTAATTTACTATAAGGGTCAACATTTTAGCCTTTGTCAAATAAAAAATAGCCATTATTTGACAAATCTGGAAAATTGGGCATACAAAAAGAACACGAGGCCCAGGGGCCACATTGCTCACCTGAGCAACAATAGCTTTAACTCTGATCAAATTAGCATTACAGTATCAAAATCAAAATATCTTGACAACTAAGTACAGTAGATCTTGCTCAAAAAATTTAAAAAATCTGCCAATTTTTATCTTTATCTACATATTTATATGGTAAATACCAAGCCCCTTTTGTTGTTATACCTGTAAGAAGATTTTTCTCTATTCCTATATAACCTATGATTTTCTTTATATATTCCTATTTAAAAAAATTCATCCCCCCATTGTGGCCCCACCCTATCCCCAAGTACCATGATTTGAACAAATTTGAATCCACACTACCTGAGGATGCTTCCATACAAGTTACAGCTTTTCTGGCCTAATAGTTTTTGAGAAGAAGATTTTTGAAAAATACCAACAAATTTTCAATAATTCTAAATTATCTCCCCTTTAAAGAGAGTGTGGCCCTTCATTTGAACAAACTTGAATCCCCTTCACCCAGTGATGCTTTGTGCCAAGTTTGGTTGAAATCTGCCCAGTGGTTCTGGAGAAGAAGATGAAAATGTGAAAAGTTTACAACGACAACGCCAACGACGATGACAATGTCAACACAAACCACAGACAACGGACAAATTTTGATCAGAAAAGCTCACTGGAGCTTTCAGCTCAGGTGAGCTAAAAACCCTTTGATAAGACCCCTAAAACAAACCAGGAGGTAAAAGGTTTCTTTTATTTGATCATTTGCTGCTTTTAAGCAATAGCTTTCCTATGTATAACAGAAAAAAAAATCCCTAGGGCAGAAGTTTAAAAAAAAAATTAAAAATTTGCGAAATTGATACATTTCAAGCAAAATCCCGTAGGGTCCTATGTTAAAAATTAACAAACTTTGAGATGACCCCCTAGACAAACGTTGTGGTAAATGTCTGATTTTTTTTATCTTAAAATAATAATTATATTAGTAGAAATTTGTGTAAATAATTTGTTAAAAAATCTAGTGCAGAAAAAATTAGACCCGGCCTCGTTAAATGGTCAATGTAGGAGGGAGGGAGGGATTTTTTTTAAATTTTTCAAACTTAAAGTTCAAATAATTAAAAATTGAAAAAAAAAAATCTCCATAAAAAAAGTTCTTTATTTTTTGCTAATAAAATTTTATCAGCGGGGGCTATTTCAATAAGGCGGGAGGCAATACCGAACAAACAATAATTGTATTTTGGCCCTAGCGACTATTCACTCCTGGTACAGGTCCTAACTAACACATTATGATCTTAATTATAAATAAGAATATTTATTGCTTTCTCTAGGTTTTATCTTTGAAAATTCGTATCATATTATACGTAAATTCTTTTCCGAGATTTACCAGTCAATACACCTGTACACAGGGTTTTGACATAATCTAAGCAAAAAGAAAAACAAAAAAAGAAATTGTATATACAGTATACTTTAATAGTCGCATTATACTATATATATACAATTTCTTTTGCACAGATTGTGTCAGAACCTTGTAAGTCGATATGAATTCAATTTTATTTATGACGTAGAGTGTATATAACCCATTTTTTTTATTGGATTAAAATGTGAAGTTGCAAGGGGCGCAACTCTAGTTATTCGCTAGATAGCGCCACCGCATCATCAAGTTTTCGAAATGAGTTTTGCCAAGGGTTTATGGGGAGCCGAGTGGACCAAAAACCCTTGGCTAGCTAAGATACCATCAAAGGGCACCTGCTCCAAAAACTTTAACCTGCTCTAAAAGTCTTAAGCTCCTCCAGCATCTGAAACCTATGGCTCAGATTCAGCATTCAAGCCTGTCAGTTGTATATGTATCATAAGATGCACCAGCCATGAAAATTTAGTTAAGATAGGCCCAGTAATAACCTAGATATGGCCATCAAAGGGCACCTGTTCCAAATAATTAACCAGCTCCAAAAACCTTAACCTCCTCCAGCATTCGAAACCTATGGATCAGATTCAGCATTCAAGCCTGTCAAGTGCATAAGTATCATAAGATGCACCATACATTAAAAGTTTTGTGAAGATAGGACAAGTAGTAACTTAGATATAACTATCAAAAGGCACTTTATCATGCTCCAAAAACCTTAACCAGCTCCAGCATCTGAAACTCATGGACCAGATTCAGCATCTAAGTCTTTTCAGTTCATTAGTAGGTTTAGATGCACCATCCATGCAAGTTTGGTGAAGGTAGGACAAGTAATAACTTAGATACATGACCTGCTCCATAAACTTTAACCAGGTCCGGACGCCGGGTATAGCATTAGCTCCCCCAGACTTCGTCTCGGTGAGCTAAAAATAAAATTAAAAATTGGGGTTTGTTTTTTTTAAAACAACAATTTCTCCTAAACCTATGCGCTCGGGTGACTTTAAACATAGAATTAACTTTGGACAGCCTTAGGGTATTTCAACAGTTCAGTAAGTGAGTTTTTATAAATTCACGCTATTACGGTAATTATAATCTACATATGAGATAAGTTTACAGAATTTCCGCCAGTAAACAAATCATTTACATTTCGCATTCAAAACTTGTATTGAAAATATAGTTATTTCATCATAAAAAATGTGTAGCACACTCTAATAGTTGTTTGGTGTCATCAATTAACCTCAAAATGATGTACATAATCCTTTTATCTTAGAGTTTGCACAGTACTTTTCATGAAAAGGGGAAGGAAAATAACAACACATCGCACATTGGCATGCTCCCCAGTAAAAAACGAAGTCGATGACATAGTCATATTTTAAATGATATTAATTCAAAATTATCATATAAATATCGTAATTCAATTTGGATAAAAATCTATTGCAGAATATTTTAAATCATTATTTTTTCTCTCACATGAACGCTTTTCCTCATTATGTTCAATTGAAAAAGAGATGTACCGCGTAATACAAACAGTTTTTGAAATGGTCACTACTTAAAATCTAATTTAATTTTAATGTTGTTTTTTAGTTAATTTTGATAAATCTTTAGTAACTTTAAATCATACTGTATACAATTTTCAAGAGAATTATTTTTGTAGAAATGAATTAGGTCCGTCATCCTTAAGCAGAAAACATTGTTCTCTAGAGTAATTTGACCCTTGATATTTGCATGATCGTATGACATTTTTTCAAATAAGAATCATGATGTATCCAAATTTTAATTGCATCATACATTCCTATTCGAATATATTTATAGAATATAGAATCCATCACACGACTAGCTGCACTTATAGTGAGTCTGATATTTTTGATCTGATCCAATTTGATTTGATCTTTTCACCAACTTTCCTTATAAGGTATAATCATAATAGCATAATTGTTCTTTGGTATGATTTGAAATCCAATAAGCAATTGATTTGTTTCTTTTTAAATTGAACAGAACTCTAACCTAGCCCCTATATAGAGGAATCTATCCTAAAATTTTAATGAAAGGGAAATGTCTTTCATTTTTAATCCGACATAAAAAATATGCCTAACATGCTATTTAGATGAAAATACAGGATAAATATACAGATGAAAATACTGAATTATTATGGGGAATATAATTATAACATAACTGAAGCAAAGGGAGGTCACTGATCATGTGCACAGTAAGAATACACAGGATAAATATTGAATAATATGAGGACAATAATTATTAACACAATGGAAGTAGAGTGAGGTCACTGACCGTGTGGACGACGGTAGCCTGGGTACCGTCCTGGAGGGTCACCACCTGGTTGGGGGTGGTGTCTATCTGTATCACCGAGATTGTCCCGTCAGGGTTGTTTATGGTCTGTAACATCGTCTTCTGTTCCGAGCCCTCGAACACATGCAGCAGATCTTCCCTTCCGTGGTGCTTGTAGCAGTTGTTTACTATCGTACGCAGGGCTTCTGTCCATGAAACCTAGTCGCAATAGAATATAATTCATTTTAATTCAATATTCATACAAATTATGAAATGTTATATCTCAGATCTTTGAAAATTTCCATCTTATTTTGAACCTTGCAAAGCTTATCTGAAATGGGGATATATCAGCATAAAATTATGCATATCTTTACATACAAATAACAATATCATTCAATACATCATTTAAAGTATTTAACGAGTTTAAAAAATATGTTTACAAGCAAATGAATTCTTAAGACTTCCTGTGTTATGTACACACCATATAATGGACCCAATACAAGCAAAGGAAAGAAATCTACTGCATTTAATTTCTGGTTTAAATGATTGGGCAGTTAACTCAAAATTTACTGAGAAACTGTTTGTATGTTTCTTTAGGTTTAAATGTTAAATTTGAATTAATATCCATTTATATCAGCTAGTGCTTCTAGATTAGTATTCAGTGAGGTGTCACTCAAACCTTCTTTTTCTGTTCTGGGGTCCTGACATCACTGCGCACGTTAGCCCAAGGGACGTCTCCAGGCCACCAGACAGGACGACACTCTACCTTACCCCACCCCGGTTTGCTTCGTCCTGTGGAGAACTTTAACATTTCTGGGATGAAAGTTCTCAACTGGGCCTATAGAAAAGCAAATTGTATTTATTGGGTAAATGTATGGTTCATTTTTTTGGTCAAGACAAAACTTGTTTGCATTGTTTTTATATTTGCATAACACTAATGAATTAGAAACCAAACAGCAATCATGTAAAACATAGTTTTGGGGGTTTTCTTTTTTCTTTTTTTTTTCTTTTTAACATTTTTTTTTAATGACTGATATGTAAGGCTAAATAAAATTGAAATTACGGTTCTCAGGCCCGCGCGCATCCGTTTTGAGGGTGC
>WFKH01003881.1:15127753-15158833 GCA_016163765.1 Magallana hongkongensis | reverse complement strand
AATTTGTCTGCACCGCATTGGTGTGTCATAGGACCGACGACATCCAAAAATAAGCATTCAATGCTTAAGTAAACATTTTTACCATTCTCTCTGAATCCCTTTTCAGTTATCCATATAGTGTTCTCCTGTACAAAATATATATCTGTATAATGTTTAATATTTAAATAAAAAACTTTCTTCCAACGAAATTTAATACTCAGTTTTGTCTTATTTAGAAGGAAAAAGTTTCGTGCAAAAATTTACATCAACACGTTTTTTAAAACACACAAAATAAAATCTTTAAATTTAGTTTGTATTTATTCCTAATAGTTTGAAACTAGAGTTTGTCTTACTTCATTTTTATTTTGAAATGACTCAGTGTCACACAGGTTGACATTGTGACCTGCAAACCACTCCTCAAGTACATTTTAACAAATGAGCCAAACCAAAACTATTCCACGATTCACTAATCCAGATAACTCAATTGCATAATTTTCCAGAATCTAAACTTCTTTGACATTTCCAATAGAGCACAAATAAACACATCAACTGTATTTACCACCGGCCTTGGGAGGGTTTCTACTGATGAATTTCTTAACTATAAAAAGTGACCACTGGATTACATTGTTTATTAAGGTGGAATAACACATCATCACAAAATGGCTGACCTGTGATCGAAACGACATTTCGTTTTATTAAGGGGATTTTATCGACGGCAATATGTAAATTACTCCATAGCCGAGTGGATAAATTGTCGGGCTTGTGATTCTTACATCCCGAGTTCGAAACCCGCAGGCGGCTTTTGTTGTTACTTACTGAATTGAATTTTTTAGATATTCATTTTTATTCCCAAACTGCATATTTTTCGCTTATTTGACATATGCACAGGTTATTTCTTATTATATCTTTCATGATCAAATAATTTACTGGTAATTTGAGTGAATTTTTGCTGGTGTGTTATTCCAACTTAAGGCAACATTGTCCAATGCTGACCCAAAGTCGCCGAAGTGTTTTATTATTCTGTAATATTTTTTTAATCTATGAGAACTCAATTATTTACGCGTTATTTGCTTTGTATATTTAAAAGTGCACCGCTTGGGTACACGATTCGCCTGTTCGGTAATGCATTATTTCTATGAAATTTTACAAGATCGCTTTCATCACAATATTTTCTTTCTCATATACCTCTTTATTAGACATTGACTCCCTGTTTGGTTCTTGAGAAAAACATTTTTTCTTTTAATTTTCTCCCAATTTGAAGGAAATATGGTCATTAATTTAAACAAACTTTAAAGCCTTTTCTCTGAAGATGCTTTGTGCAGAGTTTGGTTGACATTGGGCCATTTTAAAAAACAAAATTAGAAATTGTAAGTACCTGTAGGTAGAGAGGTGATCAGAAAAGTGCAGAATTGGGTAAGCTAAGTATGAATAAATATGCACTTGTGTATAAATTTAACATTTTATAGGTAAAAAGGTTACACGAAGTTAAAAACCAGTAGTGGTTACTAAAATTAGATAACAGCAAATGAATATAAACTTGCACGACATAAGAAAAAAGTACCAGGTAAATTAAATTGGTTATATTTACTGCACTGGTCATTACAGTATGTTACTATATATACACATGAATGATCTTTTTCATCTCAAAACTTTTCTCAAATGCACGGATAAGAACTTTTCCTGAAATGGTTTCTCCACACTGAAAGTGAACCTGTGCTATGGTCGAAGGTCGTTTCTCCCTGTTCAACTGAATTTGGACGTTGGCAATTTGCCTGTCCTCACCATCGATTGTTTCCATGAAGTATTCCTGAATATCAATTCTCAGACCAAGTTCTCTACGAGAGCCTCTTTGTTTTCCATCGACAATAGTTCCTTGTTTCGACTTGTAAGAGAATTTATACCCAGCGCCTAATCGTCCAATTGCCTCTTTCATATCATCCTTCATTTTATTGGTAACTTTGGAATGAAATCGTTCTGCCTTGCCAGTTGGTCTATGCAGAGGAGAAATTTTAAATATTCCAATTTCTAGTCCCGCCATGCTCTCTGTTTGAACAAAAAGATTAAGACAGACACCAGGCTTACAGCAACTGCGTATTGGCTGCCTTTCCCGGACGTTATGTTTGGTTTTCCAAATTTCACATATATATATATATACCTGTATACAGGCTAAGCATACATAATATTTTAATGTGTGGAAGCCCGTTGAGGCTAGTACACGTTTTGTCATAAATATAGTGCTTTATTTTTTTTTTAATATATTTTTCTTTACATTTACTTGTATAATCAACTTCATGGCCTCATTGTACGGAACTCGTTACCCACTGACTGCGTTGGTCACTGTACAGCACACTGAACTGTACACTTCATATCGCGTACAGTGGCCAACTGTGGGGTATATTCAAAGTCAGTTGGAACAAAAGGTACAGTACTTGTACTGTAATCGGTTGTACAGCCCAAAATGAAAATCGTGAAAATCCATGTATACCAAATAATAGACCGATGCCTGGAGATTATCTAACCACTTATGTTTTTAGTGTGTCTCACCTGACAGGTAAGATATTTACCTTCAAAAAGATAATATCCTTTAGGAAAAAATACTTCCCATATGAGAAATAAATTTCCTAAGGGAACATTTGAAATTCTGCAGGGTTTCTTCAAATTCCTGCTGGAATTATGTTTTCTACAGCAGAAAAGTTTTTCTTACAGGATTTCATTCGGACAGGTAGTTTTAATAGTAGAAAATTAAGATTTTTTATCGGATTTTAAAATCTGTTTTGTTAAAATCTTTTCGGAATTTAAATCCCTAAAGGAGGTTCCTTTAAAAAGATAGGGAATTCCAGTTATCCTTATATATTAAAATTGTTATTCCCATGAGAAAAAATATTTTTCTGTATAAATTTATTTTTTAAAGGTAAAATCTGACAGATGAAACGCATCAATAACAAGAGTGGTTATAAACTCTTTTTAGCAATCATTTTATGGTCTATCATATGACATGTTTGAATTTTTCGATATTTGTGCATGCACCTTAGACAGGTGCAAAAATGCCATTCTGGCACTGGCATATTCATCCGGCACTCTAAATTCAGATAGCGACAAAGAATACTACACATAGCTGGCTAACTGACAAAAGATAGTACTTAGATAATAATTTGTGTTGCTGGGTTATAATGATATTTTTATAACTAATCGCCATTTGTTACATATGAAGAACAGAAATTAACACAAGAAGGTTACATATTGTTTACACTAGTACAATTTCCGTACTTCCGTGTTTTTTTGCCCAGGATGAATTGTCCTTGAAACTTTAAGCGACATTCATTGATTTCCAATGCGTTTCATCATAACTTTTCCGGTCAAGATCAAATAGACGAGTTAACATGGGTATCTCTTTATGAAATATCTATTATCCTTTTTCCCTTACTTTATGACTTAAATGTCAAATGGAATTATGAAACAACTGATCATTTTTTTTTGACATGTGAAAAGTAATCTTGATACGAAACAACAATGATATGCTTATTTCATTGCAACTCAACATTATTTTCAATGCATAAAAATACATTTCTTTATGCTTCTTTGGTTATGGTTTTTATGATAAGAAGTCATTTGATCCATTTCATTTGTGAATTTTACAAATTTACATTGAAACTTTCCACACTAAGATGTATAATATGAATAATGAAAATCATAATCAAGTGAATTGCAATCGATTTATTATTTTCGTTTTTGACGTTAGTACACGACATATTTCGTCCCATTTTCTTTACAGTTATAGTCTGTATCTGTAATCAATATTTGACATGTTTAAAACAATGATTATTAATTATTAAAATAATCAATAGCTAATCTGTTTCTAAAGTAATTTGTAATAAAAAAGAAAAAGAAAAGGTCAATCAATTTATATATAATACAGGTATAGGTCTAATCGTAATTAAAAGATTCTACAAATCTTGGTAAACTGAATATTAGAGATCTGTGTAATGGTACCAAACGTGAACCAATCTCTTATGATTATATTTACCTCAAAATGTTTCTGCAGTATGAACACAAGGTGTTAGTACCACATCTAATACCGATGTTGTAGAGCAGTTTTTCCCACAAAGTGGCTTTTCTCCCGGAAAACCTGCTATATAGTAGCCTTTCCCCCAGGGGGAAAAGCTACTATATAGTACTGTAGTTTTTCCACCATAGTAAGGTTTCTCTCTCACGTTTTTGGCTCAGATTTTATAAAAATCATTAATGGAAACACAGTAAGGATTTAAATCAAAGTTTGTTCACCTCCAGGCTGCATTTACATGTACCTGCAATGTTTCGTTTTGCCGATTTCTTATTTTTTATAGACAATGTTGAAAATTGAACATACGTATCATGGAATACATGTAACTTAATTTTGGTAAATATTTGATAAATTACCTGACTTGACAAGATATACACTCATATGCATAACTATGTGTTCTGAATTTGTAAATAAAAAATGTTTGATAATTTATTATAAATCTAACAGTCCGACTGTCTGTTTGTGCAATTTTGTTCAGACTAAACCCCTTTTTAAGAGAATCTTTGGAAGGACTGAAAGATCGCTCATGCTGTAACAGTGTGTTAAGACCTTAACCAATTTTCATCGAGGCAAGATGATTGATATCATTCTAAAGTATGTATCACCTACAAGTATATAAAAAATTGACATTTATGAAATGGTTTTAATCAGAGTGGGCAGGAAATATTCTTTGTTCAAAAGAATTATTCGTTTAATATTTTGGACTTACAAATGTGATTATGCTGACGAAATTGTAAGAAGATAGGTAAATAAGGCGTGTAAAATGCCTATATGAGGAGAGATAAGCTATTGTAAAATTAAAATATCAACAAATCTGATAATTTATCTTTAAATTATTGAAAAGAATGTATATTCAACAAAACGTCGATTTGTAACCCTCTAGTATGTTAAATATTTGGAATAGGTTGTTTTACCCTAGCGAATGCGTGTCAAAACCTCCAAATAGTGGCATTTTAAGAAGTTCAATGCCTTTTCTCTTATAGAGTCGGTCTCTGCTCCATATTTTTGTCATAATCTAAATAAGGTTTAATGGTAATCAAACCGATTTCAATCAACAAAAAAGTGGAGAGATGACCCACTATACTTTTAAAATGTCATTTTGTATCCCAACAATTGAAGTTTTAGAAAAATAATACAAGTTCGTAAATCCGTGGCCATAGTCTCATATAGCATTTAAACAACACACGTTGTTGTGACTGAAATGGCTTAGTGGTTAGAGCACCAGACATTAGGTAACTTTATAGAACTAGGGTTTTTAGGTTGTGGGTTCGATACCACCAAAACTTTTGGGATCTATTCTTTCTTATCTTTTGTTAAAATATTCTGAACTGAATATAGTTAGAAATTTTCCTTTTTTAAACTTGTATTATAAAAAATCAAATATACTTAATTGAAAAAAAATAATTTTGAAATTTTATTCTACGACTAAATCAAATGGGCATTTGCGCTATTTTATTCCCCTTTCTTCTCGAGAACAATAATCAAAATATCTTGAGTGCTTCAGGTTTTTTTTTCAGTGTTATATATTAATACATCAGAGCGTTCGTCGTTACTTCCTATTGTCACCAGAAGGGATTAATTTTTTTTTGGGACATACTAGGAACTATCGAAAGTCTTGCGTGGTGCGATTTCAAAGGTCGCAAACCCTTTGACCCTTTGCGACAAATAATACATTTCGCCTTAGTTTTTCCAACAGAAATAACAGGAAGAGTGATGTTTGTATATGTAGAAGGATTTTTACGAGGCTTTCGAACACTATCATCATTCACTGTACATTCAACTAAAATCTTTTTCGTATTAACAGCTGCATTCTTTGTATAAGAGGACGTACCTGATGCCGGGATGGCAAGGGGGGGGGGGATTCTAACTGAACCACCCAATTTTTTTTTCTAATATATAAACCTTCCTCGTGTATTTTGGGCATAAAATGTCACCAAGCACACGTTCTCTGCAAAGAACGAACTGTATCTACTTTGCAGTACTTCTCCCATAGTTGTATCGTTTTCTACATAGATGTTCTAGAAAGGCAAACGCAACAGTATTTGCTCGGCACGATGTTTTTATGTGACACCTGTCTCGAGTAACACAGAGTTCATGATTCTTGCCCTCAAAAAAAGCATGCTTACACTAAGGTATAGTTCTGGTTGATTGCCTTTACATGTAGTTAAGTATATACTTTTTCCATCGATATCTTTAATTTATTCAAAGAGCAAATGTGCATTTAAGGAGGAAGATCGAAATTAAATATACAAAATGCACAGTTCTGCATAAAAAAATAAAACGGTGTTTATAAATGCCGTTAATTTTAAAAAGAAAAAGTATGCCCACAGATGGAATCGATCCAGGGCACAAAAACATCATGTGTGACATAGCCAGCGATTTAACCTACTGAGCTATCCACAACTTAAACTTTTCGATGTAAACATAGACCACTATAATAGAAATCATTTTCCGAAATTTTTGTCGGTTTTTTTGGTGCAAAATTCGCCCCCAGGGCCGGGGTGTCCCAAAAAAAAATTCTTAATTTATTCCTTATTAACCTATCAAAATATCTATAAATTTTTTAGAAGCAGGCCGGTCCTGAACGATATCTAGGCCAAAAATCATGTAGAAATATACCATTTTTAAATACTGAGAAAATGCTGTTTTAGCCAACTTTAAGGATTAATGATAAAATTGCAAGAGCAATATGATAGGTTCAAAAGGCAGAAACTTTAGAATTATGTACAATAGGAAATAACAAAAAAAAATACCAAAAAAAAAAAAAAAAAAAACAAAAAAAACAACAAACAAACAAAAAAAGTGATTTTTCCGGGAAATTCATCTCACCTATAGGCCAATTCTTTTGTTATTCGCAATAGATTCTTTCCCAGCGACGGTCCCGGTGACTTGATTATTGGTTTCTCATTAGGTGACCCGCGTCCAATCCTGGTAATAACTGAAGTCGTTTTCTGTTTTAATTTATCTTAGAATTGACGAATTGCATTTTTTTACGTTTTAATGGTTAAATAGAATTTAGAGGAATTTTCTTCAAAACATTATGTAACCTTATTGCTAAAGAAAAGAAGTGATTTAAACCACCTTTTTTGCATTATGAGTAATCAGTATCATCTTAGATATTGCAAATTATTGCCACGAATGGTCCGCCATAAACATGACCGGAATGTTAAACAGGGGGAAAATGTACTATAATGTAGGTTTTCCGTGGGGTAATCTGGCTATAAAAAAGGGGAAATCCCACTTTATACTCAGCTTTCCCTGGGGGAAAAACTGCTATGTAGTCATTTTTCCGGGGGCAAAACTGTTGTATAGCCATTTTTCCGGGGAGGGGGGGGGGGGGGGGGGGGAAGATGGCTAGAGGGAAAAGGCACTATATAACACCTGTATCAATTAACGTGATTTATAACGCAAAATGTTTAGAATGAATTCCTCCTCTAAGTCCTCTTGCGAACTATCGTTTGCCTGCATATAACTGATCCTGTTTTGTTCTGAAATAAAATTGCAGTTGAAAACATATCCGAGTTTCTGGATAAACAGTGCACTTTAATTTTCAGTAGTACATATTTACTAATTGTACAGGGATGGGGTAAATGTAATTTGTAATGGTAATTGAGTGTAACTAATTACAAATTTTGATTTAATTGAAAGTAATGTGTAATTGGCCAAATTTCAATTACATGTAATGGTAATTTAATTAAATACTTTCAAAAAAAGGCATGCAATTCCAATTACTTTTCAGTTACTTTCAATTACACACTGATCTACAAATAAATATTAAGCTGTCCCCTACCCATTGTCCACCACACTATCAATGGTACAAAAACAAGGTCAACTTAGGAAGAGTAGCTAAAAAGCATTGAACTATTATTATATTTACCATACTGAATATTTACAAAATAAACTTTTTCATTGATTCAATATCTACTCATAATTTTCCCAAATTTAATTAAGTATGTGTATTTGATGATTTGCTTAATCTCTCTTTTAAAAAAAATACTTATTTCCGTTCTTATTGGAATAATCAATGTGTCAATTATAATTGAATTAGTTTTAAAAAATCACTGTTTAATTTACGAACAAAATCAATGTTATCTAAATTATATAAACTATTTAGTATTGCTTTGTACTTGATAGCCCAAAATACCTATAGAGCTAAAATGTATGGCTTCAAATGGGTTTTAAGTTTTTTATGCCAAACATGTCCACAGGGTGTGTTCCCTTAATGCAAACATTTGATAATTAGATACAGAACAACATGTGTGAATTGTGTTTTTAAAATAACAATTATTGTCTGCCCTCTGCCTGAGATTAACCTGTATTTTGGCATTGTGTTTAAAAAGAAAAAAGAATAGTGGATATAAATGCAAAGGAGAAAGTTTTTAGATAGGGTTTTTCATGCAGGAAATACTTTAGTAAAGACATGATTGGTGTAGGTTAGGGGATATGACTTTCAAATGTTTATTAAATATGAAGGTGGCATGGGACATCTCCACATTGTGACTACCTTCGTTTTAAAATAAATCAAATCCACAAAAATTGTTACCTATCAGTATGAACAAAGTAGTTAGCAAATTCTAAAACAGTGAAAGTATTTTGTTTGTGATGAACATTTATTCACATTATAGACATACTTCCTTAAATGTTTATGTGTTGTAGCTAAATCATGGTTTTAATAAATTTTGATGACAAATGTAATTTGTAATTTAATTAATTACATCTGCAAATAATTTGTTACGACACCCTTTGGCTTGATCAGTAAAACAAAGATGTTTTTGAATTTTACAATTTTATATAAAAACAAAATATGTACACGTACATATATAAAAAATAAATTGAAATGAAAGAGTTCACGCTGCCTAGGTCCCGGTATCGGTATCTTCGGTGGAATCCGCCTACAGGCCACGGTAATTCCCGATATACTCAGTGCACACTACGTGCGTCCGCATTCGTAATGTACACTGTTGCCCCGACCATTGTACTGCCCCCAATGTCACAACGTCTTCAGAAGCACCATGCTTCAGACGTCACGTCGACTCGCCCACACGCTAGGCCTCGGGAAGTCCTCCCCGACCGTGGACAAAACCCTATCGCCATATAGAACTACACTGGGAAACCGGAAAAAAGCCTTCAACAAATTTGTTGACAAAATATAATAAAAAGTGCCACCAAAAGGCTGTCGTACAAAGTACAATTACAACCAGTACACATAGGTACAGCTTCAATAAATAACACCGGTTCACACGGCAAAAATGAAACCATGTATATTAACATGTAACAAGTAAACATTATTACTTATACTTAAACTGAAGACAAGTACACGTGGCAAAATTTAAAGTATACAATTCAAACACGTTGACAAATAGAAATACTACAGTAGTTTAAAGTAAACGTTTTAGCTGAATATTATTTCCAGTATGATATAATTGAATAAGATAAACTTACCCTGACTGGAGATTCAGTTACCACGAACTTAAAACCTACTCCTCCATGGGCCTGTCAGACTGAGCCACACCTAGTACCTGGAAAACGTGCGCTACCCGAGACAAACTCTACACACCGCTATATAGCAACATTGGTTTAAATGCCCGGAACAATGGGGCTCCTTGCAGGGTAATGTATACAACTCTACCTGTACAACATCGAGGCTCAAAACGGGATTAAACATAAAAAAAATTTAATATTGATTGTGACATAATTGTAATTTAATTAATTACATTTGAAAACTCTTGTTATGGTAATGGTGATTTAATTGAAGTATTTAAGCAAGTAATTGTAATTTAATTAATTACTTTCCATTGTAATTGACCCCATCCCTGTAATTGTATAACTAGTGCCTAGTCCAGTGTTTTAATCTAATCGCAACAGATGCAATTTTTATCTGCTATGGATAAATTCCTTTTTTCGATAAAAAAAAAATAGGTTAAGATGTACATAAGGACAAACTGACCTTTTTATTCTTATAATCTGACAGTGCTTAGCAATTAATAACACCACTGCAACGGCGTGAAGCGAAGATAATGTGACAAGTTGCTCTGTTCCCAAGTCTTTAACAGTAAAATCACAAAGGAACATTTGAGATAATGTGTGTTAAAACTGAGCTGATCTTCGGTATACTTTGTCAGATTGAAAGAAAATATTCTGGTAAAGGATGTAGAATCTGTCATAATCTCAAAAAGATGTCGATCGTTAGTTGTCGCATTGTCATTTTAACTCTACATTTGACTTTGGTCGATGGACTTCTCTTGGATAACATCAACAACCAACAAACAACAACGCCATCAAGCTCTTCACACCAAGATACATTGATTTTCCTTATGCAAGAAGTGATGCAAATCAAAAATATTCTACAAGAAAAAACTAGAGAAATTGGCAATCTGCGATCGGCCGTTTTCAACGAATCGTCGTCAATGTTTTTTAATTTGACGAGGGAGTTACAAACATTGAAAAACGGAAGTAACAATTCTAATGATATCTTGAAGCTGAGAAATGAAATTGCAGTGTTGAAGTTTACTGTTGAAAATGAGCTCGCTAATCGTTTTCAAACCTTGAGCAGTTCTAACATGACAGATATGTTTTC
The DNA here is from genome assembly GCA_016163765.1 of Magallana hongkongensis. NCBI lineage: Eukaryota > Metazoa > Mollusca > Bivalvia > Ostreida > Ostreidae > Magallana > Magallana hongkongensis. The sequence goes on along the minus strand of WFKH01003881.1, from coordinate 15,148,217 downwards.
TAAACTTTCTAACCTTGAAAATGCCGTTCGCCATTTCACACTTGTTTTAAACCAAAAAGTGTCTATATCGGATTTAACACAAGCCTTGACACAAAAAGTGTCTACGTCGGAATTGGCCGCTGTAGAGCAGCGTTTAACAACGTTGTCAACTAAGCTAGAGGCACAAATCAAGAACATTACAGAAAGTGTAATTACATTGCAACAAGGAAAAACTATACCAGGTAAGTATTGGGCCGTAATTTTGAATACTAAATATGCTTAGACTGCGATTTTACGGTTATCAAAGATTCGATCGCTGAAATAATCAGACACGCAATTAGCTTCGCAGTACGGAAAGAATAAAAGACTAAACTTGCTGAAAGTCATAAAAGTCTAAGCTATTTAAGTTATGTATTTGTTTTAAAACATGAGAATAGGAAAAAATCATATGTTTCTAAGATTTAAGAAGTGCAGAGTGGAAATATAGATAAATATTTAGGCTGGGAATAGAAAAAACAAAACAAAAACAAAAATCGTTCGTTAGTAATGTTAATATACTCTCACAAATCACGTTAAATTCTTTTTATAACGTGTATATACTCTTATGGGTAAACCCCTATTTAATAGGCTTTTTGGTGGAAGAGATCCTAACATCTTTTCAAAAGAAAAAAAAATATGTAAAATTCCATTGCGATGTCATCGCAGTGTAATATCCAAAAATTACCACACAGTTGATATCCAATGAATATTGATCCATATATGTGATGAATATACAGGACCTCTCTTTGTGATTTCTTTGGATATAAATCTCATAAACTCGTTAGATAAAAATCATATACCATTGTAATCATTAGAGATTCTTTTTATCACACTGTCACAACCAGAAGTTATCGTAATATTAAAGGAACACAAAAATAAAGTTGAAGTGCTGTATTTCGTAGAATGGCCAAATTAAGAACAGAAGTAATGGTAATATCCTCGCTTTCTTACAATATGCACTCGTACTATTCACACTAGTTTTGTTACTCCGAACTGTTGTAACACAATTAGCTACAACAAATTGTGTTATTATTATTATCCTTGTTTATTTTCCACCTATCTATTTACACTTGTCTGCATGGACATTAATTAACACCTGTACAGAGAAGCACACTAGCCCCCAGGCACTCGACCAGAGCCGTGTTGTTCATGCGGACACAGACCGTTACCTGTACATCAGTATACGAAGCCTCGAGGGATATGGTCACTGACTTTACCTTCTACGCGGAAGTGATGGATGGACGTACAAACACTTGATGACAACCAAGGACACTTTGACCATGCCGTGGAGATCATTAATGGACATTTTGTGCTATATACATCATTAGGTTTGACATGGTCGCCTACTTCGTGGAACTCTATGACAGGACCATCAGGATAATGATAGAATGTTCTGTCATCTTAAGACATTCACCTCTGATTATAAATATTCGGACTTGGTCAGAAGAGATCAGTCCTCAAATCACCATCAGTGAGGAAGAGCATACTCTCCAGCCATCCTGAAACCTTAAAGCTATACGATCACAGACTGTAGAACAACTTCTCCCGTCAGAGACTGTGTTATCTGGTGTGCCTGTTGCTTGGAACAATAACTATACTTTTACAATATTATTGGACTTTGTAACCGAGATAACTTTCTTACCTAATTTGTATTTACTTCATCTTTGCTTCGTAACCTTATTAAAATTATTTGAACTTAGTACTCTGTTTCCTTTGTGATGTGTTACACTGTCCAGCGTTTAAAAAAAAAAAAACCCCTGAGTTATTCCTTTGATGACGGAATATCCAGTACATCTAATCACGTCCGGGAATCTCCACGGCGGAACTCAAACTGCCTCTTTCACAAACGCACATCTTTCAAACCAATCAAATCTTCAATTAACACAATTAAGGAATTATAACACTCTCACACCGGTGACTCTTTCATTGGAGGAATGACACTAATCTTAAGCAAAACAAACAACACCTATACTCTTTAGCTTTGTGTACGTCCTTCGGGGAATTTGAAGAAAAAGTTTTTAATTAACAAAGAATTCGAATTAGAGAAAAAAACCATGTCATGCTGGAAATTAAGATTTTTCATTTTTACAGTGTGACAACACTTTAAACCTCGTTTTTAAATATATCCGTTTTATTTTTTTTTGAACATATTTTGTTTGTCATCTGTCTGTCTGTCTATTTATACACTGTTTACATTTTCAACTTCCTTTCAAAAACCACTTGGCTGATTTCAACCAAACTTGACACAAAACATCAATAATCAAAGAAGATTCAAGTTAATCGATAATGCCCTCTTTCAATGGGAGTTGACTAAGAATTATTGAAAAATTGTTGACATTTCTAAAAATTATTCTTTTCTAAAACCATTAGATCAGAAAAGATGAAACTTGTGTGAAAGCACCCTCAGATAATAAAGATTCGATTTTTTTCAAATCATGATCATCGGGGGAGGCTGAAGGGGGTAAAGTTGAGCCGCAAAAGGAGGTCCTTGTTATGCTTTTTTGTTTACAAAAAAAAAAAAAAAATGCTGAAATATCATATTTTTTAACAAAATGGCTTATCAAAAATCAAATAAAAAATCCAGATAAAATTGTAGCCATGCTTTTTTAATAAAAGATAGATAACGATAATTCAATTAACAGGTGGAATCAGATTAGTGAATGGGCCCACACCTTGGATGGGAAGAGTAGAGGTGTCCTATGAAGGAACTTGGGCAACAGTATCGGACAGAACGTATGGTAGGGGTATCACCTTTGACGACAAGGCAGCCAAAGTTGTATGTCGAATGCTAGGATATCCAACGTGTGTATCAATTTATTCACTATTAATATACTTTTGTACATTTGTTTTTTATGAATTCGGGTAGGGTTTTTTTTCTTGGAAACTCGATTTAAAAAGACAAAAAATTAATCAATAATTTTGATAGTTTGAAATCAGAAATAAAGACTAGACGAAATGATCTCGTTTTTTTTTTTTTTAGAAAAAGCGCAGCAGCTATTTTGGAATCTTCTCATGAGTATTATGGAATAGGAACTGGGTACATCGACAAGAGTCTTTATGGTGTACATTGCAACGGAGGCGAAAGATCGCTTTCTGATTGTCCGCGTTATTCAATTGAATCAAATCCATGCCATACCCACAAATTTGATGTCGGAGTAGCATGCAGTAAGCGGAGAGAGAGAGAGAGAGAGAGAGAGAGAGAGAGAGAGAGAGAGGTTTTGTTAAAGTAATACGGTAACTTATTTAATGCTTGAGTAACATAATACCAAAAGGAACTTTTATCTTTGTTTATTGATGTTGCTCCAAATAAGGAATTAATAAAAGACACATTTAATCTAAATATAACCATTTTAGTGGACATACGTTTGGTTGGTGGATCGTCGCCATCGAACGGAAGAGTCGAGGTGAATTTAGGAGAAGGCTGGGGGACTATATGTGATGATGGTTGGGATGACAACGATGCTCGTGTAGCGTGTAGAATGCTGGGATACCACGGGTATTAATTCACGATGCTTTTATTTAACAACAAAATGCTCTTATTATTGTTTTATGAGGGTATAAAGCTAATGAGCATTGCAGAAAAAGACCTCGTCAGCGGGTTTTGTGACATTATGACGTTATAATTGATTTGATATATTTTTTCCCGTACTTATGGCTATAAGGGAATTTTGTAGAAAATAAAACATTGTCTTGACATTTCATTTGAAATCCTATAAATAGTAATCCCGATACCGATGTTCAATTTAATATTATTTAAAATAAGAGGTCAAGAGCATTCTACATGTATATGCCGTTTTTAGAGAGACTGTAGCATTATGGATGTATTTCATTCGTCAACAAGAGGCCCATGGACCACATCGCTCACCTGAGCAACGATAGGCATGATAAAATCAGCTTAATGGAGTCATAATACAAAATATCTGGACAATGTGGTAAAATACATGTAGATCCTGTATAAATAGAAATCCATTTCCCCCCTGTATATTCTTATGTTTATAATCAAGTCCCTTTTCTAACAGGATGATTTTATAGTCATATCACATGTTGAGCATTGCAGTTCTATAAAAGATCCTTAACAATTGTTTATATATGGGATAAAAACGTGCATCAAACTCTGAACCCCTTGTAAAGCCCAAGAATCGTCCAGGGGCCAGAGTCTAAACAATTTTAAAGAATCAGCAATATGTCAAAATGCTTGCATATAAGTTAAACCATATATGATAACATTTCAGTTTTTGTGAATAATTAAAATGTTTTCCTTTGTACAATTGGATCCCCAATGTGGCCCCACCCTACTCCTCAAGATTTTGATTTTAACGAATTTGAATCTACACTATCTGAAGTTGCTTTCACTAAAGTTAAAGCTTTTCTAAGCAAATGGTTTTTAGAAGAGGACTTTTAAAGATTTTTCTCTATATATTCCTTTGTAAAAATTCGACTCCCTATTGTAGTCCTACCCTACCCCCGGGGGTCATGATTTTCACAACTTTGAATTTTCATCACCTGAGGATGCTTGCACACAAGTTTCAGCTTTTCTGGCTGATTGGTTTCTGAAAAGAAGATTTTTAAAGATTTACTATATATATTCCTATGTAAAAATTCGATCCCCCACTGTAGCCCTACCCTACCCCCGTGAGTCATGATTTTCACAACTTTGAATCTACATCACCTGAGGATGCTTGCACACAAGTTTCAGCTTTCCTGGCTGATTGGTTTCTGAGAAGATTTTTAAAGATTTACTCAATATATTCCTATGTAAAAATTCAACACCCCATTGTGGTCCCACCCTACCCCCGGGGGTCATGATTTTCACAACTTTAAATCTTCATCACCTGAGGATGCTTGCACACAAGTTTTAGCTTTCCTGGCTGATAGGTTTCTGAGAAGAAGATTTTTAAAGATTTACTCTATATATTCCCATGTAAAAATTCGACTCCCAATTGTGGCCCCACCCTCCCCCCGGGAGTCATGATTTTCACAACTTTGAAACTACATCACCTGAGGATGCTTGCACACAAGTTTTAGCTTTCCTGGCTGATAGGTTTCTGAGAAGAAGATTTTTAAAGATTAACTCTATATATTCTTATGTAAAAATTTAAAACCCCATTGTGACCCCACCCTACCCCGGGGGTCATGATGTTCACAACTTTAAATGTGCATCACCTGAGGATGCTTGCACTAAAGTTACAGCTTTTCTAAGCAAATAGTTTCTGAGTAGAAGATTTTTAAAGAATACTCTATATATTCCTATGTAAAAATTCAACACCATATTGTGGCCCCACCCTACCCTCCGGGGGTCATGATTTTCACAACTTTAAATTTACATCACCTGAGGATGCTTGCACACAAGTTTCAGCTTTCCTGGCTGATTGGTTTCTGAGAAGATTTTTAAAGATTTATTCTATATATTCCTATGTAAAAATTCAACACCCCATTGGGGCCCAACCCTACCCCCGGGGGTCATGATTTTCACAATTTTAAATCTACATTACTTGAGGGTGCTTGCACATAAGTTTCAGCTTTCCTGGCTAAATGGTCCTTGAGAAGAGGATATTTGAAAATTTCACAAAAATTTTCAATAATTCCTTATTATCTCCCCTTGTAAAAGGGCGTGGTCCTTAATTTTCACAATTTTTAATTCCCTTTGTCTAAGGGTGCTGTGTGCTAGGTTTGGTTTAAATTGGCCCAGTAGTTCTGGAGAAGATGTTGAAAATGTGAAAAGTTTACAGACGGACAGACGGACGGACGACAGACAAAATGTGATCAGAAAAGCTCACTTGAGCTTTCAGCTCAGGTGAGGTAAAAACGGATAAAACTCCGAGATTGGTAACTAGTTTCCTTCATATTTCATTAAAAATGACAGTTTAAAACACAACTTTTCATCGTTTTTATCTTAAAATTAAGCCCCGGTACACCTTATAAAACCAAGCTACATGTATTGTTATAAAGCATCATTGAAAGAATTCATATCTTAAATTTCAAAAATCTGTGGGCTCCTTTCCTTTACCAGATCTTGACCTTAATATTTTTGAAGCATTTGAATTAACGATGAAATTAAATAAGCTTAACAAAACATTTGAAAGTATTATAAAAACTTCTAGCATAGAATTTTTATTTCTCTTTTCACTAGTACAAATACTACCAAAGTATGCAAATACCTTTCTATAACATTAAAGGTGACATGAATTCATAAATACGCATTATTTTCCTTTTGTCTCCGACTACCGCCATATTAGTGTGTTAGTGTGTATAATAGGCTCAGTACTGCCAAGCTCTTATTAGCACTAGTTAGTGGGTTAACCCTTAAGCTCAGTCGGTAGAGTGTTGGTTTTTAACTGAAGGGTCCGGAGTTCCAGCCTAATTGTGGACATCCCCCTTTTTATTACATATATAGTTTCGATTTTTAATGTTACTCTCATCGTTACACACCTCCTATATAAGGCCAAAAACATTTTTTATGCTTCACCGTATTCATGTATTTCATTCACCCGAACACGTTTCATTGGTCGGGGGATTTGTAAAACCGCGTTTTGAAAACAAATATGGCAACCACTGCACTGGCAAGGAATATCCAATAAAAGACAAAATAGACTGAATTTCAAAAATCCTCGATCATTTTTTAGAGTGGATACCAATGACCCCCTTTCATATTTTTTGAGATTTTTAGATCATCAATTCAAGTCTGCAGCTCCGCAGTTCTAGAGTTGCTCTATGTGATTAATAAAGACATTGTTCTGTACTCGTGTGCGCAATTTACATAAAAAAACAAAATGTAAAACCTCATATTTATTGCTTTTTTATCTTTTGACAACAGTTTTGGTCAGTTTTGGCATAAACAAGTCAGTTTATAATAAGAAATGTTTACATTTTTGGTCCTCATATGTAGAAGATGGCGGACATCCCCCTAAAAGATTTTATTTTAGATTGATTGTAGCTTCTTTTATCTCCTTTTATCAAACATATTACTACAAAGTGTAGTTCATGCATTTAGAAGACCGTACATCCTGAATGCCCTGATAGGAAAGCGCCGACCGTAACTTCTCGATCGGACTAATATGACGACCAAATACTTTTATGAATTCATGTCAGCTTTAATAAATGTTGTATTATCAATGTCAGTATAATATTGAATACATTTTTGTTGTAAATAATAGACATTAAACAGTAACATTCATAAGTATATTTGTTACACATATGAATTATGGTTCACATTTATGTTTATTTTCTGTTGTTAAATTTTCATTAAAATGGCAACTATAAAACAAATATACTACAGGTCTGCCCAAGGACTTCAGGGTTCACCTACAACTGGAGGACATGGGTTTATATGGTTAGACAACCTACAGTGCACGGGAAGTGAAACCTCATTGGCTCAGTGTAAAAGTCTCGAAATTGGTTACCATGAATGTAGTCATTTAGAAGACGCGCGTGCGGTTTGCCATTGATAGTTATTCTAAAATATCGGACTTGATATTAATGCATGAGAATGCATATAAAAAGCTTCTAATACCCTACCTAAACCGGAGGAGAGTCCCGTTTTCAAAGTCCAATAATCAGACAAGCTGTTATTTGCCTGTAAATGCAAAGTAATAAAGATTATTGACATAGAAATATTACATTTGTTTTATTGATTTCTAGTCAAATATTATCAGTTGCATTTTTGGTGACAGTGTTTATGCATGGTGTACTTTTTTATACCCTCGATAGAAAAGATCTGGGGTCAATTTGTTCGATTAAAATTGGCCCATTGGTCCTGGAAAAGATAAAAAGATAATTCACAGACGGACAGGCGGAGAGAAAAGTGATTAGGAAAGTTCTGGTTTAATCTAAAATGAAATATAAAGGCACTTCCATATATATGTAAATTCAACACTTTATTGGAAAACAGATTACACCAAGATTACACTAATTTAAAAATAGTGATTAATTTAAGGTAAAAATGTACACCTGCATGACATAAGATAAAGTATCAGGTAGCGTTTGAAAGCAAATTGGTTTCGATCACTGCTTAATGAAGTCTGTAAATTTATATATGTACATATGGATGATCTTTTTATCCCCCAAACGTTTCTCAAACGCACGGCGAAGAACTATTCCTAAAATGGTTTCTCCACACTGACAGTGAACCTGTGCTATGGTCGAAGGTCGTTTCTCCCCGTTAAACTAAACTGAACTTACTATCAATTGTTTCCATGAAGTATTCCTGAATATCAATTCTCAGACCAAGGTCTCTATGAGAGCTTCTTTGCTTTCAGTTGACAACAGTTCCTTGTTTCGACAAGGAAAATCTGTCATAAACATAGCGATATATCATTTTTGTCTTCACTTTTACTGGTAATCAACTTCATGGCCTCATTTTACGGAACTCGTTACCTACTGACTGCTTTAATCACTGCACAGCACGTTTAACTGTACACTCTATACCGCGTACAGTGGCCAACAGTGGGCGTATATATCAAAGTCAATTGGAACAAAAGTGTACAGTACTAGTGCTGTTATCGGTTGTACGGCCAAACAGACTATTGAAATATCCTACTGCATTCCGCTGTATGTAGTACAGACACACAGAACTGTAACTGAGTTTACTTATTTTACTGGTTACTTAGTTTTTAATTCTATGATGAATATTCACAATTACAGTAACTTCAAAAGAAGAATTAATCTAATGAAATTTTGAGTTTTTAGTCAATTTGTTTTACTTCTTCTCCAAAACCAATGAGTCCCTTTCAACCAAATTTTTGTATAAAAAATATTTGAATAATTAAGGACAGGTGACTTTTAAACAACCTTTTCTGGAACCAGATATCCAGTCAAATTAATGAGATATGCAAACTTTACTAGTATTTTAGATTCATAGGTTGTTCAAATAATTTTTTTTTTCGAATAGAGATTAAAACATCTTTAAAATCCTTCCTTAGAAAAAATACAGACGCTACAGCCCTTGAAATTATTGACGATGCCAGCTAATAGGCATGAATTGAAGTTCGATTATGACAAAGAGGGGCAAAATTTCGTTGAAAATAATTAATGTAAAAGCAAATTTTAAAGATATCAAAGTTATTAAATGTATTTTGACAAAAATCTATTGTTTTCATAGAAACACAATAAGTGTATGTGACCAGTTTTGAAGAAAATGAAAGTTATGATTTGTGAAAATAAAATGGGTGTAATTTGGTCTTACATTTTTGTTACGTAAAGAATCTGATGATATACCAAAATGGGTGTGAAAGAAGCCAATCCTGGGGAGGTTCTTTTTTTTTTTTTACCTTTTTATATTCATTCTGCAAAAAAAACTACAAGAGGAAGATACTATAATTTGAGGGAAGAATATGGCAAGCTAATATACGGAAAGTTTATTTATACCAAATTTCTTGTTGATCAAAGTTTGGTTTTTTTTCTTGATTTAGACTGGGACCACACGGGAGTTATCTGAAGAAAAAAAATCTTCTTAATAACAAGCATGAGATATAACATTGTAATATTGATGTAGAAACAAGATAGTTTATATGATTTTCAAATTTGTTTGAATTATGATTCTCTGAATTACATTTGTAAGAAAGCAGCCAAGAAAATTATGCGTAGCTGGTTAGGTGGCAAAAGAACTTCCCAGGTGACAATTTGTGTTGCTGGATTGTAATGGTATATTGGTAACTGATCAGCATTATGTACATAAGGAAACACTAGAAATGAACACCAGGGAGGTTATGTATTGTTCAAACTAGCATAAACGTTTCCGTGTTTTTGCCCAAGGTGAATAGTCATTGAAACTATTAAGCGACAGCTATTGATTTCCCGTGCGTTTCATCATTCCATTTCTATTGTTTTAAAGTCCAGATCAAGGAGACGAATAACGATGAGTGTTTTTTAAAGATTAATTATCCCTTCACCCGTGCTTTATGACTTAAATTGAATTATGTAGAAACTACAAAAAATTACTGTTAAATCAATGATTACATGATTAGTTTGAGTCAATTTAGCGAGTTTGTAGAGCTAATTGTTCTCATTTCGTCTCTCAGTAATATTTTCCTCTCTACAATAGGTTTTTTGACGATAGGTGGACAAAATATGCTTGTATAGGGTAAATTGTTATATAGATGTAGCAGCATAAATTATTTTGTAAGTCATGACGCCTGTACTTCTCAAAAACATCGTACAAGCCTATCAAAAAGTGTATAAGCGGTTTGATAATTGTGCGTTAATTCGGAAAAAACCACTGTATTGTTTTGAACATATTTTATTGAGATAAACTCAAAAGTATTAGATACAAGTTCTTGCAACTAACTGGGTCTTCCCCTTAAATGTAACAATAACTGTTATGCATTAAACACCAGTCGTGCAAATTAAAAAATATACTGATATACACATTTGTAAAGGTAGCGTATTTTTAGTGAATAACATTAATAAGATCTGATAATTTACTTCATTACTTTATGTATAGATAGGACTTTCACATAAATTACGCTGTCTTAGTCAATCGCATAACAAAGATACGAGAAATATGAAGAAAAAAAAAATTTTAACTTGCCGTAAAAAAATACAAAAGATTTGAAAAACCCCGCCTTAAATAGGTCTCGTGACTCCCATCTAAGTCTATCAACAACAATAGCGACGACGAGAAAGAGGGGTAGACCGTTAAGTTTGACAGATTAGGCCAGAAAGAATAAAGAGACAGACTGACAAGGATGGGAATAAATGAAAGATCGTCATCGGAGACTATGTAGATTGATGGAATAGGAATAAAAGCCGAATTGAACTTAAGTTTTAATCATGAAGTTGTAGGGGTTTTGCTAGTCAGGTTCGTGTTCTTTGTGTTCCGTGTCTTTACTTTATATGTTATTAACCACAAGTGAATTTTCGTTTAGTGAAATTTTTGATTAAAGAATAAATAAACAATATCAGTACATGCATCCCTCAGGGAGGAGGATATTTACTCCGTTTACCTTGTCGATGACATTTAAATCGTGTTTTGCCTTTTTTTTTTTTTTTTTTTTTTTTTTTTTTTTTTTTTTTTTTTTTTTACACATAATCAACAATATAGATCGTTCTACATTAATGAATATTGGAATGATAATGCTTCAAGAATCATCTAATATAAGAATTATCTAATTTAAGACATGCAAAACGTGATTCTAATTTGTAAACAAACTGTTAATTTTTTCTATCGTGTATTCAATGCTGGGTTTTCCCGCACTCATGCGCAGTGGAGTTATAAATGGCGGATCACATTAATATTCATCAGACAAATAGCAAAGTTTAGAGACAAATAATTAAAGACAGGGCATGTTTTATGGTTTATGAAAGTTGGTGTAACGTCTAATTTTAAGAAGCATGATGTATATTTTTACTCAAAGTCATGTCAAAAATTTTACTCCAAAATACGCCACATATACGAGCTCGTACCTTTAAACAAAGACAATTTACTCGAATCTCCGAAGATTCGTCAATAAATTTGTGCCCAGAAGCAAAAATGATATTGCAAATAGGTAAAGGTAGGTTATCGTTACCATATAAAAGTAAATTAGCCTCAATATTGACTAAATCTAGAATAATTATCTTCTGTTTTACCACATAAACATAACGGATTATTTATAATATTACGTTTATATATATATATATATATATATATATATATATATATATATATATATATAGTTGTGTCTCAGCTTGGTGTGAATTATGTTGGTACAAAGTTTGCCAAAAAAAATTCTTGGGGGTTTCGTAACATTAGGGATATATTGACGGAACAATTTGATGGAGTTGGCTGTTCTGGCTTCTACATTTTATGAATTCCACTGGTTAACAGCATTGGGTACAAATGATTTTTTTAATAAATGTAATCTACATATAGGAACATTTAACTGATCCTTATTCCGTGTGTAATAGTGTAATATGTTTTCCCGCTTGCTAGGAATAATATCAAATATATAGTCAGGTACAATTCCCATGTTAATTTTGAGCATAGTTGTCATCTTAGCAATGTAGCGTCTAGTTTGTAAAGATTCCCACCCTGTATTTTAATATAGCACTTCCCTTGAGACAAAAATTAGCAGCCCTGTGGTAATTCGAACAGCGCAAATTGAACCATTTCAAGTTTGTCTGAATCAACTTGTAATGAGCAGCTATCCCACACAATTGAAGCATATTCAAGGGTAGGTCTAATAAATGTAATATATGATTTAGAGAGATGTTCCAATTTCATACTTTTTTTAAAAGTCCTAATTTTTTGCATGCAGAGTTTACAACGCCATCAATGTATTCAGACCAGCTGAGATTTTGTGATAATAGTCCTAAATGGTGATGAGTCGGAACAAACTCCAGACTATTGCCTTTAAAAATAATTTAGGTAAAACAGAGTTATCTTTTCTTGGTAAAGAGAACAATCTTTATTTATGATGGATTAAATTTGAGAAGCCACCTATTGGACAATGATTTTTAAATCATAATTTAAATAATGTTCAATGTCAAGTATGTTGTTTGAAGAAAATTGAAGCAAATTGTCATCAGCAAATAGTCTACACATTAATAACATATTAACAGCCACATCATTTACATATATCAAAAATAAGAGCGGTCCTAACACAGATCCCTGGGGTACACCAGCAGATATTTCGGATTTACTCGACAAAAGATTTTTATACATAACTTTTTTCGACCTTTGACATAAGTAACTAGATGAAATCAGATTTGCAATCCTTTTGAAATGATGTAACGAGTTTATTGGCTTTAGCCGAGTCGATGCAGTCAATCATTCGAAGACAATACTGGTAAATTGTCTTAATATACAGTTACTTTCACTATATATTCAAGGAGAGGTCAAACTAAGGGTAAAATTGACTTTTTACTATCGCTCTATTGTAATTACATTAGTAATTATATGAAAGGGATATGTTAAGGAGGTTGGCTCCTGAAATAATAGTAATGTCAATCATCCGAAAACCACTTAGATATAAAGATGGGGGCCTAAAATGTTCATTTATTTTATTTGTGACCCATGTCACATGCCATTTTTTGGAAATATAGGGCCTCAAACAGAAATGATAATTTTCCTGAAAATTTTGCTAAAATTTGACGTAGAAATTGATAATTTGAAGAAATCAAACAAATATTTATAGTTTGAACAATTATATAATTATGATTTTAATACAGTATGAAGTTGAACACAGGTAGTGACTATAAAAGTAAAATCTAAGTCAAAGTTTAAAAATTCTTGCTTTACTGGTGGCTTCAAAGGCCAGTACACAATGAACACAACAACAGATGTTACAAAATTTTGGAGTAATCAAATGATAACGCAAATAAAAAAAATTATAGTAATGTCATCTTTCCAAAACTTTGCATACAAATAGATATACATTTAATGTCTCATTTAAAAGTAAAATAAGTAGGGGTCACATTTCAAAAATTTGAGATATAGCATGAAATAAGCTAATTTTAGGCCAAAATTGAAGTTAATTTTTTCTTAACTTCTATGAAATATAAGCTAAATATGCCAAAATATATCGATAGAAATATCAAAATATTGTTTAAATATGTTTTTCAGAATATCATGAATATATCGTAATACACAAACTATCTAGAAGTTTGGTCTGCGCTGAAAATTAGGAAGCTAAAGTAACAGTACTCTAAAACTAGTGAGTTATGAAAATTGTTCATTTCCTTCTTGAAAACCTTCCGCCACAAAATATAGTCCCTTACTAAACTCTGTAAAAATGTAATTTTTTAAAAACAATTTTATTCAATATAGTTTATTTGGCATTGTAAAATATAAATATACTACTAGAATTAATATGTGATGCAGAATTTTCAGACTAGAGGGGACCCAAAATGGCTACTTAAAACCTAAGGAGCGAACCTCTTTAATATAGTTTTGTCACCACTGTACACATAAAAATCTTCGCTTAGCTATAAAGTACATATGGGTTGGAAACAAAGGGTAACTTAAACCAATTTTATCAAAAGATTTTTAATTTTAGTAAATCAATTGTCACTGTTATTTATTCTTCCTTCATTACATGCTCTTAATATGCAGTTATATGTATTTTAAGTTTAAGCAAAATTTTCAAAATAGCAACACCGTAAAAAATAACATGGCGACCAAAAACTTGTATGAGTTTGTGTGAGCTTTAATTAATGAAAAAATAACAATATTGGAACATTTTGTTTAAAAAATAATGGGTGTTATTTGGCTAAAAATATTGATAAAGATCAAGTATTTACTAAAAAATTTAAAAAAAAATTCTTGGACGACCCTCGTGGTTTTTTTTTCATATTGATAAAAAAGTAAAAACTCGTAACATAGACATCTATTTTATTCACAGTTTTGATTAACAACTATTTATTTTATATCCTGAGAGAAATGTGAATCTCTCATGTATTTGGTCTGCAGTATAGTGGGAAGACTGAACCCAAAATTGGTTTCCTTTCTTCAACTTTATGACGAGATGACCCGAGGTGTTCTTCCACCCGCGTATCTGCCCATTACTGGTTATTTGTGCTTTCCACACACCATCTACAATTCCGTCAAGATCGATATTGGTGCCCTTGTACGTACAGTAAGTCCAGAGAAAAGAATAAATGCCATCTTCCGGGGCTGTAAATTTTCCGGTGGTTGGGCTGTATCCACCTCCTTCGTTAAGTTGAACATTCTTGAACTTGATGATGGTATTTCTGGATACGTTATATAGATTTTTGGATAGAATTGCATGAAAAGCAATTGCGTTTCCTTTGCAGACTATAAACAAAAGAGAGAAGAAAAAATAACAAATAAATGGTAGCTTCCTCATATTTTTAAGATTCGTGTTTATTTTTAACGATATTTTAAAAAAAATTAAACAAAATTAAATGTATTCATACAAGTAATTACAAATTGCAAATGTTAAGTTTCATTTTCGCAGACTAATTAAATATTTAGAAATTTGCATTACCATTTGAGGACTGAGCATTGGATGTGCATTTTGGTTCCCAGCCTAATTTATGACAAATGTCCTTATAACTGGCATAGTCACTGAGAAAGTTTCCAGGTTTCTGTTGCTCTGCATTTGTGCAACAAATCACAACCAGCCAGAAAAATGCCGAGAAGGGCAGTGCAATTTTTGAATCCATAAGTTTCATTACTAGTTGATAGTATAACCCAAATAAAGAAAAGAATAACTGGTCATCACAATAAATCAATTAAAGCTTCTGGAAATTCAAAGCGACTGAAAATGACATATACTTTACCTTTGTAGAGAAATCTGGGCTCACTTTAACCTAAAGATGGAAATGAACTGATTTTTATACAGTTTAGTACAAAAGGTATGGCATATGGACTCCAATCAAAATTACATTAAAATGAAATTCTAGATTGTTGCATGTTTTTTTTAATCACGTATTGTAACAGTAGACATGTTTATATTTTTCTGAATTAATCTCAATTTTTTTGAATGTAAAAACGTACTACTCTTTTCTGTAATTTTATAAAATTACTGTCATGTTTTAATATTACAATTTTTGTATTATTATTGTTTTAGTAAAACAAATTATTTCAGTTTATCATGATTATATACACATGATATTAATTTATCGATGTTATGTATATGAAATTTAGATATATGCATGTTTTTCTATAATTAGTTTTAAATTTTTATAATAATTTACTTTTGTGGTTTTTTAGGCTTTAAAATGAGCTTGAAAGCTACTGCATCTATTTAAACAATAAAGTGAGAAAATGTAGTTAACCATAAAATGGTTGTGTAAATTTTTTTGACATGATCTACTAACGCGGGTATGTATATTTTTCTTTTTGCAATGTTTCCAGCAAGAGTCACCAAAAACCCATTTTACTGGTAAAAATATCCTTGTTTGAATTACATCTGAGAAATTTGGTGGATAAATTGTAGCTGTAAATTGATCCCGGAGTTGATGTTTTAGCATTTCAACTGATTTTCTTTTTCTTTGCAAAGCTTTCTAATGCCAAGTTTTCATTTCTAAAAAGTATTTGTGTATCGTCGCTTTAAAGCCTTTATATACGATCTTAGTCAGGGATATGAAATATAGTGCCAGAAACTTTGTAGAGAAAAATCTTCTTTTTTTTTTTATCGAGAAAGAAGATTTAATTATATTACTGCTGAATTCAAGCAGAATTTTGTTTGGATTTTCATGAAATCGGTATAAAACACCTTGCTTTCAATAATATCAATTTTATATTTAAACAAGAGGCCTAGGCATATGGGCCTTATTGGTCACTTAACTATAAAACAGCCCCTAGAAAGATTGACAGAAATGCATTTTAATGATTATAAAACTGTTCTATGCATTATTTAATTGTTTGAGATGGATGATTGTTATATTGGTAGATCAATATATTAATGTTCTATCTGTGGAGCACAAGAGAAAGGACCAAGTCATTGCTTTCAGAGCAGAGCGTATTTATAACTTCATATAACATCAATTTCACTGTTAATTTCCTTTCTTTCCATTTCATTTTTTACATGCTCCCAAAAAAGTGGGGAGGGGGGAATCCATCTTAATTTTCTTTTCTGTATGTAAATTTAAAAGATAATGTTTGCTGCAAGAAAAAGTTGGGGGGGGGGGGGGGGGAACAAAAAAGCATATCGACATAATTATGTTGCATTTCTACATAATTATCTCGCATATCAACATAAATAAGTCGTATGTCAACATAAATTTTGACATTTTAACTTGCATGCCAAAACAATTATGTTGCATGTAGACATAGTAATCTTGCATGTAGACATATATAGTTATCTTGCTTGTTGATTTAATATATCTTGCATGTAGGGGGCAGAA
This sequence comes from Magallana hongkongensis, assembly GCA_016163765.1. Taxonomy (NCBI): domain Eukaryota; kingdom Metazoa; phylum Mollusca; class Bivalvia; order Ostreida; family Ostreidae; genus Magallana; species Magallana hongkongensis. The sequence goes on along the minus strand of WFKH01003881.1, from coordinate 15,131,411 downwards.
ATACGCCACCATAAATAAATGATAAAATATTTGTTTTGTTTTGATGAAATAAGGTACATTGTAATTGAAACTTAACTAATTTCTAAATTATTTGTAAAAAACAAAAATTTTAGTAGTCAGGTCTACAACAAAGTGTCGTTATTAGTTGTTAGAAAACATAGAAGATATGTGAAAACATCAAAACAAAATGGCATGAATTCCATCTACGTCCTTTAACAGGTCCTAGAATGCTCTCAAATGCTACTTTTTACATAGTCATCCACATCAAGTTTGAGAATACTATATCGCTTGCTATTGTACAACAGCCATTGTTCGAGTTTTCGTGGTCTGGCTGACAACACACTAGAAACGCCGTGGAAGCGCGGTATAAACGCCAACGAACGCAGAAGAAACGTCAAGAGAGCGCGATGAACGCAGCAACAGCTCTTTGGGGTCGCTGTGTGAACGCAGCCAAATGAAAAACAACTCGTTCAAACGCTGTGGATGCGCAGTAAGAGCGCGATAAAAAAGCAGTGACATCACGATGGACTCCGAGAGGTCTATGTGCAAGCGCAATCGACTTATCACTGCGTCTACACTGCGATTAGCTGCGTTCCTTGAGCGCGCCAACGGAGCTCTCTTGGAGCTGTTGGAGACCTTACGGCGTGTTTATCAGAACGCAGAGCCACGGCGCATACTTTGTGCATTTTCAAAGTGCGCGCCGTCGTATGGCGTTCTGTAATGTTCTAGGCAATCCCACCGCGACAAATGAAGATGCCGTTGCGTTGTTACGGCGCTGTATGAGACTCTACTGCGTGTACCTTACGGACGCAGCGGGACCGCCATGAGGACGCATCTCCAGTGTGACGGGGGTTTAATCAATTAAATAATGCACATGTTAAAAGGTGGTTTTGTGGGATCCATAGCATTTTAGAAATGCATTTCTATATATGATCCAACCTTCTCAAGGCACCTGTTATCTGCCAGGAGACAGGTAAGGCCCATGGGCCTCTTGTTTAAAAATCAAAATTATGTTATGCAAACATAGGTGAAGTAATAGAAAGGTGTGTTAACTCTTAATTCTGCAGAAATTCGTGAATGTTAAATAAACATCTTCTGTCTTTTGTTCAAATGTCATTTCATTAAATTCTAAACTTTAAGCAGTTTTTTTTTGGAGAGGCGATTTTTAAATGCACACAACACTCGGTTGGATTCTTTTGTCTGCCTTTGACAGTGGTGTTATATTTTAAACCATATAAAAAGGTAAATTCGAAATATAGGCTCAGTAGACAAGTATACGATTACACGTAGTTCTGGAAAGGATGACTGCACTTAGCGCCGGGTTTTGGGCCCTTTTCTGTCGCTTCTGTTGCGTTTATTTCTTAACCTAATATCACTTTTGTTAAATTTTTTAAAGAGTCTAGTCAATTTCCAACATAAATTAAAATTTTAGACTGTGATACAATAAGTTCATTCTATGTTTTTCTCCTGGCAACTTTCGAAAAAAGGAGAATTTTCGCTTATCTGCCCTTGATCAAACATAAGATTAATATTAATATGCATGAGAGGTGGAGCTGACATTATCAGAATGGTACTAAAATTAGACTAGCATGAATAACAATGCCATGTATAAAAAGTTATGTGATCACTCTTTCACCATAACTCTATCTATTCTATATGGTACAAGTATACTATTTACTATGGTTTTAACAATTAGACCACGCCCATGTAAGTACAGAAGACTTTAAATCAATGCTTGACAACTTAACGTGTTCGACGAAAACATTGTCCTAGTTAGCACATAACATGCTACCTTACACGTCACGTGACAGAATTTTGTATTCACAAAGATACCTGAGGTGAGAAATCACGTGGTGAATTATAATATTCAACATGTATCAACCCTTGGTTACAACAGGGAAAGCGAAAGTAAGAAGAAGCAGTTTTTTCTCATTTCAACTATGAGCGCATGTTTGTCTATTAATCTCCCTTTGACATAACTTTGATAATGCAAATATACAACTACTGTTAAACGGAGAACAATAGACAAACATGCGCTGACTACGTATGAAGTCAGTATAAAAGTGGGCGTCCTCATTATCGTATGGAGATTCAAGAAATCGTGATGACCCCCGCCTATGAAAACAAATTCGTACTTGGTATCAACATACTTTTATTTAACGCAATTACGTAAAGTTGCAGTTTAGATGTTGACCATTTCTGCAATTGAAAGAAAAATTCTTCTTTTAAAAGTTTATTTTCTCGCAAATATCGCATGTCCTTAACGTAGCTCGCGGGTTTGCTGACGTCACAATAGGACTCGACGTAAAGAGTTGACCGTCATAGCAAACTCATACATTTTTTTTAAAAATAACAAATGATCTTTAGAAACATAAAATGAAATACTTCAAAAAGCTTAATTGTAGTTTATAATTATGAAATGCTAAAAATTTAAAGACGTGACATACATTGTCGCATTTAGTTCTATATGATATGAGTGTGCGTTGGAACTCTTTTATTTAAAATCATGTTTAGACAAGTAAATAAATTGTACCGTATGCATTAACTCCGCTTCTTTTACAATTATAACTTCTGTATTTTCAACTACCGATCTAACTATTAAAATTATTTTGGCTTTAGCTAGTTATCGTATACGATTACAAACTTAGTAATATGTCAATAGTTGTTTTGTAATTATTTTTGCATTGAATAAATGACTCAGAGTTTCATGAAAAGAAAAGTAGAATTGTTTCTTCTCTTCACAACCTTACATTAATTGCATTAATATTTGTGCATTCGATAACATTCATAATAATGTTAATTAGATTTGCATGTTGTAATATGTGTTAATCAGCTAGTCTTTTCAACCAACGCATTTTCATATTTGGTTCTCGGACGTAAGAAATTGATGACGTCGGGCTAACGTCGTGATGAAAATATAAGTTTTTGTGAAATATTTTAAATCTTTAAAGTTGTTTTGCGAAAAAATGGCCGAGAACACATATTGATTATTTTTTATTAATTGATTCAAAATTATCTCTTCTGTTATTGTGTTGAGTAAAATTAAGTTCGTCTAGATCGTTTAAAAGTTGGGAGCTTAGTTTTAAAATGCGTTTCCCGACTAAGATATGCATTTTACTATATATTTCATTGAAATGACGTGGCTTGATTTTAACAGCGACACTGTGTTTGAAACACGATAATTATTACCACGCAGACGAATCTCAAATAAATTTTAGAAATAAAACTCTGAAACCTATCGAACACGGACAAATTTTCAAGGTAGGTTTTCTCACAAGCAGTAAACCCGCGAGCTACCTTAAGACTCATAAAAACACTATATTCATAATCATAACAATTTATTTGTAATCCATCTTGCATACAAAGTATAAATAAACATAATGTCTCTCAAACATTACAACTTTTGCATGGACCATTTGATGAATGAACTTCTCCACAATATCTCAAAAGATGACTTTATGTTACACTGCCAATTAAAAACATGAAAGAAGGTCTTTCAGTAATAATCAAAAAAACAAAAGAGTCAATAAATGTTCTACAGTTGATTTGATTTCTCTTTCATGTTAAATATTACACTGGTACATAAAAGATAACACTAAAAATGATCTAACAAAAACTGAGAACTGAACAAAATGGCACACAATTTTTTTTTTAAACA
>WFKH01003881.1:15092054-15104769 GCA_016163765.1 Magallana hongkongensis | reverse complement strand
AGCTCCCAGGTCGTCCATCCGAATTTTTTCAGACCGGGAGCTACAGAACTGCAGCTAAGCGCATGCTTGCTCAAGTACCATTTTTAACTATGATATGTATAATTATAAGAAGAAACACACATGTAAAAATCATACTTGAGCAGACCTGCTCTCTATACAATCAACGGCAAATTTTGAAGGAAAAATGACAATATTTTCTTTAGTTTGCAAAATTGCGGGAATTAGCCCATTTTGGTGACGTCATAGATGAACAGCTATTGGACAATGATGACTAAAATCAAGATTAATGTGATAGACATCCTCTGTATTATGTTTTATGAAGATTTGATTTTGATATGAGACGATTTAAAAATTGGTTAAAATTGGGGGCAGATATTTGACTATACCAAATATAGTCCTTTTCATTTAGTTGAAAAAGTGAGCATTTAATCTATTTAGTATAGTAGACAATCATAAGAAAAGGGTTTTTGAAAAATTGTAAAGTGTAATGATAACATCAAAAGAGACTGTATTAGAATTGGCCTGGTTTTTCATAAAAATGTTTTTGATTTTTTTTTTTTTTGCTTTGCACAAATAAATTTCAATTCATCCATTTTGGTTCAATATATGATCTGTTTTCTATTTTAATTTGCTGGTTTCATTTTTAGATGGTGTGTTGAAGTAATACTTTAGAACATGATTTTTTTATTTTCACATTTGTAGGATGTTAAGGACATGGTACAACATTTAAGCACTTTTGTTTTAATTTCAAAACATCTTTTTTCTTAAGCTTTATGCTGAACACAACCCTAGAGCAATGGTCACTCTTTATTGATTAATGAAATTTATACTTTTCATATTATAAATGATGAATTATAACTGTCACATCTAATATAGATTATTTTCTTGCATATATATTTAATATTATTGTGATTAATTTTTGTATTTTAAGTACATGTATACTTAATAAACTGGGAACGTTCGGTTTGCTCAAACATAATGCTTGTATTAATACTCTTCTAAATTGTAATTTTTACTTTAAAAAGTCAATATTTTAGTTTCAGGGTTATTATTTAATGAAGAATGATTATGAAAGGACGCGTTTGTAAATACCAATTGACGTGTTCTTATAATTTCAGCAAAAACTTAGAATCTGTTCCCATTTATTCATTAATGTACAATACAATTTTAATCAAGTGAACTTAAAATATAAGTTTATATTTTTTTTGCATCTCCTAATCTCTTATCTTTCAATTCAGCATACTTAAAGTTACCACAGCTTGCTTGACCGTAATATACTTGTAGGCAGCAATTGTCAAACTATAAAGGTAACATGGCCGGCCTCTAAGTTTATTCATACAAAAGTATAGCTATAATCCTGTAACACTGTCTGCAATAAGAGCTGCCTCATCTACCCTCTCGGACTCAAAGTTATGGTTACTGGTAAATTGAAAGCTGTAATAAATTCTAATTCCTAAGTCAAGGATTCCATTTTTTAAGCATGTTTGTAAATATCATATTTATAAAGGGATCAACCTCATTCAATTGCCTGCATTAAATTTATAGCTTTTATGAGGTCAATACACACAAAACAAATTTTTCATTTCTATAACCACTATAATAATTGTTATTGTATAAGGCAAAACTTATTAATTAAATCATTGAATTAATTTTTTCTCTCTGCCAATACTTATTGTAATGACCAGCACATTATAACACTCATGAGGTATTTTCAAATTCCTCAATCAAAGCCACTAAGGGGCCTAAGACCAATACGTACATGTTAGTTTTTAAAGTCAGTGTAGAAAAATCACCAATGTAAAATCATGAACATAGGGTAGAGGTTAAGTTTCTTCATTCCAGGTCATTCATCTACAGGGATATATTGCTAAATAACAAACAGGTGCATATATTAATTAAAGGTACAAATGAAAGTATAAGCCCAGCTAAGCTTTATTAGCCAGGGTGCAACAGTGTCCAGATGTGTTAAGTAATATACTAATTTGCAGCCTGACTGTACTTTTGTAGGACTTTATTGACATTCCCGTCAACATTCAGAGAGGACAAGGTTACTTTGGTGGCCGATTTGAAGGCATTACCAAGAGCCGTAAAATCTGGGTCTGCTCTGCTCTTAAGCTTACTCTGACATTGTCATAGTCTCTCATTTCTCACACTACATGGATTGGTGTCCATTTCTTATTTTATAACTCATTCATTCTTGTTCGGCTGCAGACTGACTTTGGTTTTTTGAAGAGAGTGGTTGCCGTTACAATCTTAGCTGATCTAACTTTTAAAACATTTTGAAAAAAATTATCATAAAAACCCTATAAATATCATTTGATACCTTTTAAACAATTTAAAAAAAAAAAAGAGTCCTATTAATATCATTTGATAATACACTGTGAATTTTTAAATCTTTTGGGGTTTTAAGTTGTTGAAATAATATTGAACAGCATTTTTTATTAAATATTTTTTGTATTTTTTTTTGGTTTGTTTCTAAAAACTTGTCCTCAGCATCATGTATAATTCATTGCATCTGAATTTGTTTGAAATGTTTAACATTTAATTCTCTGACAGTTTTTTGAATGAGTGGAACTGTGCATACTTGACTTAATTTAGTGAGAAATAATTGGGTGTTACTTAATTCAGTGGAAGGTGGAAAAGGGGGGGGGGGTTGTTAAAAAACCCCAGTGTGCAGCCTTACATTTTCTCACAGCTGACTGCAGCGGAACTTGCATGTTGGAGGCAAATTCATAGCATGCATGGGATATGTCGATTTATCAAAGAGAGAAATAATGAGAAAATACATGTTTACAAGCTTCCAAACACACTTAAAGCACAAAAGTCAAACTGAAATAGGAGGCATTTTTGCATGTGCAATCACCAGCACTTACATCTTACAGCATGCCAATCAAATGAATCATTTGTTTAATTAAGTTATGAAATAGATTATAAATTTTCTGATAATATATAATTGCTTACACTTTGCTGATCAAAAGATGCAATAGATCAGTTTGAAATGTACTTGGAATTCTAGTGCATTTTGCCTGCATGTGTATAGTCGTTTGTAAAACAATTATGGCACATTAGACTTATACAAGGTTACTGGTAGTAATGATAAATCACAGAATGCATGTGTAGATCAAAAACATTAATGTTAGTGATTAAAATCATGTAAACATTTGCTAAACATAATAATAATGTAAAATCTATGAAAACCTTATAAAAAAAAACTTACAGGTTTCATTGTGATAAACAGTATGATGCCTTAACTTTATCCTCATCTAGCTCTCTCGCTCGATCAGTCTGACTGGTTTTAATAAAATGGACTGAATCTCCAAAAAGCTAGTGGAAAGTTTAAAAAAAAAAAACAACACCAAAAACATAGAAACCCCCCCCCCCCCCCGAAAAAAAAGAAGAAAAAAAATTAAGATAGAAAACAGCTCATACATCACACAAATTGACAAAATTTACTATTTGACCTTTGAATTGGCTTTGGTTTCTGATCTGACTTACTCCTTGGCTCTGGAAACATCTTCTCATTTCCTTAGAAAACACAGAACCTCATGAAATCCCCTCTTGAAATTAAATCTGGTTTGTCTCGGCCAAAGATCCCTGTCAGAGTTATATGTCCATATCATCATTGGTAGTCTGAGCGAAGAGCTGTAGCAAAGGATTATGGGATCAGTAGCAGAGGATTATGGGATGTATCTCTTTCTGTTCAATTAATATCCTGCTTTATCGTTCTTTGTCCTAGACACAGCAGAAACAAGTACTTGTATCATAGACTGATTAATTCAAACAGAGTTTTTAGATTTAATAGAAGAAAAAAATAATAGAATTAGAGGTGTGACTTATTATTGGATATTGGTGGGGGTCTGTCAGTCTAATACAAAAGACAAGAGCTTGTGTAATTGATAATGTGTGTAGACTGGAGTAACTTTGATCATTAAGCTTGTAGTCATAAAATATTAACACAGACTGATTCTGTTAGAAGGTTGTTATAGTACCTGGGACATCCAGGTAAATGAATCTAGTATTGATTTCTGGGGCAAAGTAATTGAGTGTATTGGGCTCCACTATAAAGTAAAAGAAATATTCAGACAAGTGAACTTTCTTTGTTAAGACGGAGATAGAGAAAATCAAATATCTACTTTCAATTATTATCAGAATTTGTTGAATTCGGTCGGGATAAAGCGTTATTATGTCAGATTTACAAGATGTAAGTTTGCATGTATAAATATTGTAATGTTAATAATGATTAATATTTGATATTGAGTCAGATTTAACAGTAAATCAATTAATTAAAAATTTTCTTTGATAAAAATTCTTTTGTGTATACTTTTAGGTACTTGTAATTTGATTTTTAGCAAAATTTAAAGTAATTAAATTTTATTATGAAAGGATTTAAGGCTGATTTAGAATTGTTAATATTGCCAAAGTTCTATAAATGAAACATACATTACAGAACTAAATTAAGTAGGTAGTGTCATGCACACATTTAATACAGTGTTTAAATGTGACATTATTTATTTATGAATTGGTTTACAGTGTTTATTATCATATGAAATTGTGTTGATGTGAAAATCAATAACATTTGATAATTCTGCATGCCATTTTTGTAGCCCACCCCTGAAATGTATGCCACAGCATATGGACATTACAACATGAGTCTGAAGAACATGTGTTTTAGGTTAGTGAACAAAAGCCAAGTCCACAGAACTATAAATCAATTCTTATGCACAGCTATTAAGCTTCTGCATATAAAATGGCCATTTCTCATTGATATTTTCCTGATGAAGACTGAACCAATAATTCTGTTTTCCAGTGCCTGGATGCAGTTTTATTTACACAAGAAGAAGAAAAAACTGGCCATGGAAAAGAAGATGAACAGAGCGGCCCTCCATCACGCTCACAGGATTCTGCGGGTCCATCTTAATGTGTGGAGGGTCAGGAGCCTTTCTTTTTTGTTTTAGATATTGCTTTTGTTTTCTTTCGAATAATAAATTACTGCCATTCTCATTCCAAGCAGTTTGTTTCTGATGAAGAGAATTGGGTTGCTTGTGCATAGAAAATTAGAAATGCATATAAATATTACTCATGTATTTTGTAGGACTGGCTTAGATACAGGAAGGGATGTCAAGCAAGTAAGTTATTAAAATCCAAAAATTAAACAGAATAACTTATAAGTTCCCAGAACTTAGAATTCTGACCTCATGATCCAATACATGTTTCTCTCTCTCTCTCTCTCTCTCTCTCTCTCTCTCTCTCTCTTTAAAAAAAAACATTGTGGTTCATTTTGTTTTTTCAGTGGCATACCACAAACTGAAGCGGATCTATTTTGTCAGTGTTGGAATTGTACTCTTCAGAGAATGGCGTGCAGTGGCCAAGCGGAATAAGGACCAGCGAGAATATTTCGAGGTAAAACAGCAGGAGGACTTTGTCTCTTTTCGTATATATGCTTTAAGGCTTGATTTGATAAACTATATTGCGAAACAATAAGGTTTCACATTTGGGTTTTTATTTTCACCTTTGTATAATGTATCAAGGTATTTGGAATTCATAACAATGTACCTGGATTTCTGAAATATATAATAATAACCATGCACATTGAGGGTTTTTGTATAATGGAAATTTTTCAGAGAAGAATTATAGGCAGATAAAATTGCATGATATAAAAACATTAGAAGCTTTTTAGAAGCAACAGAGATAAAAATTAAAAAAGAAATGTAATTGAAACTGCTTGAAGGTTTGAGCTTTTGAATTTATTTTGCTTATACAAAGAATTTGATAAGTATTCTTATGATGAAAGCAATAATCTAGAAATATTTTATAAACTTTAAGTATTTTCAAATATGTTGAAATACCTAGTATATTAATATATAATTTTTTCACACACAGTTCTATACAATCATGTATTTATCCCAGATTCAATGATTAAGCAGCAGCTATAACTGTCCATTGATTTAAAATGAGCCTGTGTTTTGTTTTTTGGTACACAGATGACACTGGTCAGTAGAGACACAGTCTTGGTGTCGTTTGAACTTTGGGCTTTGATTCTCAGTTTTATTTTTAGACCTAATGGGGCTGGCTGATAAACTAACTGCTCTTGTTGTTTCACCTCTTGCTACTGGTTTGGGATTTTTTTGATGTAATCTAACCCTCATCAAGTATATATATAAGGCAGTACCAATCTTCTAGTAGTCACAGTCTGCCTAACTACTGTAACTATCTATTCTTTGTAATTTTAATTTCTCAAGGGAATCGAAGAAAAAATTTCTTCAGTCACTTGGACTTCCTAAGTCATTTAAAAAAAATATATGTTTCCTTCGAGATTGAACTAAATGTGTAATAAGGTTAAATTCATATACTTGTTTTGCAAAGTGTTGTAATGAATTCATTGACTTTATGTACTGTTCAGGCTTTTTAATTAGACACAGTAACCGATTCATTTTGATAAAACTAAATCTGCAGTATATATCTGTTAAAATTATGTAATAGAGAATTTTTTGCTATCATGTATACATGTATCTTTTGATAAATCAATTTATAAACAGAATTTTTTACAGTACTCTTTCTATAAGACGCTGAACTAGATTAGATATGAATTACTAGTATAAGTACTACAGAATATATATGCAGATCCTTATTTCAGGACACCGAGCTAAATTAGATAGATAAACCTGCATGTACATGTACTATGTGCATATGTAATAAGAACATTCATGCATATTCATGTTGGGGTTAAAGGTTGCCAGGTTAGATGTAGGTCATTTTTCCCACCGGAATTTCCCAAAATTCTGCTTATTATCATCTTTTTTCCCAGCAGTATTATAATACATGTATACTTGGCGCTGTGTAAATATTTTTTTGATCGTTAATTTGTTTTGTTTGTACTCTAATTTGATGTCCGTGCTTTCACATTCACTTTTTAAAGATCAGCCTGCGGGTAACGTTGTTTTATTTTGATGTATTCTGTAATTACGCTGCTTGACACTGCATGCTGTGATTTAGCTTGATTAACCTGCGTGCTGCGTAAAATAAGAATTATTGTCTCCGTTGTTTAGTATCGTAGACCTTCTGTCCATTAACTAATAAAAAATTTAAATAAATTTTTAGTTGTATAAGATTTTTTTATCACTACACCCCAAAATTGTTGGTAGTTTCACGGTGAAATTTTTATTCGCCTTTTTCATGCTTTTATATGTAGATAAGCAATGTAGATTTAAAAAAAAAAAAAAGATCTATAAACTATAATTTAGTGTTAGTTATATTCATGTTGGTCAGTTTAGTTATAATCTGTCGCTATCTTCCATAAAAAAAAATTGGGATACTGAGTACCGGTTTATTTCCAAACAAAAAACCAACATGATCAGATAAAAAATTTCATGTTGTATGAACCGAAGTAGATAAGTGTAGTTCACCCTATTCCACACCCAGTTACATTTTGATGTGATTTGCAGGAGTTAAGTCCCTTGTAGACGCCTACTTGACCTAATTACCCTTTGACCCTTACTCCCTTCTAACCTCCTCCCTCCTCCCTGTGAATTAATGACTACTTTCTGAGACTAAACTATCCCTAAAGAAGAGTTTAAAAGACCATATATTTAATAGTTCTTACATTTATTATACCTGTATGTTGCTCTAACTTTAAATAGAGTACATGTACGTACTATTATTAACTGTAACTTTACCTATCAGATTACGTAGACTACTAAATGGATTGCTTTAATTTTTACCTAATTTTGGGGATGTGAAAAAATTGAGACCTTTAGGTAAAAACTATACATTAAAACATTTCAATTTTTATTTCAAGAACTACCACTTAGCTTTATTTTTAAATGAGTTGCTTTATTAAATAAATAAATGTTAAAAAACTAGTTGCGCTTCAATTAGACAATCACAGTTGAAACTGTAAAGTTTGCGCATAGAGCTGCAGCTACATTTTACAGCATGCATTGAATTTCTTATGTTATTTTGTCTGATATGTTTCAAAATTCATTCAGCAATGTTTACAGGAAAATGGCTACAAATTACATGTATTAATTTTCAACAGATGTTCTATAAATGAATATTACAGTGCAGGTTATCCCCCTTTCCCAATTCCTTGTCTATATCTCTGTCATTTCCTGTGCTTTAAATTAACAAAGCATGTCTTCCGATTCTGATTCAATATTCTCTGTTAAAATCTTATACTGAATTTCATTCCGAACTCTCCTTCCTTGCTATGTATCCTTGACAAATATGAAATACTTAAATGTGGGCAAATCAAACTACATTATTCATCTTTTTTTATTTAATTGTTTTCCAAATGCAGTTAAAATAATTTATCCTATATTTTCATATACCCTGTAAGCAATAATTGTCTCAAAAAACTAAAACAATTTTTTTCTTTTACATTTACATGCCCTCAATATATAGTTATGTTGTAAATTATATGCTTCAATGGCGTACTAACACTATATATGGACTTGTGATTTTTCTGATATCATATAACACTGTCTTTGTGGTATTTCTACAGCGGTTGGAGCGCGGAGAGAACGTAGACGATGAGGAGACATTTGGACAGGGGGATGGAGATGCTCAGGATAAACTGTCTGGGCAGTTGGGCATTGAACTGGCCGTTAAGGTAACATGCTGGGTCACAAGATCACACTAATTTCAAGGCCAGTAAGAAAGGTCAAAGCACATACATGTATCAAGAGATACACATGTAGTAGATTAAATAAATGTAAACAGTAAGATTACACAAACCACAAGACTTAGTAAGTAACATATATGTACCGGTGGTTTATATAAATGCGTAAACTGTAATATATAAATTGTACAAATACATATCTTTAAGACAAAAAAACCCTTTCATTGTAAAAGAAGTGAATTTCGCTATTTTTCACCTCTATGGGACTCAAAATCAATTCGCTATATCCATAAATTTGTTATAGCCGAGTTTGTTATAACCGTAAATGTTTGCAAGAATTTGTGAAGAATTTTGCCAGGGACTCTGCAAAAATTCACTATATCTGAGAGTTCGCTATATCCTTGTTTTTACAAAACAAGTTTTACTGTATTGAATTCAAAGCAATTTGGAATGTATGTAGATGTTCAATTCTGTTGATTACTGGTATCAGAATAAAAATGGAATAATTACCACCCATTTACATGTACCAAGTACCGGTACATGAATGATACCGGTAGTAGTTTACAACTTCTCTCACTAACTGTTTGTGTTGACAGGTGTTTAGTTTCCTGGATATAGCAGACCTGGCTCGCTGTGCGTGTGTTTGTAGATCCTGGAAAGTTATAGCTTATCACTCCTCTCTCTGGAATAGGGTAAGTCATCTACCCAATGCAAAGTGTGGTAGTTAGGCCATAAATCTAATTACTTTGTTCAAGTAAAACATTGCTCTTCTGTATCTATTTCGAGAATAATATTGGCCTGAGAACCATGGCCTTACGATAAATTCAATCTGATTAAAATTGTTTGAGAGCGGTAGAAAGTCAGAACAGTTGATTTCAATCAAATTGTGTCAATTTATTTCACCTATACATTCATGTATGCTCCCTGATAGGGAGTTTTTATTAATGCCAAAAAAAAAAATTACCTTTATAATAGTTCAGCGTGCCTTTGTAAAAAGAAGGACAATTTAAAATCATCATGACAGTTTATTAAATCACTTGTCTCTTCATGTCAATTGTTTTTAATTTCTCAATGATTTCAACTTGCATTTCATTTGCTTTCAGCTTGACTTCAGCAAAGTTAGAAACAGGTAAGTTTTTTTTTTTAAAATGACGTGGTAATCGAATGATTGTAAGATGTTACTTTTATGATACTTGTCTTTTTATGTACATGTACATGTATTGGATATGTCATATAAATTTTTATATTCATTCTTTTACCATTTATTATGACCCCCTCCCTTCCTCCCTTACACATATTTATAATGATCCATTCAGTAATTTTATCAATATTTTATTTGACCAGTAATTCTATTCATTATATGCTTGTCCTAAATCCATGTATCAGCTGTTATTACTTTTGGTACATGTGTAGCTAGTTTATGCATATAGCAGTATTATTTTTTTACACTATCTATATAGAAAAAATAAAACTCTGACATAGTTGACAAATCTTTTTTTATAATGTTTATTTTATTTTATTAAAAATTCAAATCTTTTTATTTGCATATTGCTTTCAAAATAAATTATTACTGGTAGCAGTAGTTTTATATAGTAGATAATGGTGATATCGATACATAGGGACAGTTATTATTTGAAGGTTGATGTACATGCATGTTAAGTGCATGGAACGAAAAATTAATGTTAAAAAAGTATTGATATCAAAGGAATTTTCATCCCTTCTTTTCCTTAAACAGTATAATTACAATGTACTGTAATATTGTACCAGATATATTTGTATCCATTTGATCAATTCAAAATATATCATTGTATTCATTGACTATATAATATGCACTAGATGATATTGCAAATTAAGCCAAAAACTAGCACATGGTAGATCATGTTGCACACTGGAGCACAATGTTTCCAAGAAGAGATGCATGTCTAAATGTCAACGAGTAATGAACTGTAGAGTTCCCTAATCAAATCACAGTCATACTAATTTTGTCATGAAATAATCTCAATACATGTAATTATTCCACTCATGATCACTGTTGAACAACCCTGATTTTTAAAATTTCATTTTAAATTCATCATTTATATTAATTTGATCAATTCAAGAAAAGTTACCCCAACCTTTGAATATACATAAATGTTAAAAGTTGAGGTATGCAATGAACCAATGAAGTCAATTAATTTAAATTCAAAAAAGTATAAAAATCTATGAAAAGAAGTCAGTCATATTTTGAGGGTAGCATGCATTTTATTCTTCCACTGTGAACTGTTATAACTGTGTTGGATTTTTTTTTCCTTTTTATTTTTGGTGTGGATTTTTTGACTGGACCCTATAGATTGGCGTATGGGTATGAGACATATGTTACTGAAGCTCTGTCATATAGTTTCTGAAGCCTGTTCTGTACCTTGACACTAAAATATTTATTAACACTTATGCCTTAGTTTGTAAATGTAGTCATTACCTCCCCGAAATCTCCATAGTGTTGTAGAGATTAATCTGACTGATAAGTTTGGTTTCAAGTTGTTAATTGTTAAACTAGTACTGTGGCAATTTTAGCAAATGTAAATAAAGATGTCTTGGATTAATTTACTTTTAAATTAAATCTTGACAATCATTACAATTTTTATGTCTTATTGCAACATTATGGAGTTTTTCATAGAGGGTGTATCCTTTTTAATCAATAGAGTCATTCACAGGTGAAGGGAAGCAACTCACAGCTTATGGAAATAAAATCACAGTTATTGCCCTTTGTATATAACCTTTCTTGCAGCTATCCTAGAATGAGAAAGAGAATTCCATTTTTATCTCCGAGTTCTGTAATAATCCTGTAGTTCATGTCAAGATGTATCATTGTTTTGTATTTTGTGGAATGTCTGTAGAATTGTCAATTAATTGTGAAGACAAGTCAATGTTATTAACACCTGCTTTTGATTCGAATGATGTTGGTTCGATGATAGATTTGTTCTTGATACATGTTAGTTATGGTAATGCAAAGGCTTTGTAGAATTGCTAGAACTTCAGATGTTAGATTTTAAAGTTATACACATTTAGCTTAGTTTTGTACACTGTATAGATAGACATTCCAAGATATAGATATAGTTCAAATGTTCCTTTTAGATACAGTGATTTTACAATTTCCTAGAAGTATTTTTATTTTTTGATATTCTTAATAAAAAAATGATACCAGATAAACTTAAAGACTCATCATTGTTTGAATTTTGTTTTACTTTGTAATAGAGAACTTCTTTCATTTGTTTATTCTCTCCAGCAGCAGAATTCAAAGCTTTATGTAGCAGCAAATGTTTAAAAATGTAGAAAAATTATTTTCACCAGTTTCCAAAAACATCAGATTTTAACATTTAGACTCTTCTCTTGTTCTTGTTTCTGACAGAGTAACAGATCTAGTGACAACCAAACTTCTGTCTAAATGTCGGCCATATTTGATCCACCTGAGTATGAGGGGATGCTCACAGCTTCACTCGGCCACATTCACCGCTCTCAGCGAGTGTCGCAACCTACAGGATCTCAATCTGTCTGAATGTAAAGGACTAGATGTAAGTGGCGGGCAGTGCAGAATACTAAAAAAATATCTTATAATTTCAATTTCCATAAAGGGTTTTACTTAGTTTTCTTAATATATACAATGCTTAGGGATAGAAAACACACAACTTGTTGGATAAAAATCATATACCATTGCAAATCATTAGAAATCCTACATTTTTTATAGGTGTATATAGCCATTAAATTGTGAACAGTATGATCATTGTTGAAATTGCAACAAAAAAATTAAAATAACAAATATCTAAAAAAGGCAACTATAAAAGTGAAATTCTAATTTTTATTGATATTGATGTCCAAGTACAAACTAATGATGCCTGTTACTTATTTTAGGATGAGTCTCTGAAGCTGGTGGTGAAGGGCTGTAAGATTATCCTGTACCTCAACCTCTCTCACACACATATCACAGACGCCTCCCTCCGAACTATCTCAAAGTAAGTACTTTACACACAGACATGTTTCTACAGACCATCACTATGTAAGTACCCCACACACAGACGCCTCCCTACAAACAATCTCAAAGTCAGAACCACACACAGACCCCTC
>WFKH01003881.1:15079894-15092044 GCA_016163765.1 Magallana hongkongensis | reverse complement strand
GGACCATCTCAAAGTCAGAACCACACACAGACGCCTCCCTCCGGACCATCTCAAAGTCAGAACCTCACACAGATGCCTCCCTACAAACAACCTCAAAGTAAGAACCCCACACAAAGCCTCCTTTTACTGTGCAAAGACACCTCCCTTCAAACCATCTCAGATTTATTTGTGTGCAAAGACATCTCCCTTCAAACCAACCTGATCAAATCAAATTCAATTACCAGGAACTGGTAATACTGATTCTTCAAGTTTGATAAACCTTGAGCTCATGTGCATGGTGACATCTATTAATCGTGGTAGTAGAAAAATGATAGATATTTCTATTTGGTTATTTCTGTTATGTATTTTTCTGGTCATTGTTTAGGTACTGCCATAATGTACAGTTCCTGAGCCTGGCTTACTGCAAGAAGTTCTCAGACCGAGGGCTGCAGTACCTGTCTGCAGGAAAGTGTAGCAAGAAACTGGAGTATCTGGATCTGTCTGGATGTCTCCAGGTGAGATTTCAGTTTTAATGTTAAAGATATCAAATCTTTTTAAAATTATTTTTGCTTGGTTAAACTATTGTACCATGTAAATATACTCCTAATTGTTATGTTTTGAACCCAGATAACTCCAGACGGCTTCAAGAGTCTGTCCGCTGGATGTACCATGTTGCAGACTCTTGTTCTGAATGAATTCCCCACACTGAATGATGACTGTATGATTGTGAGTACCTTCTGTCAGATGTATCCTAGATAAACCACCAACATTAGTCAATTTATAGATGAAAATGATAAAACTGCTCAAAATGTGATTGAAGGACCAATACTGATTACATTCTCGAAATAAATCCTTTTTCATAGGCTATAGAATTTTGAATGTATAAATTGCAAGGATGTCCCTTCCTCTAATCATACATATTTATCAATAGTTTGAACAAGAGTGTACAGTCATTCAGTATTTTTTTAACAAATATGTACTATGGCTGTACTCCATACTTTACAGGCAATAGCAGCAAAATGCACTAAGATTCACACACTGTCTATACTTGGATCTCCTTTACTGACAGACGAAACCTTTAAACGACTCGCCAACAACAGACACCTCAGGAAACTCAGAATAGAAGGTAATCCACTGTTTTTGAATACATAAACTGCAATAAAATGTGTAACATTTACATCACAGCATAAGATGTGTGACAGGTAAATTATGGCATAGATTGTGTATCTATGGAGATCACCTTATAAAATGTGTAACGTTTTGATATCTGCATGAAATGTATAACATACATTATAACATACAATGTGTAACATCTACATTAATTCTAGCAAAAAATGTGGAGCATGTACAATACAATAAATAATCTAATGTCAGTAAAAAAATTGTCAGAGATAAAAGTTAATGTAGATAATAATTGAAAATGAAGTCAGTAAAATATACCTGTCTGATAAACTTAAATTTTGGTTGAGTTTAAAAGTATTTACACATCCCGGTTCTAATAATTATATCTATAATTTTAGGAAATCAAAGAATATCGGACTTATCCCTGAAGGCCATCGGGAAGAACTGTACAGACCTGGAGCACCTGTACCTGGCAGACTGTCAGAGACTGACGGACGCGTCACTGAAGGCCATCGCTAACTGCTCCAAACTGGTTGTCTGTAACATGGCTGATGTCGTACAGTATGTACATGTTTCTTGTGTACACTGATAATTAAAACATTGTTTGAGTTTTATCATCTGAAATTCTAAGAGCATTGAATGTTTTGGTTTGGAGCAATTCAATTAAGAATTATGGATAACTTACATGTACTTTGAAAATGATATTTGAAATTTTGAAACCTCTTCATTTTGTGTTTTCGAAAGAATTAAAGTTATGAGATTCGTGCATTATTTTTTATAATTCTGTTTGATAGAATCACCAACACAGGGGTACAGAGCCTGGCCGAGGGGTCATGTGCTGCCTCTCTGAGGGAACTAAATCTGACCAACTGTATCAGAGTGGGGGACATGGCAATGTTTAACATCAGGAAGTGAGTGCCTTCTATTGTCACAATCAATCAAAGCACTGAAATGATTATAGCCTGAATCCTCTGACGTGATTTAAAAAAAATTAAAAACTTTGAAGAACATGTTTTCAGAATGAACAGAGCTTTCTATGATATATATTCAGTTAAGATAAAGAAATGTATGTAGCATAAATATCTGGTTCTGTGTCTTTTTATTGCTCTTTTTTAATCCAATATTGTGTCTTATCCTGCAGGTTTAAAAATCTGGTGTACCTGAGTGTTTGTTTCTGTGAACATATCAGTGAGAAGTCAGGAATAGAACTGCTGGGTCAGCTACATGCTTTAGTGTCACTGGATATATCTGGATGCAATTGCTCAGATGAGGTAAGCCCTTCAAAAATTTTTCTATTATAACAACCAATTTGTACTAAATGTTAATTTCAATGATCTTATTTTTCACTAAAATCCATGAAAGAATGCTATAATTGTTTTAATTTATTGCAAACAGTATTTAATAAACGCTTATTGAAATTGTCTGATCTTGCATTGATATCAAATCTAGTACCACCAATACATAGAGAGCTCAATCCTAGACCATTTACATTTGATTTATAGCTCGAATCTACCAGATAGAAGTGGATTAACAATAACCTGTGTTGTCAATTCTTTTATTTTGCTATGTAAACCTATACATGTAAATCTTTGGACAGGGATTGTCTTCTTTGGGCAAGTACAACAATCACCTAAGGGACGTAACTCTGTCAGAGTGTGCTGATATCACAGACCTGGGTCTACAGAAGTTCACCCAGCAGTGTAAGGACATAGAGAGACTGGACCTCTCACACTGCAAGGTACACAGACCCTTACAACATCTTCCTGTATGGTTTTAATTTAGAAAAGATTTATAAGTGTACTTTACCAAACATTAATTAAAAAGTAAATTATTTTTAAATGTACAAATTATATATAAAGTGTTATCTTCCAGTTGTGGTTTTGCATTTTTCAGCTTATACATGTATCAATATCTTCTTCATACGATACATGCATATCATAAAGATATAATCTTAAAGTTCATTAATTTGATATTATATGAATATTATCTACCAGTACATGTGATATAATTCTTGTTCTTATTTGGAAGCATTATCATACATTCATTTCTCTTCCTTGACAGCTGCTGACAGATGGTGCAATCAAGAATCTGGCCTTCTGTTGTCGATATTTGACCTCCCTCAACCTGGCAGGCTGTAAACTGGTGAGTACATGTAGTAACAGCACCATTCCTCTATCTAAATATTCTACTGCTACTAGGCTTTGATTCATAAACCATACTTAAATTCTGTGTACAAACCCTTTCTCAGACAAGTGGGCAATTAAGGTTTAGATTTTAACTCTTAAATCTGTTGTCTGTATCTCAACTCTATCAGACAGTATGTTGTGAGATTGACTGTCTTTGTCAAAGTGTAAACTCTATCAAACAGTGTGTTGCTAGATGGACTGATTTTTCTATGTGTAAACTCTATCAAACAGTGTGTTGCTATATTGACTGATTTTCTATGTGTAAACCCTATCAGACAGTACCGGTATGTTGCTGTGTTTCAGATAACAAACCTGAGTATCCAGTACCTGTCAGGTGTCTGCCATCACCTCCACACCCTGGACATCAGTGGCTGTATCATCATCACGTAAGTCTCCTTACAACCTGCTCCTACTACATGGGAAACTCATTCTTTAAATGATTATCAGTAGGTGTTTGTCTTGAGGGAAATTACTGCTGTAATGTTTCATTGAACTAAGTGATCACAGAGACATTTTCAGTTTTCCTTGATTGTGTAATTGTCATGTTTTACATGTAAGTGCAAACATTTTCATTTTTGCAGAGACAAAGCTTTAAAGTATCTACGCAAAGGCTGCAAGAAACTGAAATATCTGACCATGTTATACTGTAAAGGAGTTACCAAGTAAGCAAGTCCTTTTTTTATTCATGTATATGTCATTTATCATAAGAATGGAAATTTCTTCTCAGAGTAATGAACATTAACTAATGTAAGAAGAGAGTATAAATGTTAATATATACCTGAAAGCTTATGATCGTATTATATCATTTCTTAGAGTAGCCAATATAATATAGATATTGTAGAATTTGTAGTACATTACAGTGATTGTTACAAAATTTCATCCTTTCATTTTATGATGGTGTAAATTGGTACAAGTTATCTCCCTTTCTATTCATTGAAGTATTACAAGTTATATTCTACATGTAATTAAAAAAATACTGTAGTTTCTGGGACACTTCCAGTAGTGATAAATGATGTGTACAATAGAGTTTCCCACATTCATTTCACATGCAATTTTTGTAGCAAATTGTTCCTCTTTAAGGTCATCTAGTACGAATTATCACCTATATCCATTAGAATTCAATATTTAATGTCATATAGACACTCTACAATTTTTTAGGATATTTTTCATCCTACAATTACTTATGATATTTGTATTACAGACATGCTGCTATGAAGATGATGAGACATGTACCTGCTCTGAAATACAGTGATGATGAGATCCCCATTTACTATGGATACAAATGAATAATGACAGAAGACTCTTTGAAATGATTGCTATCTGACAATGTGTGATGGGGCATTTTTTTTAAGACAAAAAGTCAAATTTATTTGAGTTTGAAGAGTGGTTATATTTTTTATAACTACCTCTGGAGAGAGAGAGAGAGAGAGAGAGAGAGAGAGAGAGGAGAGAGAGAGAGAATCTGTGATCAAGTTGCTGTGATATTTAATTCAGGTTTTAATCATTTACAGAATTTTTAGAACCATCTTTATCATGGATTTTTCAATCACTGTGTTTTTGAATAGTTGTAAATTTCTATAAAAAAAAATATTTATGTAACAGTTATTATATGAATATAATTGGTGCATGATTTATTAAAACACATGATTCAAATCTGACTTTTTCCTACGTATTTTTGGGTAATATTATTTAAGAAATAAACAGCAATTTAAAAAGTTCACTGGGGTATGAACTTGGTTGGTCACGTGATCAAAAGGAAGCATATTTGCAAATGGAAATATGTAGGGTTAAGATTTTAACTACAGCTCTTATAAAAGACATAAAGTACACAGACCTGAACAAAACACACTTAGTGAATGCATCATGCAGAGTTTATTAAGAGTACATGTATATAATGTACAGCTGTCATATCTAAATACAGTATTCAAAGATGTAACAACCATAATATTAATGAATAATGTTGTATATAAAAAACTACATGCATATTGATACAGGTACACTTAGAGTCACATTGAGAAATATTATTCTATGCAGTGCTAAGTGCTGTGTATATATATACAGTTATTTTTAGGCTGAAGTATCACAGTGACTGACAGTAGTAGCCATTAATAATTGTGTCCTTCTCAACAATAAAAAATTTGGTTGACCATGCAGTCCAAATAAAATCAGTTACATTTGTTAACCAGTCCATAAGTAACTAATTCAATTGCCCATTCAGTCGAAATAAAATTACGCAGACATGTAGCATGGGGGGGGGGGGGGGGGCCTTTTCTCGCAGCAAACATTTTTCTTATATTTTACATACAGAAAATTGAATTATCATGGAGTTGGCCCCCCACTTGTTTGGGAGCATGTATAAAATTGATGAGAAATCAGGAAAGTAATGGTGAATTCAAAGTTACATGAATAGTAGGTATACGCCCCGCCCCCCCACCCCCCCCCCCCCCCCCCCCCCCCCCCACCCGGATTAGGAATTTCGTGATTTGTGAACTTAAATCTGCTCCCCCCCCTCCACTTTCAAAATCGATACTACGCGCCGTTATAAATACATTTGTTTACAGTCCTATAGACGATAACAAGGGATCTAATTCAAGTCAGGTACACGCCACTCATTAAGAATGACATGAATTACAGTTCCTTCCTCCCCTTCTGTTTCTCCAGCTTTCTGTGACGATGTCGACGCCTGGGTGTCATCATCTGTGAAGGAGATTTCCATGTACTCTTCCCCCTCTTCTTCCTCCTCCCCCAAAGGTGTGGCTACACTTTGATTGACAATCTCAGTGGGTGCGTCCCCTTTCTCACTGTTTTTCTTAGTGGGCGTTGCCCCTTTTTGATTGGGTGATTTCCCCAATCCTTCACTGATGACTTTTTCCAGGCTTTCTAAGGGAACTCTCTCTAGTACTCGACTGCGGATTTCCACTTGGTCAGCATGCTTCCTGACCTTGTGTTTGTGGAAGGTCCCGTGATCCCGGAATTTTTCCGGACAAAATGGACAGGTAAAGGGTCTCTCTCCATTGTGAAGACACATGTGTTCCTTGAGATACTGAAAGCGACTGTAAGTCTTGTTACAGATGTTACACATGTAGTCTTTGAACTTGGTGTGTGCTCGCAAATGTCGCTGTAATTCAGCTGTAATGAAAACAGGGAACAATGAATGAAAAGGTATTCACCCTCACACATCCTAACCAACTCTGTTACATGATGAATATGCATTTCTACAAGGTATATTCACGACTCACTTTCTGTTAAGAGGTATCAGAGGAATTGCACTAAGAAAAACAGGACTAATCGAGGATAAACTTCCGGGAACAGAAGGGGCTTAACTCTTACAAAAATCTTGAATCAGAAATTCCTGACACCATTGCAGATTCCTTATTTTATGCGAGTGCTTAATTCCGCAATTCAGCTGTTTCCCATCAAATCGCAAACATAAAATAACATAACATAAAATCACAAATCCCGAATTTTTATCATACAGTCGCACCTGCTGTTACGGCCACCTTTAATCAGCGGCCACTCGCCATGAGCGGCCAGTTTTAATCCCGCCCGTTTAGTTTTTCACTATATTTTAACTGATTTAGGCGGCCACCTGTCTAACGCGGCCAGCGGCCAGTGTTTTTAGGTCCCGTGGTTTCAACATGCCTGTTTTCAACGGCCATATTGTCTGTTTTGTCACATGACTTCTGACTCTGACATGTGACCCCGTATCGAAAGAAGCCAAACTTGGACAGCTGATAACGAATTAATGATAAATAATTGAGCGTGTAATTTGAAGTCTGCTGAGATTTAATGAGATAATTGATTATAACACCTGTTTTGTGTTGTTTATATCTACGTGTACTTAAATAATTCATTACAAAGTTATTAAATGGCCAGTCTTGCGCTTAACAGCTAAACATGTACAGCAATTTGCCGATAATACACACATTTTTTTTCTAGAAAATTTCTTTGAGAGAATTAAACGGTTGCCTATTATACACCCCAATGATATTTTGACACTTTTTAAGAGGTTAAACATTGGCTATCGTAGTTCAGTACATAGCCTTTGTACGGAAACGCTACTTCTGATTGTTTACCGCATTTAATCAATTGAAAATTATTGTTTGGGCGTATTTAGCAGAAAATGTTTTGCTTTTAATCCCTTGATATATAAATTAAATTAAAATGGCCATTTAAAATTAATATAAACTGTTTATTCAGCAATCCGAGCTTTGCATTCACCATCTCCGTGTACGCCGCCATTACAGATGCTATTAATAAATCTGTGCAATAGAGTCAAAGTGAATATATTCGGTGTTTTTCCTTCATTAATTTGAAACCTGGAATAAGAGGCCACCTGTCTTAAGCGGCCATTTTGTCATTGTCCCAGAAGTGGCCGCTTAAAACAGGTGCGACTGTAGTTTCATGTAGTTTACATATGTCTGAAAAATAAAAGCGAGATTTCAAAATTCGCGAGATCTGATTCCCCCAATTTTAGGCAGATATTAATTTTTCGCGTTTAAATAGGAATCTACAGTATGCAAATATACAGGGTATGCACATAGTAATTAGTTACACTAAATCTTGCTCAGCAGGTTAAAATGAGATGCACTGACAAACTGTTTCAGAAGTGCAAATATATATGAATTATTGGCAAAACTTAAAAACTCAAAAAGGGCATGTATAAATTCAAGAAAGAATTGAATCAGAATTTCTTTTAATTTACAAAAGAAAGATATTTTCATTATTGTAGTAAAGGCTTCTTAAATATCAAAAACCCTCTATCAGTACATACACACATTATATAGATGAACTAAGTGTGTTCCATATTGATCATCATGCATACGTAATGCACTTACTTTTAGAGCAAAATGCCATGGTACAGTCCTTCTCTCCACATTTGAATTTCTTGATGTCATTGTGTCTCTCTTTGTGGAGCTTGAGGTTACTCTTCTGTCTAAAACTCTTGCCACAAACGTCACACAGGTGGGGCTTCAAATTTTCGTGGATTTTCTCGTGAACAACAAGTGGCCCGCTCTGTGTAAATGCCTTACCACAGGTCTTGCAGCTGAAAAATTCCATAATAAAGAAAATATGAAATGTGTAGGTTCAAAGTTTTATACTTATTAAGTTAGAAGGTTCTGGAAAATCTTTTCTATTCCTGCTTCTTTATTCTATATTATTAAAGCCACTTTATCATGTGATGCAAAATTTGCGAAAACAAAGTATATAAACTGCAATACTTTTTATCTATGTACCGGTAAGTCATGATATGCCATTTTCAAAAAATCTTAACAGTACACAACGACTGGTAAGATTTAATTTCTGTGTGTTTTAATCTTCACATTATAAAAATTACTGCAAATTGGCAAAAAGAGATCATCATGAAAAAAACCTGGATATACAGTATCTGTAGATGTATAGAAATCTAAGACATTACACAAATGGTCTTTCTCCAGTGTGAATTCTCATGTGGACTTTGAGGCTCTTTTTCTCGGTGAAGGAATATTCGCACACACCACAGACGAATGGGCGGAGTCCCTGGTGATACGTCTCATGGCGCTGAAGATTTCCTTTGGTGGTAAAACTTTTGGGACAGATGGAACACTGAAAGGGTCGTTCGCCTGTATGAGACCTCATGTGGACTAAAATTGAATCAAAGAAAGTAGATGGAAATAATGCATGAATAGTAGACTAAAAAAAATTTAACAAGGCCTAGTGTAATTATTACCCTAGATATTTTGATGAAATTTCTTGCATGTAATTTTACCTCTATATCAATTATTTTAAATAAAAAAAATATCCCGGTATATATATTGGCTTTAAAAAATCAATTTTTCAAGAAATAACACTTTTAAAATGCTAATATGTTTCTATTAATGCTCTGTCAATAAATTTATATTTTAAAAATCCATTGCCGCCTCGAATAAATGAGTGAATCAATTTTCGTTTTCTTCAGCTCTATGCATACATGTAGTTTTCAATCCTGGGAAACGATGATGTGTAAGCGCCATTTTAGCATTTTACCATATCAAATTTATACAATCACAATTTTACAACTAATGAACATTATATATGTTAATTTTGTATTAAAATACAATGGAAAAGGAACTTTTAACTTTGCACATATGGCTGCATGAAAATAAAAAGATGCGCAAAGTCATGCACACTAGAACTGTTCTCAACCTCAAAAAATGTGCTGGAACTAAGCACAAAAATGTACATATAGTGATGGATTTTATATCAAAGATGAATTTAAATTAGTGCATGAATACTTTTGTTATCATTTTCAGTACCAGTTAATCTTAATCTTTTAAATTACCTTTTGTAATGTTTGGTAAACTATTTCAAAATCAAATGATTATTTCATTAGTAATTATCAATAACCAATGACAGTTCAGATATTCCTACCATCCAGAGCTCCAAAACTGGACATTTTGACACCACATTCTGTACACTCCAGTGACGCCTGCTTCAATTCCTCCTTAGTTCTCCTCTTTCGTCGAATCCTCTGCTTATCTGAGTTGAATATGTTCAAATCATCTGAATTTTCAGCAGGGTCTTTCCCTGGTACCTTTTTGGAAGGTCTCCCTCGCTTTTTCTTAACCGGGGGAGGCAACTCCTCTCCTGGGGGATCATCCTCAGTGTCAGGTTCGAAATTCTCGTCTAATGTTTCCAATACCTCATCTGGCACCTTAGAGTAACTATGTCCCTCATATAAAAAGCCCTGTTTCTTTATTGATTTTCTTTTAAATCTTTTTTCTTTCTCCTCCCTTCGTTTCTTTTCTTTACTTTCTTTCAATTCTGCTTTTTTTGATTTTGCAACTGGATCAAAATCAGGATCTGTCTGTATTTTTTTCACACGCATGTTTCTTTTGTATCTTAATCTTTTAGGTTTTTTATTCTCTTTTTGTTTCCCATCCTTGTCTGAAGTTTTTTCTGTATGGTCAATGAGAACTTCTTGTGAGACAACATCCGAAACTTCAACACCATTGTCGTCATCATCATCCTCTCCCCCATCATCTGCCTGGGAGCTCACAGTTCGCACACTGCCAGCTGCAATGTTCTGCTCGTCTTGTGGAAGAAGGATGACAGGCTTGACGGACACCTCACTGTTCTCTTCGTAATGTAAGTGAACGCTCTGAACACTGTTTGGATTTGAGATTACTAGATCGGAGAAGTCCAGTGTAGAGATTGGAGTGAATACACTCGTGTATGTGTCTGTTAAGGTCTGAACTGCTACCTCTGCCTCATTATCAGTGACTGTAGTTTCAGCTGGACTTCTTTTACTGGAGTTTTTATCATTCTTCTTTTTCACAGTTTTTTTCACGGTTTTCTTTGGGGTTGGGGACTTTTTCTTTAATTTTTTCCTTTCGTTTGGTTTCTTTTTGACCTCACTGGATTTTTTTCCCTTCAATGTTTTGGGGCTCTTCGCTGAGAGAGTTTTCGGACTTGGAGTTGCTGTGGCTAACTGAATTGATAACTGATTTGATAACAACTGAAAGGTGGCAGCAGATAACGGATCTGAGAGTATATTGGATGGAGGTATAAATGGTGTGGATTCATCAAGAGATGCCTGGGTGAACAGTCTGACTGTTTGGGTCACAATCTGCCAGAACTGCCACGCCTCTGCCTTATAATGGGGAGGGATATGTAACAGCAATTGTATAGCTTCTTCAATCTAAATGGAAAGAAATATTCCATGAATAATATGATCAATAAATTTACAGGCCATTCTATTGCAAAATAAAATTCATTTTTATGTCAAATTCTACACTAGATACGAGGATTGTCCCAAAATTGCGTAAACTGAGGGCAATATTTAAATTCTGTTCACTGTAATTTCGTCAGACAACTGTATTTTGATCATTGACCCTTTGTCAAACAGTACCCCAAAATTCAAATGCGTGCTGAATATACTCTTCAAGAAAAATAATCATTTATATCAGCCGGCTTTACCAGACAGCGCAATGTGCGACGTCAAAAATAGCCAGCCTTTACGTCGTTTTTAAACCCTTCACATTGTTCACGATAACATTCACATTCTATTTCCCGAAATGTCTTGGAAAATAATATTTTCTTTGAACATGTACCCTGAGTGCACATGCACTCTGCATTTCTAGTTTTGTTTTTAAAATTCTCCCTAAGAACCAACGATCTGCCGACTCCAAACATGCCCTATATTACTTGTTGCTTAATGTCTGTATTCCCGAAAAATGTTGATCCGCATTTTGTCATCTATTTCTATTGGTCGGGATTTCTTTTTCACTTCAACTGATGTCATCATACTCGTCCAAATATTTTCGATGTTGCTAGACAACTTATTCACAAAATTCATTTCTAGGCGATTTTGGTAATTTTATTAACTTTAAAATCAGCTCAAGATTTGTTTTAAGGTCTTTACAAAATCTTATTAATTATCAGTGTGCTGCTCAATTGCTGACGTCATCATTTTACTACTAGTTCACACTTTAACTTGTCATAAAACGCGCCATTAAATCTTTAAAAATGTTGTTATAACCAAATAATTTATTGGGTAAATAATAGAAAAATAAAATCTAATTGTATTTATTATTTTATATTTTTTATTCGAAAAGCACTCATTCTCGCGATTTTCATTTCTTTATTTTGATTTTAACTTTTCATTTTTGACATTGTGCCGCATGTCGAATTCATAAACGAGTATGCTTTCATTTCACTAATTTAATCTCATACAATATTTGATATCAAAACATAAATTTAATGCAAATTACTTGAATCCTTTGTGGCATAAGTTTCATCTTCCTGTATCTTCGATTAAGTAAATAACGCCACTTGTCTATGCTATGTTGGGACAACCCACGTATATGTCTATCACAATGGATCATAAAAGACTTTAAAGATA
>WFKH01003881.1:15063968-15075094 GCA_016163765.1 Magallana hongkongensis | reverse complement strand
TCTTCACAGTGGAAATGTCAGCTGTAATTTCTTACATGGGCATGTACTTATCAGAGAAATGAAAAAATTTCCTCAGACACAAGGTGCTCTGTATATCTAAGAGGACATTTCTGTCACATATGTCAGATACTCAATTGACAGAAGCAATCATTCCATTATATTAAGCGGGGTGAACTTATAAAAACTATTATATTAACCAAATTATAACGGGTATTATATTAACCGGGGGTTTTATCGAAAAGCATTTCATTTGATATCATTATAATAGTTTTTGAACCAAACATATTTTGAAATTAAAACAAGAAACAAAATAATACTTCTTTGCGTTCTGATCATGAGTTAATATACTATGTACGGATAATCGGAATCGGTATTTCGTAAAATTCAATCGGGTTCGAATTTTGTGTTTAAGGATCCTCGACACCCCGTGACTTCTACTTTTTATGACAGTACGTCACAATATGGCGATTTTAGCGTATTCAGAAATAGTTTATATCGACAAAATTTGTTGTCAATCTCTGTGGTGCAATGGGTCTTGCTTCGGTCTACCAACCTGCAGGTCCCGAGTTCGAATACAGCAGTGACTTTTATTTTCATGAACAGCGGTAAAATTTAAAAAGTTGATTTTTCTCCCAAAATTGAATTTTTTTTTGGTCATTTTCAAGTCGAACACATGCTAAAAGTCCATATCCTTAAGTAATTTAGAAGAATGGACTTGTATGCAGAACTTTTCCCAGGTGTGTGGAGGACCCTTAATAAATTTTTGTTTTCCGCGAATTCAAACGACCGCTATTTGCTGGAAAATGAAAAAATCGCGATCTTTTCCGACCGCGATTTTTACATGCTATACAGTATAGTAGTTTACGTTTTTCATTCTTAAAAAAAAATCGAAAAAAAAACTAAACAAACAAAAAGAGCCCATTTCGCACCTGATTAAAGCTTTGTAAATAAAGCAATAGTCTTTTGATTAGTTTACACTATCTCATCCTACAGTCTTTGCATCGAAAAACCAGCTAAGGTTCCAATTAAAATAAGCTGACTATTCCTTAGACTAAAAAAACTTTCTAAACGGGTACAATAGTGCTTTTTTTCTTAATACAGGTATGTTTATACTGTACGTTGATTTTAGAGGACTTTTTTGCACTAAGTATCCAATGTATTCATATACATTCAACATTTCATGGCATGTGATCAATTTGCAATTGACATGTGATGATTCTTGCACTTGATCCACTGACCTACAAGTACATAATAAAGCTACAGTTTGCATTTCAAGATAATCAAAGTACGCTTTGTTTCTACATTTCACCTGCCTACCCGATATGACTCGCATATTAATCTAATCGTGACTAGAACTGTCATATGAATACACAAGGACGTACCTATATATTTAACTCTCTGACAAGATGAGACATTTGCAAGATATTCGCACATCTTTAGTTTTCTAAAATGAAAAGAGAGGAGTTTAGAAATTATCTTTACAATGGAGAACACCCCTCTTCTTCCTGGGAATGTTACGAGAACCAGTTTGAAACGTGTGCACCTGTCAATGTGTATCATCACGTGTCTTCACTATGTCTCAACTGTCATTGGCTCTTTGGTGGTATCGGAGTACACGTTTCAGTACGTTAGTGCAAGACTTCAAGGAGACACGAATTCCAAGCACGTGGCATTCGATCATGCGAGATCAAACGAGAATTGTTCTACTCATCAGAATGAGGCTCAACATGAGTCCGCTCAGTGGAACGCATACTTTGTGTACGCCGAATACGTGCCGGGAATGTTTGTCATTGTCTTTGGCGGAATTTTGTCTGATTACCTGGGAAGGAAGATTTTTATCCTACTTCCTGTACTCGGGACCTTTTTTCAATATTTATCCACTCTTGTCGTTGTACAGTACAACTTAGACATCAAGTATATTTTTATTGGATGCGTGTTGAGTGGAGTCTCGGGTACCCATTACACTCTTCATCTGGCGTTGTGTGGAAGCGTTGCCGATGTCTCGAGTTACGACAAATCACGAACGTTCTCTTTGGCGCTTCTCCACCTGTACGCTGGAGTGGGATCTGCAGTAGCGCAGATGTCAACCGGGTATATGATCAAATACCTCGGGTACTCCATGCCTTGCTTAGTCTCAGTCGCTTTATGTTTCCTAAATTTTCTAGCCGGACTTTATATTCCAGAAACTTTACACAAGTCAATAAGAAGGCCCACAACTGATACTTTTGTCCATAAATTAAGTCAATTTTTCGCCTTTTACACAAGTTCCTCGAATCTTCGTGAAGGGAAAGTTTGGCAGTTTGTTGTGTGCCTCGTTTCTCTGACACTCATAATAACTCCCTTGACAACAAGACAGAGCATGGACATCATGTACTTCCTCGGTCAGCCATTTTGTTTTACATCGGAAGAAATCGGCTGGTTCAATTCTGCTAACAGTTTGGCAGGACTATGTGTGTCTGTCATCGTATTGAAGCTTCTTCATCTTTGTCTTAATGACGAGGTCATTACTATTTTGAGCTGCTTTTCGGGCATTGCGTGTTTCATTATAGAAGGCTTTGCATCTGTCTGGTGGATGCTTTACGTTGGCAAGTATCCTTAAAAACCCAATAATAGCAAATTATACATCTTAATAGGTTTAATGTGGTTTCGCCACCAATCGCAAAACAACAACAAAGTCTTATCACAGTGGCAGAATTTGCTTAGGAATAGTTTAAAATTTCAGTATAATACGTATGAATCAAAACGTTTTGGATCAGGATATAAATGCACGATGGATAGAAATACGTTGTGTTAAAGCTTTTAGTCATTCCTGACTTCTGTAAAAAAAAAAATTGCAATTATCTTTTAACTTATGAAACTATCATTTTGAAATAGTTGTCATGGATTTTTATTTTTGTTTGCAGCCGCCGGGTGTGGAGTGATCTCTCTAAATCCACTTCCGGTTATCAAGGGGATACTGTCTCGATTGGTCAATGAGAAAAGACAAGGTACTAGTATTACTTTATGTTCTATTGAAAAGAAGGCAACTGGAACGTTCCATTAAAACTTTGTTAAATATAAAGAAATCATGATATATTGACATTCAAGTTGACTTTTGAACAGGCTTAATTTCGGTACATGTGCATGCATGTCAAATACATTGTACATGCAAAATTTCAGGATAATAATTGAATTATCGGATGAGTTTTTAGTAACAAAGTTGTGCGAAGTTTTGAGTGGTCAGTGTAGAAAAATAGGCACACGTAAATAAGTTTTCTTTCGTTTTAATATCAAAGTAAAATAAAAAATAAAAATTTTCAAAAGACCGAATTTGACGAGCCACAAATTCTTAATGGAGTGTTGTTGTCGTTATAATAGGTGCGCTCTTTGCTAACGTCTATTTCCTGGAGGCCGTCTGTCGACTGGCTGGCTCCTCTGTCTTCTTCAACATATACGCCGACACACAGTATCTAATGAGGGGCTTTGTGTACCTCGTTTACTCCGGATTCTTTGCTGTAGGAGCCATTCTGATGATGTAAGTCAATATTTAGTGCATACATACTTAATGTACAATTTTATGTATAACATTTATGTAAGATAGCCATAAAGGTACAAAGGCATGTTGCTGTTAAACATTTTACATTATATAATAAACCCCGGCCCATTAGTTTTAATGAACTAATTTATGTAAAAGCTTTTCAGGTATAAATTGTTAAGTGTGGCGTTTCTGTACCTCTACCTGTATTTTAAGTGTCCATATTATTTTGGTCATGATATTATCAAATGCATTTTCCCTTAATCTCTACAACATTTCCCGATTATTGTTAGATATCATTTAAGACTGTTGCGGACGATAATTATGTACGACTCTCTGTCGAAGTATGGGTGATAACGTGCTATCGATCTTAATGAGTCTCATATGTTGAAAGTCAAGACACTACCAGAAAAAAAACCTCTTTCTAGCATGTTATATATAGGAGGCTTGGTGGTCAACAAATTAACCATCAGATCTAACTAAAATTTTAGGATATTATTTTTTTAGCTTTGAACTATAATAATTATATAGAGAAGAAAAAATCCGTGTATTTTACCTTTCAAATTTGGGTATTTTCCTATATATTTAAATGGAGCTAATCTTCTAAAGGATATCAAAGTTGTCGGGGACCCACGGCCAGTATTGCACAGGCCTACTTACCTTAGGTAAACTCGTTTTAATTTCTGAGTATTTATCATTCTCAACCAAACAATGAAAAAACCGAAACTCTTGAGTTTACTGTGTATCTTCAGAAATAATACAGTTAAGATTGGTGAGATTTTTTTTTCACAAAGTGTGAAGAAGCCAATAGGATGAGGGCATGATTTATTTATGAGAACTAAAAAAAAGTAGGGAGTTAACCCACGGCAAGTAACCGAATGCAAGGCTGGCCAGGGGTTTCAGACAGGATGGCCTATTAAGACCTATGTTAATGGCAGATTTGTTTTGTTGTATATGTATATAATACATGTTTCATTGTTTTCTACAGTCCACTCCTGTTTTCCACCCGACGAGATTTAAGAAAAGCCAAAGAGACATCTGTTCAGGTGTGATATCTAATGTACTATATTGAGAAATACTGTTGATATATATTAAAGGTGCGACTTTTCTGTATATCATGTACCATATCGTATCATTATATTAATACAAGTTTTATATTATTGTTTGCACTGAAGATATATGTAGAACCTAATTTATTGAGTTACATGTACTTTCCTGGTATTGCGTGATATAATTGTTTATAATTTTGATATCTGTAAAAAGGGGGTTTAAGATAATATTGTACACATTTTACAATTATAGTTGTGCAAGCTTGATGTAAAATTATACTTTGTAGATATCCGTATAACGTACATCTATATACATGTACTGTAACCCAACTTTAATTCGCGGTGACTTTATTTTCGCGATTTGAAGGAAATAAACTGGTTCGCGGTGACTAATTTTCGCGACCAAGTGCAGTTAAAATAATTTATTATAGGTATTTGAGATCTGGTCTTGGGATAAAAAATCGCGACGACGAGGCTTCCGCAAACCTCGCGAATATTTCTTGCACGCGAAAAAAGTTTGGTTTACAGTATTTATGTGAAGCTACTTTACATATCATAGATAAGGATGCATCCATGTTTTACTTAACATAATAATGTTATATATCAAATAGACATGATTTTAATAACTGATCTGAAGATGTCAATGAAGTCGTTATTAAAAAAAAATATTTTAAGATTTAAAAAATACCTATCATTATTACACTGAAAGAAACGTGTTTCTAAGGACATATTGCAGATTTCATTTAACATGCTTTTACAGTATGTCTCGTAGATTTCGGTACATGTGTGACGCTTTAAACGCATCTATAAATACCTTTTTAAAATGAAAACTGAATTTCATTTTATCAATAGTTTTGCTGTAATTTAATTCAAAACTGATTTCGGAATGTCTTAAGTGATAGGTTTCATACATATATTATTGCTCTGAATAAATGCGTGAACAGAAATTGGTCATAAATTTTTATGATTGTTTCAATATGAAGTATTATTTAATATAAGTTTTTCTAAGATGCTTCTCGGATCCACATTTATAACATCGTCCGGTCCCTATCCCCAGTATGTGTCTCCGGGCGAGGCATGCGTTGTTGTTCAACTTCGATTTAAATATTTCACATATAAATACATGTGCGTCTATCAAAATCATACATTTTTTAATTAAACATGTTGATGACCTCAGGTAATTAGGTTAATTTGTGTTTTTAAAATATTAAATTCAATATTTTAAATCACGTACAAGATTATATTTCATTAATCCACTAACCCTGTTCTAGTTTTGTAACCTCAGTTAGGTTTAACACGGACTAATTCTTCTGGTAAAAAGGAAAAGATAGGGCGAAAGTTTAGTAGCTCAAATATTAATATATATTTTTTCTATACATATGAGCCAATTAAAACAATTTTGAAATAAAATGTAGTGATATAAACAAAGAAAAAAGGTTTTGTTTAAGTTGTGTAGCAGAAAGAAAAAAATCCCCGGAGAAGAGATACAATGAAAAACGGCACTGCCAAATCCTTCCCTCACTGAGTCCCGGGAGGGAGTGCCATGTATTCATAATCCTAAGGACTTAATCTTCTTCATTATTTATACCAAATTCTAAAATACTCGTTATGGTAACAATTATATATTCTATTTTTTCTTTTAAATTAACACATGCCAATATGTTTGTTTTTTTTTTTAAATACAAACGTCATTGCAAATCCACTCGAGGTGATTTTAATAAAGATCTATCAATGCCAAATCCCGTGTAAATTTTGGCGATGGCGTAGTTTGGAAAACGAATTTCGTCATAATTCTTGAATCTCCTGGCTCTAAGAAGAGTTCTTGACACCAATCTGGACACATGGAGTATGTACACAAAACCTCCACGATCTTATTGGCGTAATGGTGGCAATTATGCGTAAAAGTGTTATAACGGGCAATGAATCGTTTATTGTAATAAATAGCACACCTTCGGAGGCAGTCAATATCGATCGCACTGTATCCAGCAGGAATGGCTTCTCGGGAACTGCGACAGAATTTGGACTTTGCCGGGCGTCTTGTGTGGGGTCTGTAAAACAGTTCAAAGTACCAGCCCTCGTAGTACACCCATCTGTGGTTCAGGGACCAGTACTTCCTCTCCGGAAGTGGATAGCTGACCAGCGCCCTCTTCTGGCGGCGGCGTATTGATCTCATGCATTCCACATCAGTTGTACCGAAATAGAAGGGACGCCCCCTCTCCTTATCTAAGTCAAAAGTAAAAACGGAATTGAATTAACGTTTTGGATCGAATCTCACTTTAAAGAGAGAGAGAGAGAGAGAGAGAGAGAGAGAGAGAGAGAGAGGAGAGAGAGAGATATTTACCTCCGCATGTTGGAACCTTCGTCCAAAAGTCAATCTGATAGGATTCATGGAAATAGGCAAGAATTATCCACAAAGTCAGCACAGTCTAGATTTAGAATAGGATATTTGTAGTAAAAGTATATTGATATTTATATCGTTTTTAGAATAAACCATGTGAAACATCGAATATCTATCCTATATTTACGCTTTTTTGCGATCATTTTTACATCGGAAACAATGAAACACGCATTTTCTTATGTCAGTTATTGTTTTCCAAAGTATACATGTAGGATGGCAAAAGATAATAAAGAATGCAAATAAAAGGTTATAGATTTTCTTTATTTCGCAAAATTTGCAATTTCCAAAAAAAAAAAAAACAAAAAAAAACCAACCCGGAAATTCGGTAAGTCTTAGATTGGTTTTTTATGTTTGGATTAAAAATTAATGATACAGATCTCTGATTGTTGTCGTTGAAAATAAATTAAGTTATAATTTGCATTGGGTGGCCCGGGGAGTAATTTTTTCTAGCATATGAATGAAATGTTAGGTATGGTCCATAAGTTTCTTAACTGTTAAAATAAGGCTCATCACTTACCATGTAGGTCCAAAATACACAATTCCATTTGACCATTGCACCATGATCGAGGGCAGTTTACAAAGTTACTGGGTGAGAGTAGGATATAGAGTTCATAGCGTATTGTTTAAGTGAAAATCCGCTAAGTAAACGGGACATAATACATTGCTTTCAGTGTGCAGTATCGGATTAAATACGTCTGGAATTTAATATAATGTTTTGATAAGTTTATTAATTCCTTAGCCCATAACGCCTTGAAATACCGGTACACCTATTTAAAATTTCAAATGTTTTATCCTCTTATATGAAATTCAATTTAAATATTGACAGTACTTTTCATTTCACTACGCGTCTTTTTTTTTTCATCTAAAGATATTAGTAATTTGCATTCTTTTAATACAAGTAAGATATTTTAGAAAAAAAATTCCAGAATTAAATTATAAAAAAATAGTTTGCTAGTTGTCAAATTGTCTTTATCAAATTTGTTTTTATAGGATAAAATAATATCATGAATCGGACTGATTTATATAAGACATGGCATATCTTAAAAAAATAACGTCCTAAAAATTCGATTATGATTAAAACCTTCTGCTGTTAGGGCTAAGCAAAAGAACTAAGGTCCCTAAAATCGAAAAAGTTCAATGGTTTCTTATATTAATGTTATAAATTCGAAATTCTATGCATAAACCAATCAAACAAGCTAAAAAATAATGTTCGAAATGATAAACGTCGCCTAAGCAATAATGATTTTTAATTAATAATAAACACAAATTTGCAATGACAAATGAGACAAAGCATGTGGGCCATACAAGAGGACACTTTCACAAAATGTTCGTTCTGAAACAATCTCTCTCTCTCTCTCTCTCTCTCTCTCTCTCTCTCTCATGGACTTCACGCCTTACTATTTCAAATGTCCGTTTGGTCATGACCATAAATGTTCCTGAACACATATAAAGTTAATGAAGGTGACATCAATGTGTTGACGGCCACGATATATCACTAGTTTCAGCGCCGAGGCGTAACTTTAGTTGTGGAATTTGGCGATGGCGTAGTAGTATGCCTAACGAATTTGGTCACCATTCTGGGGTCCCCTTTTTCTAGGTACAGTTCTTCGCACCAGTCCGGACACATTGAATAGGTACACAAAACCTCCGCAATCTTATTGGCGTAATGATGACAATTGTGCGAAAAAGTGTTATAACGGGCAATGAATCGTTTATTATAATACACGGCGCACTTCCGGATGCAATCAATGTCGAGCGTACTGTATCCAGCAGGAATGGCTTCTCGGGAACTGCGACAGAATTTGGACTTTGCCGGGCGTCTTGTGTGGGGTCTGTAAAACAGTTCAAAGTACCAGCCCTCGTAGTACACCCATCTGTGGGCCAGGGACCAGTACTTCCTCTCCGGAAGTGGATAGCTGACCAGCGCCCTCTTCTGGCGGCGGCGTATTGATCTCATGCATTCCACATCAGTTGTACCGAAATAGAAGGGACGTCCCCTCTTCTTATCTAAGTCAAAAGTAAAAACGGAATTGAATTTACGTTTTGTTATGAATCTCATTTTAAAAAAAAAGAATTCATGAGAGAGAGAGAGAGAGAGAGAGAGAGAGAGAGAGAGAGAGAGAGAGAGAGAGAGACTTACTTCCACATGTTGGATTTTGCGACCAGAAATCAATCTGATAGGATTCATGGAAATAGGCAAGTATTACCCACAGAATCAGCACAGTCTATATGGAAAACCCAATACATGGATAATTATCACCATTAGTATAAGATGTATACCGAAAGAAAACAATCCAAGGTTATGTACTGAGATCACAAATTTACATCGTTCACTCAAATTAAATATTGAAAATAACTGTCCAAAGTATGTTATAGAAAATGAAAAGATAAAATGATCAAATTGATTTTTAAAAATTAAATCAAGAATATTTGGTAGATGAATTACTAGGTAGTATCTTATAATGAGAGATGGTCAAATTTTTTTTAACTAAAAATAATTTTTTTTTACTTACTACACTTGTCAAAAATACACATTTCCTATTGAACATTGCTTCATGATCGGAAGAAATATTTTCATTACTGGGAGAAATTCAGACGTCCGTTGTGCATTGTATTATTGAAAATCCTTAAAATAAACCGGACACAAAACATCGCTTTAAATGTGCAGTACCGGATTAAATACGTCTAGAATTCACTTCGTTGCTTTGTCAAGTCTGCTAATTCTTCAGCCTTTAACACTTTAAGAATGCATATCAAATATTGTAACCTTTTGTTTATTGAAACTCATTTAGTTCACAACCTTGTAAAACATACAAGAACAACAAAACATATATTTAATGTAAATGAGAAACATATGAAATGTATACTAAATACTTAATTGTTTCTACATGAAGATAGAAATGAACATAACATGTTGATATAGAATAGTGTGAATTTTTGTTTTTAAACTCACTTGACAAAAACTTGCGTCATTCCATCAAAGTATATGAATATAAATGTAATTTTCAATCTTATTGCAAGATTTATCAGACGGCTTTTGGCATCTCTAATTGTCGATCACCATACAATCATCACCTCCACAAATAGATAGTCGTACACCAATCAGGACAAGATGAATTCAGACACATTAATTCTGCAAGCTTGTTGGCATAGTGATGACAATTATGAGTCAAAGCGTTGTACTGTTTCGTGAAACGTTCATTGTAATAATCAGCACATCTGCGCACGCATTCAATGTCAAGCCGGGTGTATCCGGCGGGGTTGGCTTC
This sequence comes from Magallana hongkongensis, assembly GCA_016163765.1. Lineage (NCBI taxonomy): Eukaryota > Metazoa > Mollusca > Bivalvia > Ostreida > Ostreidae > Magallana > Magallana hongkongensis. The sequence continues at coordinate 15,064,864 of WFKH01003881.1, read as the reverse complement.
ACGGCGACTCGGACATTTCTCGGTCTTTGCTGCCCGCCGGGTATGGGGTTCGTAGAACAGCTCGAAATACCAGCCATCATAGTAGATCCATCGATGAGTGAGCGACCAGAACTTCCGGTTTGGAAGAGAGGCTGTTGCATTAAGCGACCTCTTCCGGCGTGTTCTGATCATGCGCATGCAGGCTACATCTGTGGTACCGAAATAGAATGGTTTACCATCACGTTTACCTACACCAAGAAATAGAAACAAAGTTAAGTTTAAATGATTTTGTTTATAAAATGACCTTTATCATCTTTTTCACTTGGATAGATAAATATAATACAGTCATGTATTATATATATTGTTTTATGACTAAAAGTCAAAACTTTAAGACAATATCTGTCAAACATTGTCCGGTAAGATATGCTGATATTGTGCCTTTTTACGTTTTTTTTGATATCATATATTCTTTTGTAAATTATTCTTATCAGCGCTAAACATTCGTATGTAGTGAACCTTGATACCAACAGACCACACATTAATAAAATCTTTGTTGTGGGTATCAATCGCTCAGATGAAAACTTACTCCCACAGACTGTATTGGTTTTCCAAAACGCGACATGATAAGCCTCTTGAAAGTACGCCAGTATGACAAGGACCACGAGGATTCCCTAAATCAAACAACCAACAACAGATCATCATGTTGTCGTTATTGTAAACATCTGGTAGGTGAAGCGTCAGTGGTTACAATAAATGTACATTCAGTTCTATATTTGACAATTAATCATGAACTACAATATATTGTTGCTGTTTCGTTATTATGGAACGCCAAATTAACATATATTCAAATATTTGTACCTATCTTCAAATAATTGTACCTATCTTCAATTCAATTGTACCTATCTTCAATTCAATTG
>WFKH01003881.1:15044783-15063473 GCA_016163765.1 Magallana hongkongensis | reverse complement strand
TAGGTATAATTCATTTGTACCTAGGTATAATTCATTTGTACCTAGGTATAATTCATTTGTACCTAGGTATAATTATTTAGAGATAGGTATAATTATTTACACCTATCTTCAATTCAATTGTACCTATCTTCAAATAATTGTACCTATCTTTAATTCAATTGTACCTATCTTCAAATGATTTGAAGATAGGTACAATTAATTGAAGATAGGTACAATTATTTGAAGATAGGTACAAATATTTGAATATATGTTAATTTGGCGTTCCATACGTTATAGTGTGTGAACCTCAACGAGTGTTGGCTCATGGTCAGAAAATATGCCAACAGAATTATTGCAATAAACATTCAAAACGTTGTGTGCAAACAATTAAATGAAACATAATAAATCACTAGAAATCATGTAACAATAGGAACGCTCACCACAAACAAGTACAAACACAACTGTTTAGATCCGCATGCTTTCATTGGTTACCCTGGAGACTTGGCCTATGTACCACGCTGGTTTCATCAATTTGAGTAGCTATGGGAAATTAATTACTACAGTATTTGGCTGTTTGAGACGCCTGCCTTCTTAGTACCTTTAAAAAACAATTCATATCATGCAGCAGGATTAGAAAATGGAAAGTTACAAAAATTTAAAATGACAAAACAAATCGTTAAGACTGATTAAACCCAGAATATCCCTAATTTGAAATAAAATAGTGATGAAGGCAAAACGCTTACCGACACATTTCCAGCTGTAAACATTATCGATAGAAAACGAATACATGAAACGATTCCATAAAAGTTCTTCTTGCGTTTTTTAAAAATATATCTCAGCTTATTGATCTCCTCACATAGAAGAGCTCCATTGACCATAATTGACAAACTGGGGAAATTGAAAATGTAAAAACTTATCTGTACAAATAATTGAAGAAGATCTCTATATAGATAAGCCTAAGTTGGAAATTGAATTTAGCAAATAACAATCCAGTGAGGCCATTTAACAGATTCGAAGGTAACCAATCATGTAATTTGTTATGAACATTTTCCCCCGATATAGACAAGATATCATTATTTGCTATGTCACAAAAGGTGAACTACGGTAAACATGAATTGCAGTAAATATTGAATGCACTGCATGCTTCAAATAGAAAAAGAAAGAAGAAATTAAAAGAACTGGAAAAGCTAGTTTTTGAAATGTAGAAAAATTGGCAACAATGAAAGTTAACATTTTAATGGGATCCTTTTGATATTTTGGCAACTTTATATTTTCAAAATTACATTGTACAGTGGAATTGATACTCAAATATTAATGACTCAAAACGAATATCAAGATATTTAAGAGAGATTTTTAACTTGAAGTCAAACCCCTGAGCACAGAAAGCAACCATCAGTATTTTGATAGCATATGCAGATTCATGTGTAATCACAATAAAATGCATATTAAATGAAAAGAGAAATGCGATTTTATCAGGTTATGTTTGCGTGTTAAATAAGACAGACCCTTTAAACAACTTTCATTACCAGATTTTCTTCAAATGTTTTCGTTTTTAGAGGATCTGGTTTTATCATTCAGATATTGTTGCGCTTGAAGGATTTATTTATATAATCTGCAATATGAAGATTCTTTATCACAGTTAAATTATAGTCGATTAAATTTTTCTTTTAAAAGAGGGAGTGATAGTGGTGGGGTATTCAATGACCCCCATTCATGACAAAATGCCACCCAATTGCGAGGCATAAAGAGTGACAGTGTTTAAATTGTACATACTCTACAAATATGATGTATACCTAATGATGTACAATTTAAATGTTGTTAACGTTGTGTTGCTCCCTTTTTGCAGTTTAAGCGATGGATCCAGATGAAACAGTTTTCATTTTACCTTTAATACCCCCATCAAATGGGATGTCAACTACCTGTTTCAACTCTTCTAATGTCTTTGATGTCAGAGCTCAGAGTTGTTCTAAAAATTAATTATCATACCCGTGATTAATATCATAACAAGAATTTTCTATACCATGCATACGCTATTTGAAATATATTGGAGTATTTCTTTCAAGCTTTTAACCGTGCAGTGGCAATCAAAAACACCTTATAATCTCTTACCTTAGATAAACCACACGAATTAACATTTTTATCTCAGTACTGATTAACACAATCAAAGAAAACTTCCTTACTTGACAAAATGAATTCAAGTGTCTTTATTTCACAGCAAAAAGAAAAGACATCAAGTGAGTCGATCGCAGAATTTGGCAAAAACTAATGTTATATCAGCATACACAGTATAGACATAAATGATTCGAACAAACAAACAAAATATCACAGTCTCTGCTTGTAAGATCTAAAATTGATTAAATAGTCTAGTAATGCAATTTATTGTAAGATAAGATTCAAGAACATTATTTTCGTAAATAAATAAACCAAAACCCACAAAACAAACCAAAAAATGGTGACGAATTTTTACCCTGTCTGACAAAGCAGCGGTTTTTATGATTTTCTGTTAATTCAGATAAAGTTATAGTTAAAAAGCAAAGTTAACTTACCTAAATTAAGTGAAATATGTTGTCAGTTTACTCGTTCAAATACTTGTCCGTATAAGACAATGTAGATACAAAAGTGAAAGGAAAGCCACTAACAAATAAAAACAACATTACAAGTTTAAAAACCAATGAAAATCTTAATTCCACCCAGACCTGGCGACTCTTTGACCCAGGGTTACTGTATCAAAGTTAGGTACACCCGAGTAGAACGTAGAGGTTTGAATCCACAATTCCACAGCGTAAATAAACAAACAAACTAATTACATACCTACATGTACATGCAATGCTGTTGCGATTCCAAACGGATAATTGTGACAGCAATAGTTAATTACAATCAAGTTAATTACTGGAAATTGTGAATTCTACTGTATTTATAAATGGTACTTGTAGCAGTTCAAGAGCTACCCACTTACAACTGGTGAGAAACATGTTGAGAGAAGATAGTACTGAGCAATGCCCTCATTCCGGTAGCAATGAGACAGATTTCAGATAAGTTAAGATTGCTTTTATCAAAATTTGAACACTTATCATCCCTAAATTATACACTGCTGGAGAAACAATATTTTGTCCGTCAAATTTGCAAATTATTGTTCACAACATTAGTGAGACGTAAGGGTGACCAACACAGACAAATAATACTGTTAGGTACCAGTTGGTGCACATTAAAACGCGATAGTGAATAAACCGGACCTTGAAGGATTGTCAATTCTTTATGATAATAAAAATAGCGTTGATCCCTACATATAACTGTTCCTAAATAGTTAAACCCCTTACATCGTCTAAGAAGACAAGAATTGTCGTTGTTTGATTAGTGTTAACTCTGTGTTTAAGTGATCCTTTCTGTCAACAATACAGTCAACTAGCGCCTCTAGAAGGAAAATTACAGTGCTGCCACTTACATTCAATAATCAAGTACTTGTGTTAAAGCCGATTTACTCATCCTAGGCCTACACGAGCTGGATTATCATGTAGTGTTTACGTCTGAAAATATGGAAACATATTTTTTTCTTCTCAGATTTTGTTTTAAAGCTTCCACATTTTAAATTAAAAGAACACAAACTTTCAAGGTGGAATGACATTTCGATAAGAGAGATAACTCTCACCAAAATAAGTGATCAATATTCCTCCTAAAAGAAGCTAATTTAGACTCTTCCATAAAGTACACTGAAGTGTATTTTTATTATAATTTTGATTTCTTCTAATAAAACATATGAACAATACAATTTTTTATCCGAGTACAGGGGTAAAATAAACATTGAAACGAAGAGGTTTACGACACAAAGGATTGAATTTTATTTGACGATCACACAGAGAGGGTGGAGCTTATGGGCGTGTCCCTAGGATTCCGGAGGCTGACAGCGGGGGTTGTGGTGGACCACGGAGTGCTCGGCTTCGTCCACAGTCACACCACGGCACTCCAAACCCTGCTCACAGGGGCAGTAACTCTCGTACAGCTCGTGGTTAAAGATGTCGTGGGTCATAAAAGGAAGGCAGGTCTCGTTCTGAAAAAAAAGAGATAAAAAGGAATTGAAAGAGTGAACAAAAACACTTTCAAATTGATTTATATCATGAAAAAAATTATTTGAACACTTTAAGAAACAAGCCTTGATTAATGCAAACTTCAACAAAACTAATCCTGGAAAAGTGTAGTAATTCCTCGCAAAATATCCCCTCGTCTTGGCAAAAATATAGTTTTTAGAAGAATCCCGGTGTTCAAGACCAAAATAATGGTGCGAACAACTCGGTAAAAATTTTAAGCGGAACCTTTACTACACAATTCATAGAGTTCCTACCAGTTTTCTGTGTGGCTTGCACGTTCCGTGGTCATGATTAAAAAGCCCGTCCAAAAACAGTCGCTTTCTTCTTTTTCCGATGAAACTGCTGTGGACACAGCAGAGACTAGCCTCACAATCTGATTGGTGGGAACATGTTCCTCCGCTTGGCACACTTCCGGATGGCCTGACCGTCACAGAGGGGTCTGGAGATTGAGACTAAACCACAACAAAGTTAACAGAAACGTAATTTAATTCAGAGATCAAGGTTTAAAAGTGATGAAACTAAAAAAGTGTCAACTACAATATTTCAGTTAGTATTTATACAGTGTACTTGAACACCAATAGTGCAAAATTATGATTTCCAAAAAAAAGTACTGTATCAATTACTTATGGCTTGAATTCTTCAACAATGGCGTTACGGCAACTTTAAAATTCCATCGAAATTTGTCCAAAGCTGAAGACTTTAAAAACACTTTCCCCTTTTAATACTCACAGCAGCTAAAGCTACGACGAGTAAGAGAATCGGCAGCGTCTTCATGTTTAGGTCTGTGTCGGTGTATGAGAAGCGGACACCTGTCAGAAGGTAGATAAGAACAGTCTACTCACCGGGGAAACTGTACACTACAAGGCTACAAAAAAATAATACTGCGCAGAGACACGTATAACATTGTTGGAAAAGTCCGCCGACTTTCAGAATAGGTCTATACTTAAAAGTGTCCGACTAAGAAATAAATCCATTTGCAGGAATCAAAATTTATTCCACATTACTTTGTTCCAGTGAAACAGAAAGTACAAATGAAAGACACATATTGTGACCCTCAATGATGGAGCTATACGATTATCTTGTTGTATACGTACACGGTAATAGGAAAAAAAAATTAATTCAAATCAATTTTAAATTGTATTTATTGCTTCATCAGATATAGTGTAAACAGCATATTCAAACACAATCGTTGTTAGTATAAGAAAATCCACTGAAAAAAACGTTTAAAGAGAATTCAGAAACACAAAGTGTTCACGTCATGCAATAAAAATAACACAACCGGATATTTGTATAGATTCATGAAAAAACAACCGTTTGTCTCGAAATGACGTCATTCAGTATTCAGTGATGGTGTCCGTGGCCATGGTGATGGTTCTTATGACGACATACAACGACAGGCACGTGGGAATGATGTACGATGTAGTCACTGACGCTACCCATGAACGTCCTCCGTAGTTTCCCGTGGCCCCGGGACCCACATAGTATGACGTCAGCGTTTTGTTCATGCGCCTCGTGGACAACTGTTTCACCAGGCTTTCCTACGAGAGGTTTCACCTCTCCTGCAACCTATAAGCAATGTAGAAAACCCGTCATACACTGTTCGAATATCGACAGAATAACTGTAAAACGCTGTCCTAGCATCGAAATCCTGTACTGCAGTGTAATTACATCGAAAGAATGAATACACAAGGTCCTTACATCGAGAGAATGTATTGAACAAACCATGTACATGTATACTTAATTGTCCCTGCATATAGTATACTCTGGTATAGTAGAATCATTCCATCCACAGAATGAATGACGGACAAAAAACTTTACATGTACCACGTGTTATCATCAAGGTAACAAACAATAAACAAATTGAGACATACACTGTCTTAATACCAACGGAATAAACCTTGGACAAATCCCTTACAACACGGTTTTAATATCATTCTATAGAATTAAGAATGGACAAATCAAACAATAAATTGTCCTGATATCGGCATACTAATGGCAATAGACAAATTGTGTACTACACTGCCCTAAAATAAACAGAATTGACCGGAGTTTTACGATGTCTCCTACTTACACCAGCAGAGGCCAATTTGTTCCTCAACAGCTCTAAGATGGCTTTATTTTCTTTCGCTTCCTCCTCCAAAACGTTCCCTAGTGCCTTTACGTCAGATCCCAGAGCTGTGAAAGAGAATAATGAAATCAATGTATTAACGAAGTTGCTTATGCAAAAATTGGATCAAACAAAAATATCCCACAACCCCTACCAAACACAACCGTCGAAGAGATATTGATGACTATGACAATTAAGAAATCTTTATTGACCGACGCAAATTTACCTGTATGTGATGCGATATATACATTTCAACAGGGTCACCTAGCTAAGAGTCATCTCTCCAAGCCAAGGGTTTTCGGCCTACTCCGATTCCCATACATGGAAAGCAGAGTGGACCGAAAACTCTTGGCTTGAAAAGATGACTGAGTATAAAGTGGTTTTTGGCGACAAAATTAAGTTTGGTCCTCTCCTTTATAATTTTCGTCAATATATTGAAAAGCATAACATAATTTCTATCTAAACGCCAACTCGTGCGCACGTAATCTGCCATTGCATGATAGCAATTCATTTAAAATCATTAAAGTTCTTCTGCATTGGTCCGAAGCATGAATGAGAATATCAGGTTGTAATATGACCTAGTGTTTGTGTTGGAACATTTGATGTTACAGTTATAACTCGGGACTGACTGCTTTAAAACACTGCGAAAATTCCTTATTTTAACAACATCATTCGGCTAAATCAAAACCTTAACCACTAAAGCAGAAAACACGAATACAATTGAACATTTTTATTGTTCAACGCTTTTCCAATTTCGACCAAGTGCCTAATTAAGTGAATAGTTTACTGCCCTAAAATATTCTACATTTGATTTAATTAATTGGTAGTTTGGTTTAGTCTATAAGAAGATAACCACATGGTTCATGGATTATTCGGTTTAATTTTATTATGCCTCTATTGTATTTGTAAATTGCTCAAATTAACCAATCATCATTTTCATCTGTATGCATCATAGGTCACCAGAATTTCATGTATTTCTGTACATACTTGTACTACCATTCTGCATTTGTAACGTTATATATTAGACAATACCAGGAATAATGGCTACACGGACCTCTGTATTGATTTACCATACACCACTGTCAGATCATCTGGATAATGCGACTTTAGTTCAGTAGATGCTGTAGGAGCTTAGGCTTGATGATGATTTGTCATCAGAGACGGTCACTAATCCAAGAGCAATGAATTATTGTTTTTACACCTCACAGTTCTATGTGGCGTATTTTTATGCTCCACCATAAATATATGAAATAATTATGAATTCAGAGCTTAGACAAATGAGGTGCAAGTGGTATTGACTCTTCAATAAAATTCAGTCTGTCTTTCTCCTTATGGCGAATCTCTCTCTCTCTCTCTCTCTCTCTCTCTCTCTCTCTCAAAAGACTTCTTGAATTTATATCAATCTTATATTATATAGTGAAATACGCGTTGGATGTTCTTTTTCATGTTTCAATACCTGCATGAGAAATACTTTTGGCCTCAAAACTATGCACGATTGTCAAGTAATCCCCATCCATCTTGAAATTTTCAACATACCCTGAAAACAGAAAAACATGTGATTTTACATTTTAAAATCAAATGCTATTTTATAACCTCATTCTAAATACAGAATTGCAGAATACTTTACTTTTATGAGCTCAGTGGGATATTAATTCAGAGTCAAGCTTCGGGATATATAATAGTCTAGCGTTTCTGATTTTTTTTTACCTACGTGTTACCCTGAGGTAATTCTTTTCATCTCTTGCTCAAGGACAGTGTGTATCTTATCTATTCGTAAAAAATATAGTTTGTGCATATTTGGTCTAGTTCTAGGATAGAACAATTCTGCGGAGTATGAGGTGCGCAATTACTGTTACAATTCTAGCCTGATATTAAATCAGCTATGAATTAGGAGCAAGAAAGTGCAACTCAAGTCGTGTTAGTATAAATGTTAATATTCTCCCTCTGGTCATAATATACTGTGTATTTAGTAACTACCCTCGAGTTATCATATCACATTCCTTCGTTGGTACGTACAGTATGTCTTCAATGTGTGTACAGTCCATACATGTCATATGCAGATGTGTACACAGCCCAGAAAGGTCAGCTGATGACCCTTATTCCTCGTAAATAAACAGTGAAATTTACATTCCTTGTTGATAATGTGCTGATAAACGGCGACAAAATGCAATGCATGAGTAAATGCAGAAAAAAATCAATTTTATGAATGAGTACATACATTTATAAAAAACTACATATATTTTTAAAATGCCATTTAGGTCAATACACAAGATAGAGCATTCATATTGCGACCTATTGTTTACACATGGTCACTCATCTCTGAAATTGTGAAATGGCTGAATGTCTCGAAGTTACTTTGTACATGTCTGTTTACAACGAATACACGTACACGTGCAGCGTACATGTAGCTTTGTTGTGAATTAAAAACTTACAGTTGAAAGCATAGTCTGCATATTCGCTTCCATCCATAGCCAGCACCACGCGGCGTTTCGGGGTGTCTGCCATCTCTCACTACTGTTGCGCTACGAATCTTAGTAGGTCAAGCGTCACATGCCCGTGTAAGAGTTGTCGTTCTTTGAAATATGCGGATCCAGTCGTAGTCGGGAGTGGGTAATGTGAATAATATGGACATAAAACAAGACTGATATGGGTGGGAGGGGGAGACGTATTAAAAAGTGTAAGTGATAATTGAAACATTATTGACACATGCTAATATTTGGTAACTTTATTTCACGAATTTAGGTACTCTGAAATTTCCGAGGTGTGGGGGTGGGGGGTTGAGTCAGGACCCCAAATTATGAACTGAAAAACCTCCAACACATATTTGAATATATCTGTGAGAGTAGACTTGTTTGTAGCCAAAAACAAAATCAAACTTTTATTGATGACGTAACAGGAAATTCTTATTAGCACATGTAATGTAATATAATACTTGAACCATGTATAATATCTATGAAAATGTACATAATATATGTATACTGTTGTCTACGATTACTACCTTGCTGTATATTTGCATTATTAATAAACACAAAAATCTGTTTAATCTGAGGAAATTCTGAAAGATTAGTATTTTAACACCCAGAGAAACGACCGAATTTGAACACGAACACACACACACCGGCACATAACTGCACACATCGACTGTATTATCATTTTAAATATTAAAATTGGAGAAATAAAATTTGAAAAAAAAATCTCGACCAGACGTCATCGAAACAATTGAATTTAAAATTAATAGATTATTAATTTCATTTTAAATTATTTGAGTTAAACAAATGTCCTTCCTGATATAATTTATTTCATAAACAAAATATACAACACCATGTAGGACACATACAAGGGCAAGTGTTTCCACTCTTCAGGCTGTACGATTCCTCTCCTTTGTGATTGGCAGAAAATGCATGATGTGAAAATTTTCATTAAGGTCAAAATCTTGTAAATGAAAGGTGCCTACAGGTTTATGAAATTCAAGATATAAATTTTTTTAATGATGCTTCATACCATTTATAGCTTTGTTTGATAGGATGTATCGGAGCTTAAATTTTATTTAAACACAATTTTAAAAACACATCATGCTCTGAACTGTCATTTTCTATGAAATATGAAGGAAATACGACGCGCGTTCCAGCAATCAGCGACGAAGACAAGACTGGCAAATCCGGCGATGACGGTTTGATGGAAAACAACAGTTTCTCTATATTCATTCTATATTACATCATGGGAAAAGTGACCCCGATACCTATATTCAATATGTCATCATTTTAAAGAGGAGGTCAGGAGCTTTTTTGATGCCGTTCTTAGAGAGACTAGTACTGTAGGCATTCTAGATATAAATGGACAAAACTCCATGATTTCTCCCCGCGAGCGATTGCAGCAACGCATTTTACCAATGCCGATTAGGAAACAATATGGCGTTGAGATATTCATATTCTACAAAACGGGGATTTTCATAATTCAGATTTGCCTTACTACATTGAACTACATGTTGTTAATGCTTATTTTGATACATGTTGTTGTTAGCCATTTTGTTCTATAAAACACGTTGTTAAAAAATCAATAACAATACTCACATTTTCGGAGTTTTCTGTATATTACATAAATTTTATAACATAAAATGTCTGTCATAAAATATGAATGTGTATACATTATTTTCAAAAATGACGCAGTTTTTTATATATATTTACCAGAGGAAAGAAAATATGATAGAAAACAGATGATTAACATTCTCATAGAAAATACATATCTCTATATTCAATAGTTATGAACAAAACAACGGTTTTCTAATTCCCTTCTCAATGTTTACAAATTTTTAATTAATCTAAGTTTTCGTTTAGTTCTTTAACTGTCTCCTCTGACAAAAGCGTTATACAGATAAAGCTGACTTAACAAGACCAAGTCTATTTATTAATTCCTATGTCATGTTGTAAATTTTGAATTTACCGGGTGGCAGTAAATTTTGTTGTCATGTTGTATATTTTTTGTATTTACTGCCACCCGGTAAATTCAAAATTTACAACATGACACCTACCCTAGATTTTTCTACGAAATTTCTTGCATAAATTGTTACTACTGTATAAATTATTTTGATATAATAAGGACACGATCTTAAAAATCGTTAATGGTATAATGTTAAATAAATCTCTATTAAATCACAACACTTAAGAAAACTACAATAACGACTAAATGAAAATAGAACCATTTTATCAGGAGCTTGAAATTTGGGTAGTTGTGTCCAACAGCAAGAGACATAGACCTGTCTATTTCATTGCCAGCCTCTCAGCCATGGCTCTTTGAAATCAACAATATATGTCTGGCTTTTGAGCTAAGACTACGCAATCTATGCATATTTCACCTGAAACCAGCGTCATTTTTAACTTGTCTTGTTGCAAGAAAAAGATAGTTACATCCTATCGAAAGTCCAAGGTTTTGTTAAAATGGTTCTAAAGGTGGTATATTATTGGGAATCAAACTTTGTACATGACAGTGGCACGAGACAGTTTTTTAATACCAGTCACTGTAGCCGGGGGTGGGGGCATGGGCAAGGGGTGTCTTCGAAACTCTGTAATTAGACTTTCCTGAGATCCCATTCACCTCAAATATACCTTTAATTCACTCCTTATAAGGTCCAATACCATATTTCAGAGGAATTTTACAAAAACAAAACATGTAAAATTTTCTACGTAGTGGTTTTACTGAGATTTTGACCCTTTCACAAATCGCTCATTTTTCATGATTTTTCAGCTTTTTAGGTTTCCCCCAGGTCATTTCCAGCAAAGAGTTGACAATCCGTATCATATTCGAACTGTTACATGTCAGAAACTTACCTGTGTATAGTTTATTAAGTCCCATTCACCTCCTGTCTGTAACTTGCAATTTCATTGTTTATTAAAAGTCAATCCAAAAGTCATGATGTAAACATTGTTTGTTTGTTTGTTGTTTTTTTTTTTTTTTTTTTTTTTTTACATTATATCATTACAAAGCAAGAAATAACTTGCTCAGAATTCAAAAGATAATAAAGATACAGAGGTGTGGTTAAGTTTTAATTGTAATCACAAATGAAGTAAATTTCTACATTTATAATTACTTTCCAGTTTCAATCCACGTGTAAACCCCAAACAAGGACCTCGGCAGGGGACAAATAATTTGAATTTCCCGCCATAATCTGTAGCTTTACATATCGCCCTTTGGTGTTAGAAGGGCACCAAAATGCAATCCTCTGACCGTTTGAAGCGTGTCCCGTGAAGTGACCGCACAGCTCCATGTTGCGAGGACCACTACCAACTCCAACATCAAGGTCGTGTATCTGATTACCTGAAGTAAAGGCAGTAAAATATGCATTAGCTTTGTCCTTTTGGTTTTGTATGTTTTCACCATTAAACAGCATTTTCATTCTGAAATGACTCTTTTAAATTCAAACATCAAGAGTCTGCACACAAGATGTTTGTTCAAGGATAATATCATTCCACTTTATATGCTTACGAAACTCATTACTATTTGCATTTTGATGTGCTGGTATGTCACGATATTCTTAAAGAAAACTTTAAATAAGTCGAAATGGTATGTATTACTATTACTGTTGTTTATCGAAACCGTATAAACTTGACAGTAATGATAAACAGGAACGTTATTGATTTTTTGTGCAAGCTTTTACAATGTATCCTTCTTTTTTTAGGCAACAATTAAAAACAAGAAACAAAATAACAATTATGTTTGAATTCTAGATCAATTAATCGTACAGTAGAGTAGATAAATTCTTAGACTAACTTACATTTTAAACGTTATGGATGCTATTCTACGTTAAAGTGCGTAGTGGCATTCAATGATCATTGTTTGAATAAGTTGACGTGACATGAAAATTCAATCTTTTACTGATGATGTATTTCAGTACATTTCTTCACCCACAATAACTAACAGTTAAATTGGCTTAAGTTGTCGGGCTACATGTATTTTTGATTTTGATTTGACTTCTTTTAAATACGTAGGCATGAAAGAATTGAAATTAGTTTCCACAGCCAAATATTTAACTATTTTCCACACACTGAACCCAAATTTGATACCCACTCAAAATTCCGAACTTGGTTTTTTAGTAAATATTATATTAGTTCATCAATGTATATTATGGTAACCTTAAAAACGTGGTATTTGAATATTGATATGATTCATTCAAGTAACTACTTGTCATTCGATTCAACTTACCATTGGAAGCGGATCTGGCAAATACTTCTATTTCATGGATTTCATATGTTGCTTCCAGATCTATTATCAACCAGGGGTGTCTCTCTTGTGATGTATGAGCGAAATCGGACAGAATACCGTTGACAGCTTTAAATCCTGGGTATTCGTGGGTGAAATACTGAGAACTTAGAATCACCCTTTTCGAGTATGCCACATTTTGGAGTTCGTGGTAGCCTAAAGTAACGTTTACGTGGAACAAGAGAGCAAAGAAAAGCAACAATGACATCATAGCCGGATGTTGGTAATGCACTGTAACTGCTTTTCAATTTGGACTTAAATAGTATTACTCGGACTTTTTTATCCTGTTGCAGTCACAGGTGGACCTTTATTTCGGAGAAAAAAAAAAAAAAAAAAAAGAGAAAAAAAAACCACAAACAAAACACAACAATAAACCACACCCCCAAAAAAAACAAAAACAAAAAAACCCCCAAACCCCAAACCATTCATCTATACAAGCCGTGCGCATAACACAGTCAAAACCATCCCACACTGAATTGATTAGGATGATGTCGCCAAAATGAATCAAGTATCTGATGTTAAGTCGTTTGTACAATTATTTTATTGTGAATTCTGTTACTTGTATAGCACTTGTTGAAATTTGTGTCACTTTGCAGAATGTGGCATTATTGTAATTATTGACGGTTAACAGTCTCCTTTTATTCATATAAAATATGTTGCATCTTAATTGGAAATCTATTTATTTAATTACAGTCATCTAAGACTATTTTATAGGAATTGCAGTACATGTAGGTGGCAAAACACCATTTTGATCTGTCACTAATTTGCACATTTTATGACATAGGAAAAGTACCCTCTGCCGATTCTATAGGACAACTGGAGATCGATTAGTTCACATTATTATGTTCATGTCTACTTTTTTGACGCGACTGCAACATTACATGTAGTGACCATTTCTGAAGCCTGATTAATTTTTGTCAGTCGTTTTTATTCTGTTATGAATCTGCATTCTTTTACCTTTTTTTTTTTTTACAACATTAAAATTCTCTATTCTGATTTAAATTATACCACTTCATTTGACGTTGATTGGTAAAGAAAGATCAAGAGATAAATGGAGGGAATTTTGGCGAGCAAACTCTGCTGAACAAGCCTCTGAAGTAACCAAATAAAGCGCTTTAGAACTTGTTGCTATCTAATCAAATGTCACTTAAAATTTTCATTGCACATTTGTAGGTGTGGATTACACTTTGAAAAGTTATTGTTCATTTCTGTGCGAAACAAAAATCACTAGACTGTAACGATATAAATCTCAAGTTACTAGTATCACTTTTGGATTCTTCTTAAGACAATCCATTTGTATCATACTTGTATACGCAAAATCAGATTTTAGGACCTGGCGGTTCTTGGTCTGCTATTGTCTAAATCCAAACTATATCAGATCACGCACTTTTATAAACAGTAAAATTAAAGCGAAAGACTAGCAATTTTTGGAGAAAAAATATGTAAAAAATGCAACTGATCCTCGGCAGTTCAAGATAAACAAAGTTGTCACACGTGCTCTTGCTTTATAAGACAAACAGTATTTGATGCTTACCAACAGACTGCTTTAATTGTTCCAGTGAACTTAAGATACCACATTAAAGGGGAGACAAATTTCATTTTCACCCTACGATGATTACAAGTATAATATTTAGTTATATTCTTTTTGCAAGTTAATGTGTAAAGATATTTGCATTACAACAATACTTTATTTCGCATTACAACATTATTTCGATTCAAAAAATAAATAAATAAATAAATAAACAGCAAACAAACCTACTAACACCTAAATTTTGAAAAAAATTGGTTGTATTTTAGATGATTTAGGACTAAAGATATGAGTAAGTAAGTGAAAAAATTTTTAGAGAATACTTCGGATATTTTAAAATATAGTATGCTTGCGCATAGTTGCAGCTGACAGCTGGTTTATCGATCGCACGTAAATGCACAGAAATGCATATATGCATGCAAGTAAATAATTACTAAAGAAGAAAGCACTTACTGGTGTTTATATATGATATTAACAAGTGCTTGAACGAAATTTAATTTGCAGTAAAAAATAGTTCATATGCCAGATACGCATTAAAGACACTTTGAACTCGTATATTTCACATTTCAAAACCGCCTAAACACAATACTAATGTGCCGGTTTATCACAATATTCTTAAAGAAAACTTTAAATGAGTCGAAATTGCATGCATTTCTATAACTGTTGTTTATCGAAGAAACCGGATCATAAGTTTGGCCGTAATGATAAACCGGAACGTTATTAATTTTTTATGCAAGGTTTACCAATGTATCTTTCTTTTTGAGGTAACAATTAAAAACAAGGGGAAAAAACCAACACCGTACATGTATGTTTGAATTCTAGATCAATGAATCCTATAGTAGAGTAGATCAATTCTTAGACTATAACTTACATTTGAAACATAATGTATGCTTTTTACGTTGAATAAGCGCGATGGCTTTGGCTGATCATTGTTTGAATAAATTGATAATGGTACTTGGAATAATCCTGGGTATTCGTGGGTGAAATACTCAGAACTTAGAATTACCCTTTTCAAGTATGCCACATTTTTGTCTTCGTCATGGCTTAAAGTAAGGTTCAACAAGCGAGCAAAGAAAAGCAGCCACCGTTTCCTAATGCACAATAACTGCTGTTCATTTTGGACGATGCAGTGGCTAACTGTATTCCTACTATAGCCACAGTTGGACTTTGTGTCTAAGCAATAATAATGCATTGATGCAATGCATGAATACAGAACTGTCAAAATTATCCCACGATAATAGGATTGGTAGCAGTATCCAAAACTGTATTAGATATCTTTAAAAATAATTTTCTATAGTCTAATATGAAATTATGTAACTTGTATAGCATTTGTTCAATTTTATAAACGCAAGGGTACTGTAATAATTGAAAGTATTCAGGTTTCCTATTTTTCCTATTTCATGTGTTGCATATCACAAAATTTATGATTTTGTTCTATTTATTGAACTACATTCATTTCATTGTCATTGAAAATGCACCATATTGCCATTTTGATATGCCCTTGTATATGCACATCTTTGCAAAAGAAAAATGGTAACTTAACCTTGTAAGACTTCGTCACAGAGTTAAATTCAGAAGCAGGAATAATACCATCTGTCAAAACTATAAAGTTTGAACTGGAGATCGAATTATTTATTTAGTTAAGGATGATTTTGATGACAAATCTTCCACGGTAATGTTTGTTTTGTTTTTAGTGACTGCAATATGATCTGCTTTTATGATGGATGATTTCTGAAGCTTGATTAATTTTTGACTCTAGTTTCCGTTATGTTACACATCTGTAATATTTTGCTTGCTTTTATAATTCCAGAACGAAATCCACTAATCCCACGAATATCAGATTCTTTCCTTCTGACTTTATTAGGAATGAGGCCTGTTTAGCAGAGCAGGTGCTTGCGTTTTTCAAAAGGACGCAGAAGTTACTCGACAGAGCTTGTTTATTTATAATATCCAATGTTGAAAGAATACCTGTTGGTTTTGTTAAGTTACATGTACATGTTAGTACAAAACCACTTCATAAGATTTCAAATAAGTAAATTTTACGTCTCTTAAAAATTTTTAAAAATTGCTGTAAGGTATATTGTACTAATGATTTTCTGCAAGGATGTGAATGGAATATCCCATATAACAGTTACATGTATTCTGAGGCCTGTTCGCAATTGGATGTCCTTAAAGTGCGGAACAGGAAGTATCGGAACGAAACGGAAAACGGAAAATCTTATGTGTTGTTATTTATTGATAAATGCGTTAACATGGTAGAACATACTTTGTGTAATTTTTAATATATATTTAAAAGGATTATCAATATGAGTTCATTTATTCAGAAAATGTATGATTGAGCTGCATGTCCGATATTTTATACAATTTAACCTACTACTAGTATTAAAATGGAATTCATCGCATATAATTTAAATCATAAATATACATAATATAAATAAAATCATGATTAATGCATGCATATTTTGCTTATCAGTACACGACAACACATAACACCGACAATTACAAGCGTCTGAAATTATTAACCCAATAAAGTATTAAGAACTTTCGAACTTTTTGATTGTGTACCAGGCCAATATTTTTCGACACAATTTCCATAGCGAAATATACATACATGTACTTTCACTATAAATAGGTATACATAAACGAATAAAATAACCAAACACAGATCAGTAGATAATTGCTTTATCATAATGAAGAACATATCTCAATTGCAAAGAAGTGAAATAAATATTGGCCTCTCCGTGTTCATCTTACGTGTACACCCCAAACAAGGACCTCTGCTGGAGTCAAGGAATTCAAATTTCCCGCCACAATCTGAATCTGTACATACCGCCCTTTGGTGTTTTAAGGACACCACACTGCGACCCGCCCACCAATGTTTTTTTTTTTTTTTTTTTTTTTTAATTTTTTTATTTTGTCATTTTCAATTCACAATTGCATATAAACATGTCATTGGTATAATAGATTATCATATAAATACATATCTTTATGCTTCATTGAGATAAGTGAAAGTATAGTTTCAAAATATATTTTCTCTTTAGCTATAGTGTCTTATATATAAATATATATACATATATGTGTATATATACAATTAGTGAAAGTTATAGGGGAGAGAGTAAAGAAAGAAAGATTGATAGCATTATGTACAGAAAAATTGTATTGGAGCACTTAGACAAGTAGAGTTGTAAATCAATTGACATACATGAGTTTATCAAAGTCAATTTTTCATTGAAACTTTCATCAGTCAAAGTAGATCACAAATTTTTTTCAAGTGTTTTTCATACTGAGTGAAATTACAATTTTTTAAAAGTAAATATTTTTCAATAAGTAATCTATCGGTTATTAAGGTAAACAATGCACTCATATCCAATTTGGGTACAGTTTTCTATTTACAGGCAAAAATAAACTGTTTCACAACAAGTGTCAATAAGTTATGAACTTTGTAAACATTATTGTTGTTAAATTTACCGAATAATACACCTATTTTATCAAAAGCTATTGGAAAATTAAACCTTAATAGAAACATTTCTTCAACTGCACACCATATCTCTTTAACCTTAGGACAATCATAAAAAAGATGCTCAATGGTTTCAACTTCTACCTTACAAAATGTACAAAGCTGTTTGTCCTTTAGTTTTAATTTCGTTAAAAAGTAGTTTGTTGCAATTATTCTGTGTAATATTTGAAATTGTAACCAGTGATATTTGGATTCCTTTGTAGTTTTAAATGGGAGCTCAAAAATTTTACCCCAATCTGATTCACTAAATCTATAACCTTCTTCAAGCCATTTATAATGTTAGTGGGCCCTGTGAAGTGACCACACAGATGCATGTCGTTGGTAGTGTCCCCAACTTTGACGTCAAGGTCGTGAAGCTGATCACCTGTAAGTAAAACAATAAAATATGTTTTGTTATACAATATTTTCCTCTAAAATTTGTTTTCAACAGGTCCAACTTCATATTGAAGCCTTTTCAAACCGGAACAAAAGACCAATATACATCGTGGAAAAGATATTAAATCTTCAACCAATTATGTACACATGATGTTTTGAATTATTTATTTCTTGTGGATTTGACGAATAGTTTGATAAGTATTGAGATCCTTTAAATCATAAATAAAATATCTATGTAGTTTGGATAATAGAGGTCAAAGAACACTTGTAATGACATACTTGTAATAAATACCATTCAATATATATTTGGATTTTTTTTTAGATAAAGGACTTTAATGAAAAATAAATC
>WFKH01003881.1:15028149-15044773 GCA_016163765.1 Magallana hongkongensis | reverse complement strand
TGGATTTTTTTTTAGATAAAGGACTTTAATGAAAAATAAATCATTTATTTTTAGAATTATGAGGTGATAAAATACGGTTGGCGGTGATCAGAAAAATATTACTTTTTTAAATTATTTGTTAGGGTTTCCTTAATCTTTATGCAGATTTTCAATAAAATTCGACACTTAGAAAGGGAAATATAAGTGTTGTCTCAATAATTTCCGAACAACCATATAACTAAATATTATTCATTACATGTACATAAAAGGCCAAGATAAATATTTATTGATTAATCTCTATGATTGATATATATGCATAACAATGCAAACTTCAGAATGCGTAAAGCAGTGGAGAAAATTGTTATTACTTACCACAACAGTCGGATCTGGCAAACACTCCTATTTCATGGATTAGGTAGGTTGCTCCCAAATCTATTCTAAGCCAAGGGGATTTTTCATCTGCTGTATGGACATTGTCAGACAGTAGTCCATTCACAGCTTTCGCTCCTGAATAGAGACTAGGATGATATCTGGAACTTAAGACAACCGTCTTCGAGTATGCTACATTTTTTAATGGGTCGTGGCTGAGAATAACACTTACATGGACAACATAAATGATAGTCGATACAAACAAGAATGAAAGCATTGTTTATGTTTACATTGGTGGTATTTTTATAACAGGGTTATATTTGAGATTTATATAACTTCCACTAATAATGGATCCTCAGGCTATATGATACCTTAACCTTGTCATAGGTGGACCTGTGTGTATAAACAATTTTTATAGGATCTAAGTGAAATCTATCTGCTAAGATTTAACAATGCGTGAAGTGACGGAGATGTATCAATTTCTGAATTTTTTTAAAAGTATATAAGTGTACCTTAGAATAACATGAGAATTGTACATTATGCTTCAGTCACATAAACATTTGCTAAATTACAAAAAAATTCATGTTCCAGACAAGCTGCGGCTTACGTGAAATTTTTTTAAGAAAGTTTTTTTTTTTTTAAATCATCTTATCTTAAAATCACGTATGGTGAATATAAGATTAGTTTTACCCTAAATCTATTTCAAATGTCGAACATGTGGATTAGAGGATAATCGAAAGGAATGGATAGTTTTGCGATTTCAAAAATGTTTTTATAACAAATTCTAGGTAGCAACAGCAGTGGAAGATTTGCATGCCAAATGAGGAACACCAAATATCGGAAGAAGTTCATGTTTTTCATGAACAGTCACGTGGGAGAACCATTCATCAAAACCGAGCAATGTCACTGATTAAAAAATGTTCACGTCGAAACTATCAACAATGAGTCATAATACTATCGATGTTGTATTTTATTTTCTATTCATCACATTTCTTTATTGACTTGCTGGGTATAATATCCCGGTCATGTCACAGGTGTAGTTACCTGTGTAAATAAAACAATTTATCGGTACAAGCTGTGTAATATTAAATTGTACATTTTGCTGATGTTAGATAACTGTGACAATTCTCCTTTGTATAGTTATTTTGTAGAATTGCGTGACATGTAGCATTAGGTGAATTATGGCACGTTACACACCATCATATAATGAAGTAAGTATTGACATTACCAGTTATCTTTATATTTGAAAATTTGTTATTTTTTACATTTCGTTATTTTAAGCTATTAGATGTACGAAGGCTGTTCGGATATGTTCGGATATAATTGAGACATTTACTATTATTCCTTTATAAATATAGTTAAACCCTCAAAAAGACCACCAGGATAAAATTTATGTGTAATAATTTTCTAGTCCATAGCATCATTTGGTCATCCCTAGTAAGCTGACAAACTTGGTTGTGTCCAGTGACCAGGAGCAACCGCAAACGTATCGCAACGTCATTTTAAAGCGCCCCGTTACGCCTATATTTTAAATACCTTACAAATTAACAGAAAACATGAAATAGTTTTTATTTCTCATTTACTGTATTCAGTTTAGGAAGCAAACATATAAATTTTTTCTTCACTCTTAATTTTTTTTTCTTTTTGTGAACAAAACTTGTGTTATTGCTATTCGAAAGTCAAATAACTGTGAAACGTTTGTTACATTCATTATGTACCGTTAACATCAGCTAATGTGTTATAAGTACTTAATATCAAGTTCCTTTGTTATCATTACAGTTAAACTATCAGTCAAAACACCTGATAAACTGAAGCTATCGACCACTTTCAAGAGTATAGTTTTTGTTTCAGCAGTTTTATAGACTGCAATTTTCTTTGTCTGAGATTCTTTCCAATTTGACATATATTCGCTGCGCCGCCTTAACGTCAAAATTCGATATGCCGGCGTAGTCGATTGTTACGGCTTGGTAAATATACTTATACTATTTCCGTTTTTCAACTTAAACACAAGTGAAACTTGCACAAAGGTTAGTCACAATTAAAAGCAACATGAGCATATATAGTTTGTTTTATTTTATTAACAACTTCAGGTCTACAAACACTTTGTAAGTAGAAGTTAAAGTTTTTTAATCGCCAAGTTTATGTCTGCGCCGGGTACCCCGATCATCGACTAGTTTATGAACCGTAAAAAAAAAAATACTTAATATTTTTTAATATTACTTTGTTAAATTATTTGTTACGGTTTGTTCAGTGTCTATGTCAATTTCCGCTTATAACCGTAACTTAGAAGGGAAAATATTTGGGTTGTCTCAATAATTTCTAAACAACCCTCGTATATACTTCTTTTACACTTTCTGAACTTTTTTTCCAAAACAAAGGTTTGCTAATTTTTGTTTTACAAAAAATTATACAAATAATCTTTGAGAAGTACATGTACACAATCTTATTCTCTCATTCTCTCATTTTTGTAATACACGTTTAATTGTGATTGAAAATGTAAATGTTTAGTTAATGATATCATCATATCTTATCATTGTGTTTTGCAGGGTTATGCCAGGATTGGATTATAATCTTGGATGAAAGTTCCACCACCATTAATTGGAAGGAATAATGATCACAACAAAGGATGGGAAAAAGCAAGTGTTGATGTTTCAAACGGAGAAGCAGATGAAAACAATAATAAATATGATTTTCCAATTTGATTGAAACTGACATCTGCAACAAAGAAAGCCTTCCAACCATCTTGCCAGCCATGTCTTTCTTTGTAATTGGTGCATCATGTCAGTCTAGTAGTAGACTGAGGCCAGTGCACCAATGCATCGAGAGCAGAAGACAGCTTTGTGATCCACTATTGGTCCTGCATAATACTCTGACACCAATGCATCATGTCAGTCCAGGCCCCGGGGCCATAAAACTTAGACGAGCTTACTTTTGATCTCAGTCTCACTTTTCCACTATATATTCCTTTTGTAAAAGTGAGACTGAGATCAAAAGTGAGCTCGTATAAGTTTTATGGCCCCAGGGCCTGGAGTAGACTGGCAATGGCATACATGGCCAGTGCTTGGTTTGATTGATATTATTTCCCACCAGTAAGTTGCTCTATCTTGGATGCTAAAATCTTCTCTCTATGTAAAGGTAAAGATCTAGTTAATGAAAGTTGTATTATTTGTGTATTTTAAAATTTGTTTTAAATCTTATTGTACTTCAATTTTTCAGACAAATATAAGTGTTTTCTACTGCATGTTTTAAATAATAATGAACTTGACAAAATGATTACATTCATTGGAGCTGACAAACAAATGAATTTATCATATAAGCACTGTTTGTACAAATTCATTACCTAGATTTTTATCCTATATCCTATATATCAATTGTAATTCAGATTTCTGTTTTGCATAAACATTACATTGGTTTTGGCTTCTGTAAGTGACAACAATGAGAGAAACTGTACAGATATTTTTAAACTGTTAAACTGATGACGACAGTTAAAGAATATTATGAAGATTCTTATTTTATGTTAAGGTACTGTACACATGGATTTTTTCTGGTTATGAATGAAGCAAATCCAGGGTGAAAAGAATACACTTACACCTATTTTCTTAATAGATTATGTAATTATTAACTATAAATTATCCTTTTGTGAAAATATCAATGTTTACAAGAATTGTGTGCTATTTACATTTAATCTTTAATCAAAAAAGAGAAAAAAAATATTGCAGTCAATAAAATTGACATATGCATTTTTGTTGTTGGAACTATTCAATATTGTCTGTATATTTCTTCGATTTAAAAATTTGTTTCCTGAGTATTTTTTCTCTTTCCATTTAAAATTTCAACACGAAATATAAAATACAAATCTACAAATGTAAGTACTGGAAATAAGTTATTTACACTGTATCATGATTAGGTGATGGACACAACATATATAACTCAATAACAAATATGACTTTGATAAATACAGTTCGGCAACCCTTATGTAATATAACAAAACGCAAAACAAACGGTTTCTTTATTGGATAAATAACGAGATAATGTTGAATAGTTAAAAGAAAACATTGCCTCCGAGGGCCGAGGGCCCGAGGAGGAAATTTTTCCTCTAAACTACCATCTATTAAACGCTATCGAGTTATTTATTTTACTTTTAAAAAATCCCCCCCATTAGACCTCAAAGAAATGTAACCGCGTACTTTGCACAGTGCTAGGGAATTCGTCTAGCTGGAACTGCATTCGTCGTACTGTACGAACGGGGTGAAGGAATGTCGGCGTAGATGATACAAGGTATTAGGTTGAGGCACGATGTGGGTCGGATTTGGCCGGTAATGGCCTCCGGACTCCGACTCTTGTGTGAGTCGAACGTGGCCTAGGTTAGCCTGTTTCCCTGGCCTACCCATAATGCTCCGCAACAGTTGGCCAGGCACGCACCGTTCGATGGCGGCGCACAGTGAATGAAAATCCAACATGGCGGAATGTATGGTAAACAATAGGAATCCAGACAAATAAGCGTTTTATGAGCTATTTTGCTGTGTCACTTTCCAGTTTTTTTAACACGTCCCTAGAAGCACTATCTAGACGAATGTAGCCGTGACACACCCAATTTATTAATTTTTAAGCCCGTTAGTTGGAGCCCTGTAGGCTCGTCTTTTCCACGAATAGCATTGTACGGAATTATAAGTCATTTTAGTGTAATATTTCATCTTCCCGAGAAAGTACACATACTTTAGAAGTAATGTGTACATACTCTAGTATATGAAAATTCCGAGCTGGACAATTAAACAGCTTTCTATGCACCGGGTCGAATTTTCTCATTCCCGAAAATATACATGTATTACATGTCTGTATATTTTTTTTAAACTCATATAGCTTCTTTATGCATCTAATTAGATGTACCGTTATTATGATTCCTTATTTTATATTTTGTCAAACAGTTGCGTTTGTGAATAGGATGTAAATAACAATACAGTGTTATTAAATGATCCACTTATTTTCTTTTATCTGATGACAGATGTCTGATACCACAACTGGTGAAATCCCTTCCTCTATTTCACTACACCAATATGCAAAAGCTAACAAAAAGGTAATCTTACATGGGTGTTCTGTAGGAATTTTCTCATTAGAACCGAAATCTCCATTGATATTTCACTTACAATTGATATGTTATAGCTCAATCGATATATCCATAATACATTTTGAACATTACATCAATAGGTTACAACCGAGGGGAAAAAAGGGCCACAGATTTAAATATTGAAAAGCAGACATCATTTATACATATGCATACTTATGCAAAACCAAATGAACAACTATATAAATTAAGTGATTGTATGTATTACAAGAAATGATCACTTGAACATTCGGCTCTAACATGTAATTGACAGTAAAAATTTAAAACTTTGATTATAATTACTTTAAACTTAAAAAGAACATGCAGAAGTGAGGGGTCAAAGAATCAGTAAAAAGACATTTGATAAATGTTTTTGTTTTTGTTTTTATAAAAGGATCATGTAACACCTGTCAAAGGCGCTCACCGCACTGGCACCAAAAGATGCAGGGGAACTCCTACCGGAGGGACACCAATGCAGCCCCAAAAGCAAAGCTGAGGGGTATGTATTACGATAATTTTAATGTTTGCAACTTTTTCAAATTTTAAGGAGTTAAAAATTAAATGTATTAAATGTTTATTTTTACTTTTAATCAATTCACATAAAAATCGATATGGACCTCATGTGAATCGCATGATTCTTGTATGGTTCAGATTAGTTAAATGTAGGCAAGCTTTTCATTGCAAAAAATTGCAACAGTATATGATCAAATGATAAATCAAAGGGTGTTGGATCCACTTGGGATAAAGAGGAGACAGACTTCCTTACAAAATATTTAAAACTGCATCCCTGCCATATTCCTATATCAAATGCTTATTGGAGGGGTTTAGCATCGTCCATGAACAAAGAATTGGGAACTTCAAGAACAGGTGTGTAATATTTATTATTTAGCACAAGTATACGATATACATGTATAAGGGAGGATCATTATAACTTTAAGGATGTATACTGATGATGAATACTTTGTTTTGAAAACATAGTCAATTTTTTTTCTCACAATAGGCGCATCATGCAGGTCTTATTATAAGCGCAATGTAGAATCGGTAGTGTCCTTATATGTACATCATCCCGATCATGAGTATGACAGTAGTGTAATTTCTTTACTGACACAGGACGCAGGTTGTCAAACAACATTAAGTTCTTCCTCAACTATTTTCTTTTAAGGAAGCCAATTTTAATCAATAACATTTTTTATTTCGCAGTTTTATAGGACAAAGCATGAACAGAATCTCTTTTTACTGGAATAATAAAAATTTAATTGTAATGTTTATAGATTGTAAGTTCTATTTGAGTTTGAAAAGCACAAGAAGGGAAACATGATATTGTACACTTTGTTTTAGGAAGGAAGTTGAAAATGAAGTTGGGAATGATCCTATCAACCTTGAAGCTATATCAGCTCTAAAGAAATCTGTACAGAGAAGAACAGCAGCAGTAAATGACCTTGCTTGTGCTATTTTTGGCTGCAATGGACTAAGTCCTTGTGGATGTTGTTTCTTCAAAAAAATGAAGATGATGCTAAATGCATAACAGAAATAAGATTAACTTATTTATGTTTTACATTATATGACAATCTTGTAAATTTCAACTGGTTATGCATTACAAATGAAATGTTGAGAATTCAGCCATTGCTTTTGGATGTTTTATTATCTGTCTCGACTACCAGGAAAAATATTGATAATGATGACCATTACAAAAGTAGCATTCCAGAGTTGGGCTTCATTTATGGCATTCTGATGAAGAGACGGTATAAAGATTTATCAAGAATACAACGCTTCATAGCCAAAGCTCTTGCAGATGAAAAGGTTCATCAGAAGGTGTGATATTTTTTAATCATTGACAAGTTTTGTGTTTAAAAGTTGATAGTTCCGATATTTCATTCTGAGTTTATTCTCATTTAAATGTTTTCATAGCTAAACCATCATTTTTAAGATTTGAACTTCATTTGCTCTAGCAAATTAAAAATTCCACAAAAGGCATGTTTATCTATAAAATGCTTTTGTTCTTGTTGAATTTTGTTTTCAGATTTTTTTTTCATAATATGTTGATACTGTTATAATCCGAACAACTGAGTTAAATCATTCAGGAAACTGAAATAATGTATTAGTACATTGAAACCATGAAGGATTTCTAATCAGAAGAAGCTGATTTGTTTTATTTTGTAGGTTGTTGAATAACAATGTACTAATTGTAACTTATGATACCATGACATGTGCATATGTGAAATATCAAACCATATGCCATTTTATGGGAAGCTTGAGTTTTCAATTTTTCTTAAAACCATCGAACAGTACCAGTCTTATTGTATTTGTTGATTCATTTACTAATAATATTACAGACTGAGGTAGGTTTTTTCTTCAAATAATTGAAAGTTTCCACTTAAAATATTCTTAAATTTATTTTTTGAATTAACATTTTAAGAAGACCATTGCTTTGTAGATGACATTTGCATAAAATTTAGCACTATTGTACAATGAAGTACATGTATAATGCCAAAGGAAGCATTTTTACACAGTTACATGTTCAGTGATGCAGTTGAACCAACTTCATACTTGTTCTATACATACAGCTGTTTCTTTTTCTTTAAGATTGAAGTGTAAAGAAAAAACTACATGTATTTTATGCAAACTTAAAAAGCTTTGTAATATCAACAAACATTCAAAATTTTATTGCATTATACTGAATCATAGTAGAGTGGAAATTGAATTATTGATATTTTGTAATTCCTGGACATAAATGTAAAATTGTATTCATCAATTTTTTTAAGGTATACAACCGACTTCAAGCCATTGGGGTTACTGTGTCCCACAGCACTGTACTCAAAGTTCAACATCAGATTGGAAGAGAGTTTAATGGAGAGCTCATTGATGCAGTAAGATCAGGAATGCGGTTCCGTATTGTTGGTGACAATGTGAATTTCAAAGTTGGAGTAAGTCGGGAAAGGAAAGACAAAATGGGTCAAATGGAACATTGGTTTGGGTCAGCAGCAATTATTCTGCACAAAAATTTCCACAATTTAGCGATGCAAAGTCCACAGAGACCACTTTTGCAGATGCCACCCTGCACATCTCTTCCCAGTGAAGAAGATATGACCATCATCAAGTTGGATTGTGTTGTTCTTGTTCTGGAAATGCTTGTTGAACATTAAATTGTATTCAGTTGTTTCAGCCTTTGCTATTTGATATGAAAAGAAAGCTTCAGCCACCATTAGATGTCTTTGACACAACCAAAATCAATACTGTGATACTTTTGCCACTTCTTCGTAAAAATGAGCAGAAATATGCAGAGGTTGTTGATGTGTTGGACAGTTATGAAAAGCTGATTGATGACATTTACACAGAAGCTGGCATTCAAGTAGATGACTTTTTAGAGTCTTATACAATAAGAACAGTACTGAGCCAGGAACATTACATGCAGAAAAAATCAAGCTTAGAAGATCACTGGTTTCTGAGGATGTTGAAAACAGCTTTGATGCGTGCAAGAAACTTGCAATATCAGTCACTTATATGGAGAGAGTGGATTCAACTTTACCAGAGACATTTAAAGAATTAGATAAATCCACGATAACTGTGAAGAGAATCACTCCCTTATTGAAAAAGAGCTAGGTATATTTGTGGAAAAATTCATTTTGAAAAAATGTAAATACACTGAATCAGGTACCTGAACTTTTGAAACCAAAATCGGTATAACAAGTTTATGTATTTTTCAACAAAGGGAAACCAATGACATTCTTCATTCCCCTGCTATCAGAAAACACAAGTTCTGATAAATCATGCAAAAATCCATGTGATGATCCAGATAGTGTTTATGAGTATGCACACTTGATGCTAGAGATGGGTTTTGCCTTTAAGTTTCTACTTTTGAATGTTAACATTCCTAATAGGGACCGAATGCTACCTTGCCTGAAGTATTTTATGTGTATTTTGAAGGCAAATAAGAATAATTCAAAGTATGCCCTTGAAATTTTGAGACTGTTGGCTACGCAGCAATCACTACTTGATGAAAAGTCTGCCCATGAAACATTTTATGGTCTCTTTGTCAATACACAAGGAAAATTTGACTCGTCATTTGGTTCTGACCTTCAAATGGAATATCGTGTGAGGCTCACAAAAAAGCATATTAAATATGTGCACTCTGACAAAACTGAAAAAACTCTTGTAAAGAGAACTGCAGCATTTGCAAGGATGGATAAGATAGCCTGCCAGTTTGATATGAAATCTGACTGTATCATAAGGTCACAGAGGCATAAAATCCCTTTTGCAAAAGAAGATGAAAAATCTGTCATTGTCAGTCTTTCACGTATTAAGAGGCCGTGTCAGTAACCATTGAGTATTGTATATAAAATGAGTGGAATGTGAAAACAAATTATTTTGCTTTAATATTTGGGTGCATGGAAGCATAGATGAATGTCCTTTCAAACATGAGTTATTTGGGTCACATGTTCCTTGTTACCATAGCAACGGCGATTTTAATGCTTATAAAGTGGGAAATTTGATAATTAATAACCCTGTCAAAATTAGTTACAGAATTAAACTATGTTTTTCTTAATTTCAATATATAAGGCAGATTTAATTTTTCCTATGTTTATTTTAAAGCAGTGGGGCCTACTTCGCTTTGTTTCTACCAAATGCTGTAAAATCAGCATAATTTTTATAAATATTTTACGCAAAAACGCAACCAAACTCTATCATAATCAGACATGCAATAGAAACTACGAGCTTTGAAGTTATAAATTCAATAATAAAAAATGGTAGTTGGATACTCTACAGCAAATAATTTGATTAGAAAGTATCATAAATATGTGTAACGGGATGGGAGAAATAATGACGGACCAGACCGGGATTCGAACCCGGGCCCCCTGAATCTCTATCAGGTGCTCTACCAACTGAGCTATCTAGGCCGATATCCACGGTCCATATACCCCTAACTACTACATTCCTCCCTCCTTAAATGATCTTCGCCCTCGAACCCGGTCTGTTCCGTCATTATTTCTCCCATCCCGTTACATTTGGTGCCGTGACCAACCCCTGGAACTGACAGGTGAACTCCTGCCAAGGGAAGAGCCTGTGGTGATCTTCTGGGACGAAGATCATTAAGGGGGGAGGAATGTGACGGTCAGACCGGTTCGAATACCGGCGCCAGATAGCTCAGTTGGTAGAGCACCTGACTAGAGAAAATTCAGGGGGCCCGGGTTCGAATCCCGGTCTGGTCCGTCATTATTTCTCCCATCCCGGTACATTTTCAAATGTAACGGGATCGGAGAAATAATGACATTTTCCTGGCTGATTTACTATTTTTATATTTACCTCTGGTTGGAGGCGGCGAATTCCCAGTTTTCGTAAAGGCGTCGGTTCAGACGTTTTCCTGGCATGTAAAATATCAAAATCGCGAAAAAAGTCTGGAAAACGTCAGATATTTCGGACAATATTATTTAGAGCATAGTTATCAATCACTGATAAGGTCAAATTGGTAGATTTCCACTCCTGTATGTCTGTATGTTACTGTTCTTTTGACAAGTAATATTTCAAACAATATTTCATAAAATTCATAGTCATACCCGGTATACCTCACTACCTATACAGTATAGCATTCATTTGCATTCAACAACAGTAGTCTGTTATTCCAGATCCAGTACACCTAAACATGATGTTAAGATATCAGCACCACAACAAGTTGACACAACTTTAGGTGGCTAATATTGATTCGAAAAGGGGGAGGGCCACTAAGATAACAGACTCAACTCTGGTTTCAAAATTTGCTCCTGTCCCTAAAAGTGGGAGGGGAGGAGAACCAGGATTTATAAGTATCTACTATAGGATATTTTGACTTCCCAAAAACGCGGGGGGGGGGGGGGGGGGGGGGTGCTATTCCTCCTACGCCCTTGATCAGGTTGGGCACAATTGCTGAATACGAGACTATTCCGCAAATGTGAGACTGTGTCTTTTTTGCAAGATGAATTTCAGCCATATTTGTCTGTTTTTTAAGTACTAAAAAAATAAATTTCCTAATTTTGATCTAAAAGTTAAAAGGGCTCATCTTTATGATATACTAAACAATGTTTACAAAAGAAGAACATTTGTTAATTTGCCGTTTTCGAGATTGTAGCTGCAGAACTTGTGCAGCTATAATCTCGAAAACTGTACATGAAATGCATGAATGCTTTTTGTACACATTTTTCAGTATGTCCTAAAGATGAGCCTTTATAACTTTGAGAACAAACTTCAGACATTTAATTTTTTAGTATAAAGCAGACAATTTTTTTGAAATTCTTCTTGCAAAACAGTGACAGCCTCGCATTTGGTATACTCTCGCATTTGTGGGGCTGTGCCCAACCTGTTGATTGGTTTCAAACAGTACAGGTAGATAGACCGTGCGGAGATATATTAAATGGCATGTTCACTTCTGACCTTGACCTAGATATTTGACCTTAACCTTGAACTTCTGAATTTTAATTTAGCTCTGTTGTGAGAAAACCATAAGGTAAATTAGTTTCAAATATCACTTGTAAATAGACCGTGATGAAATCTACTGAATGGCATGTTCAAATCTGACCTAAACCTTGGTATTTGATCTTTACAATGAAATTCTGAATTACATGTTTAGTAAATTCTTCACTTCAACTAATGCTTTGCCATGCGGCTATATCATCTTTAGTGGTTTCCTGTCACACATTTTTCATGGTTGATGAGAGGAAGACATCTGTACATTTTGAGGTCAAAGGTCAAGCCTCAAATCACAATTAGACCTTGTCAAAAATCAAATTTCACAAAAACTATACTTTGTTCTATCCGAAATTTTGCAACGGGGCCCTTCATGACTTTTAATATCAGTGCTTTAGTTCATCGAATTTTCTTAAAATATTTTTCAAAGGATTTTCAATTCAAATTTTGTAAAAATAGTTGATCTTCTTCATAGTTGTGTATTGTTTTCTAGGTGTGCCCCAGTTTGTGTGCAGTTGCAGATCATCATCAACCTCTGGATGTGGACTGATTGATTACAAGAAGACTTGGCCAAAAAAAATATTACCCTTGACCTGCTGCCAAAATTCTGTAGATTCACATCTACAGAAGCTTACCATCAATCGCAGAAGTATAGAAAATGAATGTGCCTTAATAAAGATGAGGGCAGGCCTTTTTAATGAGGACGATGAAACACTTACCATCTGCCCAAAACACAGGTATTACACTATACATTTGTAAACGTCACATGTATGATATGTCATTTCTGGTAAATATACAAGCTTCTTGAGCGTGCAGTATATATTGTATTCTCAAACACTTGTTTATTTTATTTTGATATGTTGCCCTACATCAACATTATAATGATTTTTGCCTTTATAAAATGTCATATACAAAAGTGCATTCCAGATTGCTTGTGTTGTTTATTTTTAAACCGTTCTTGAATTATAGATACATTCTTGGGGTTGGGTGGAGATCAAGCAAGATGTGTTCCTTAGGATGGAAATGTGCCAAAAAGAGCCGGAGCAATTCAAAAGGAACCATTACAAAAGAACAATCATTCTTTCTCACGAAACATCATGATGTCCTTATACAAATTGGTTCAGGTTTGCTAATGTTTTTCTCTTCTGTATAACTACACTATAATGCATTTTTATTATGCCTGCTGTTAGCCAGCAGTAGCATGTAGGGATCACTTTGTCTCAGTGCTTGAGCATGTGTGTAGCAGGGGCATTTGTGTTCTCGAACACATATTTTGGTAAGAAAGGGACTTTATTGCAATCACTTTGTCTCTCTGTTCCTTTGTCTGACAGACAAGTACATGGAAATATGCTGTATTGTGTATCTTGAAGCAAATTATCAGTTTGTATGTTTGTTTTGGTAAAATATTATTTTCTATCATGTCTTTTGTTTGAAAGTAAGTAAATGTATTTCCTGGACTGTGATAATGCAGAAGAAAGGTAGGCTCTGCTTCATTAATTTTTGCATTCAAAATTTTTGCATTTTCATTTTTTTGCAGGAGTATGCACCAACTGCAGGAAAGAACTGGTACAAAAAATGGTAACAGCTTCTGCAGAAATGGAACAAGAAGAAAGTACAAAATGTAATGTAAGTGGTTACAACAAAGAGTGTAATATATACACGAAACCGGGATATCCTTGCAATTTGTTTTTTCTCCAAAACAATGGCACTTTTGTGTCTTCTACAAAGCATAGCAAACACTTAGTGATAATTTTGTAAGGTGTCTGTCTATCTGTCCATCTGTCTGTCATACTGTAGATATCACAGCCCATAACTTTTGAATAAAGTGTGATTGGATACTTATATTCACATGTGCATTGTTTGTGACAAGACCTTTCTGCATTTACAAAATGGAGATATGATGTTCTTTTTAAAAGATAACATTGACCATAACTTTTACATGGGAAGTGATATAGGAAGTTGATATTTCACTTGTTGATTTCTTGTGACAATATCTTTCGCTGGTCAAGGTAAATATTAGAGTCAATAGGAATGCAGGTGACACATGTACCTTGAACATTGTAGTTATTTCACGTCGACAAAGTTGAGAAGAACTAATTTGGAGTATCCCCTTTGTCCAGTTTAATGTCTTATATCATATCTCAGCCACTATATGCTATAGGGTCAAGTAAGTCTGTAAACAGGTGTAAAATATTTTTAGGAGAATCATGATGATAATGAGTTGCAATGTAAACTACCAAATGACCATGAAGCACAAGCAGATCCAATGGATATGGAACAAATAAAGGTTTGTGTTGAAATATTTACATGTACTGAATTATTATGCCCAAAGACCAGGGACATATTTTTATTTGTCCTGCCTGTGTGTCTATTTGTTGTCAACTTTAACCTTTGCCATAACTTTTGAACTGCGAGAGATAGAGACTTCATATTCGGTATGCATACTCCACTAATGAAGCTCTTTCAAATGACACCAAGGTCAGTGACCTTGAGACCTTGACCTTTATGCTAAAACTAGCTTTTCTAAATTTGTTGCTGTTGGGGCATACTGTTTCACAAACTTATCTTGTTTTAAATTACTTTTAGCATCAGCTTGTTTATTATAAAGTATCAGCCACTATATGCTGTAGGGTCATGTAAATTTGTAAACAGATGTGAAATACTTTCAGGAGAATCATGATGATGATGAGTTGCAATGTGAACTACCAAATGACAATGAAGTACAAGCAGATCCAATGCATATGGAACAAAAAGAGGTTTGTACTGAATTTTTTTTACATGTACTGAGTTGTTTAAAATTACTTTGAGCATCAACTTGTTCATAAGGGCCCCGTCTCAAAGATGCAGGAGCCCTATAGTAATCACTTTGTTCATCCATTTCTTTGTCAAGCGATAACTCAAATGCTATTTGTCCTGGAAACTTCAAACTTGAAAGGATTGTGACGCGATAACTCAAAAGCCAATTGACCTATGAACTTCAAATTTTATACACAGATAAGAGGCCTAAAATGGGCCTCTATTGCTCACCTGAGCTTAAGTCAAAGGTCGTGAAAGACCGTGATATCATTAGGAACATTCGTGTAAGGTATGAAGCTGTTCTTTTGAGGCAGGTAGGAAATACATTTCAGACAAGAAAATTTCATTGAAGTCTACTGTGACCTTGACATCAAATTCTGACCTTGGGTTATGGACATGGCACACCACCTTATCATGAGGAGCATTGCATGCCAAGTATGAAGCTGTTCCATGAGGCATATAGAAATACAGACCAGACAAGAAAACTTCATCAAATTTTACCTTGACCTTGACATTGAAGGTGTGACTTTGACTCAGGGTCGTGAAACACTGTCTCAGCATGAGTAACATTTGTGCCAAAAATGAAGTTGTTTTAAATTAAGTTGTTAGTTGGATTTATTTTGTGTCTTTCTTTTGTAGGTGGAATTAACTACAGACGACAACTTTTCCCAACCAACACCTTTTGGAAGTCAGTTATCATCTGAATGGCAGGATTCTCAAGAGCATGAAGATAGTCCATTACGTAAAAGGAAGGCCTTGAATACTTTTCTTGATGCCATAGGTGTTAGTCCAATCCAAAAAACACTAACTGTTGATTTTGAATCTGCATCAAAAAGGACACAGAATGATTATCTAAAAAAATCAAAAGATATTATTCACAGGATCATTTCTATCATTGCCCCTAACCAAGGGGCTCTGTTACAAAAGGCTCTTTATTCAAGTAATCCAGACAGCGAAGACACAAGCATTATTGAATCTATTTCAAAAGCTTATTCTAGCATGACCAGCTGGGGAACTCAAAGACAACTTCTTTCTTTATTGGTGGAGGACCACAGTTACAATGAGATTAAGGAGTACATACCATCTCTGTCAAAATACAAGTATACTGCGGCTCGTACACTACTGTAATGAAAAAACCCTAAGACTATCAAAAAACCCTGAGTGGCACTGAGAAAACCCTGAGAGACCCTGAGGTCGGCACTGAGAGTACTGAGGAAACCCTGAGAGACCCTGAGGTCGGCACTGAGGATACTGAGAAAACCCTGAGAGATCCTGAGGTCTGCACTGAGGGTACTGATGAAGCCCTGAGAGACCCTGAGGTCGGCACTGAGGGTACTGAGGAAGCCCTGGGAGACCCTGAGGTCGGCACTGAGGGTACTGAGAAAACCCTGAGAGACCCTGAGGTCGGCATTGATACAAATAATTTAAAATTACTTCGAGTATTTAATGTTTGGCGTCATCTTCAATAAATATAAGGCTGATGAACAAAATGCATGTTTTACTTAATTTATTTTTTCAAAATTCACCATGAACCGTTAACATTTAAATTATTCATCCAATAAGAAATTATAGAAGTCGGTCGTAAAATGTAATGTTTTTAAAACAAATAAGCATGCTCATATCATTTTAGTTGCCCTGAAAACATATTCGATTAATGCGTATTCATAGATTCCAATTACACATGTATTTCTTATTTTAAACAAGTGAAATCTTTTGTTTTTGATTTATCATATGGCATATTCTTGTACCGTATGAAAAAACAATGACCTAATTTAATCTATTTAAGCACGAGCATGGTAATTTTAACCAATTGATAATATTGCCTATACATAAACATCCATGTCTTGTGCGCACATAGATCGGTTAACTATTTTAAAATGCTTAGACAATAAAACGATGTAAGGTTATTCTCTCTCTCTCTCTCTCTCTCTCTCTCTCTCTCTC
>WFKH01003881.1:14993872-15010187 GCA_016163765.1 Magallana hongkongensis | reverse complement strand
GGTTTAAAGACGGTTGGAATGGGGTTTGCTTAGGATGAATGTATTGTATTATGTAAGAAAATGCGTTTGTAGGAATACAATGCAATCTTCCGAAATGGAATTGTTAATCAGGAAGTCCGCTGAGTTACATAAAGATGTTGATGGAACAGTGGCGCAAACTTTGTCCATGCCCGGGAGTTAAGATTTGAATTGTTGGACTTGTAAGCGAGACAAAGGATCATCAGCATTGCTAAGCGTTCTAAAACGTGATCTTCCTAAGAGGTTAAATTGTTTTTGATTAATATCACAACGAGGCGTCTAATGAGTTTCATGAGATTAGAGATAAAACTTTTCAATGTATGTAAAGCACATTTCTGTACTAAAAGTCTTCTTTTCAATCCATTATTTTTAAACACAATATCCGCAATTGGTGTAATAATTAATTATATAGAAGCTAGATATTTATAAAGGATAGGAAGAAGAAAAGTGTATATATTGAAGTATTGTTAGATTTTGTTGAATTTGATTAAATTTAGCCTCTAATAGTGAGACATTTTAATTTAAAGAAATTCAAAAAAGCATTACATTGACAGCAAGAATACAAATAACATGCATAAGTGGGTAAAGGATTAACGATGAATTTTTTGTTCAAATTGTTGTACATTTTGTCACTTCCCTAAGACTGCCCTCGACGTGCTCCTCGCTAACTTTGTTAGTTTTCCAATTACTGTTGCTTCCATTTTTACACATAACATTTTGCAATATAAACTATTTGATTTCACTTTTGACCCCGGTATGCTTCAACCTAATCGAACGGCATTAAGATTTCAATTAATTCAAAACTATTAAGATTTTAATTAATTCAACCATTACAAAAGCAACGTTAATTTGTATATTGTAGTTGTATGACTTTATTTAAATTCTATTTTTAATTTATAAAATCATGTTGTCCTTCTGTTCTCAGTTTTGAGGAAGACCCCAAACAAGGACCTCTGCGGGACTCAAATAATTTGAAGTTCCCGCGACGATTTGCAACTTTACATATCGACCGACAGTGTTAGAAGGACAGAACACTGCAATCCTTTGTTTATTAAACGCAGGTCCTGTGAAATGTCCACAAATAATCATGCTGTGAGAACCATATCCAACTATGATGTCCAGGTCGTGAATCTGATTGTCTGCAGTTAAATTAAAACAATATGCATTATACGATTAAGAGTTTTCATATCCATGATTTATGTCTCATTTCACAATAAATCACTCTGTAATTTTGGAAAATTTTCTTGTTAAATTAACACTGTGGAAAGATCGTACATGTCCATATAAGATTCTAGTTGAAGTAACTTGTCAATGCATCATGACTGTACATGTGATATCTGCATCATATATTATATAAGCTTGATATATGTCTATCAAGCTTTTTAACCAACGCAAAGGGTAAGTACAACTTCTATACGATTTTACATTTATCCCATCTAAACTTATATGATGAAATGACATTTAAGATAAATAGTGTTATTTATTAGTGTTATTTATTTCGATAAGATCTTTATAGATTGGTTGGTTAAACGGTTTTTTTTAAATGAAACTTATATAAATATCGCTAAATTCAATGGTTAATGATTTAAAATATATGTACAAAGTATTCAAACATGTATAGATATATAATTCTATTGCCATTTATATAAAAGAAGAAAGGAATAGATAACCTCAGTCTGATAAAACCACATCTTTTCCTTACACTATTCAAGGTCTGAGAGGTATCGATAGGAGGTCGTCTCAAAAAGACCTTTACTTCTGACCAATCAGGAAAGGGCTTTCACTGCTTTGGAAAATCTATTGGAACTCTTCAGAAGGATATAGAAAAATTAATTCATGTTTGTTTTCTATGTTACCACCAGTATAAAAGAGCTACACCTCTCTCGAACCCCCCCCCCCCCCGATAAAAGCATGTGATTGGTTGGTATATTTAGATTGTATGCAAATGTAGAAGTCGTGTGAAAATTACCTCTTATGGATACCTGTCAGACCCTGACGAGAGTAAGGAGAAGGGGGTGGCTTTTATCAGACTGAGCTAACCTTACAATATGCTTTAATAAACTAGTAATATAAAAGGCGTTCTTGAGATTCAACATTAAATTATATGAAGTACGCCCAGTTTTTCAACAAAATAACAATTGCACATTTCACAACACGGCTTCATCCCGGAGTTGAATAGTACAATTTGCCGATACTATAGGACAATTGGAGATCGAATAGTTAACATCATCATATTCATGTCTACTTTTTTGACGTGACTGTACATTACAAGTAGTGACTATTTCTGAAGCCTGATTATTTTATGTCAGTCGTTTTTATTCTGTTACGAATCCGCATTCTTTTTTTCTTTTTTTACAACATTAAAAATCTCTTTTCTGATTTAAATTATACCACATCATCTGACGTTGATTGGTAAACAAAGATCAAGAGATAAATGTAGCGAAGTTTGGCGAGCAAATTCTGCTGAACAGGCCTCTGAAGTAACCCAATAAAGCCCTTTAGAACTTTTTGCTATCTAATCAGATTTTCACTTAAAATTTTCAGATAGTTGGGTTCTAGCTTGCAATATCTTTTATTAGTTTTGATAAGTCTCGGGGAATATCAAAGGTTAGGGGTACCTGTAAAGTGCAAACAAAATAGAAACGAAACGAAGTGAAATGAAACGAAATCTACCGAAACGAAACAAAACTTACCGAAACGAAACGAAACCTACCGTAACGAAACGAAACCCACCGAAACAGAACAAAACGAAACGAAATCAAATTGAAACGATAACAAAACGAAATTAAACCAATTCGAAACGAAACCTAGAGAGACAAAATGAAATCAAATCAAGCAAAATGAAATTGAAGTTAATTCAATTTGATAAATATGTAACCATTTTAATTTAAAATATATTACATGTATATACATGTATAAAGTGCTTATTTTGGAAGTAACGGATCCAGCACAATGAATCTCTTTTGGTACGCAATGAAAGAAAAAAAGATTTTGCGCATTTCTAGACGGTGTGGATTACACTTTGAAAAGTTATTGCTCATTTCTGTGCGAAACAAAAATCACTAGACTGTAACGATATAAATCTCAAGTTACTAGTATCACTTTTGGGTTCTTCTTAATACAATCCATTTGTATCATACTTCTATACGCAAAATCAGATTTTAGGACCTGGCGGTTCTTGGTCTGCTATTGTCTAAATCCAAACTATATCAGATCACGCACTTTTATAAACAGTAAAATTAAAGCGAAAGACTAGCAATTTTTGGAGAAAAAATATGTAAAAAATGCAAGTGGTCCTCGGCAGTTCAAGATAAACAAAGTTGTCACACGTGCTCTTGCTTTATAAGACAAAAAGTATTTGATGCTTACCAACCGACTGCTATAATTGTTCCAGTGAACTGAAGATACCACATTTCATTTCCACCTTACGATGATTACAAGTATAATATTTAGTTATATTCTTTTTGCAAGTTAATGTGTAAAGATATTTGCATTACAACAATGCTTTATTTCGCATTACAACATTATTTCTATTCAATAAATAAATAAATAAATAAATAAATAAATAAACGGCAAAAAAACCTACTAACACCTTTTGAATTTTGAAAAAAAAAATTGGTTGTATTTTAGATGATGTAGGACTAAAGATATGAGTAAGTAAGTGAAAAAAAATTTAGAGAATACTTCGCATATTTTTAAATATAGTATGCTTGCG
This sequence comes from Magallana hongkongensis, assembly GCA_016163765.1. Classification (NCBI taxonomy): domain Eukaryota; kingdom Metazoa; phylum Mollusca; class Bivalvia; order Ostreida; family Ostreidae; genus Magallana; species Magallana hongkongensis. The sequence goes on along the minus strand of WFKH01003881.1, from coordinate 15,006,454 downwards.
CATAGTTGCAGCTGACAGCTGGTTTATCGATCGCACACGTAAATGCACAGAAATGCAAATATGCATGTAAGTAAATAATTACTAAAGAAGAAAGCATTTACTGGTGTTTATATATGGTAATAATAAGTGCTTATAATAACTAAATTTCATATGAAGTAAAAAATAGTTCATATGCCAGATACGCATTAAAGACACTTTGAATTCGTATATTTAGATATTTTCACAACACTGCCTAAACACAATACTAATTTGCAGGTATATCACGATATTCTTAAAGAAAAATTTAAATTAGTTGAAATTGTGTGCATTACTATTACTGTTTTTTATCGGAGAAACCAGATCATAAGCTTGGCCGTAATGATAAACCGGAACGTTATTAATTTTTTATGTAAGGTTTACCAAATGAATGTATCTTTCTTTTTGAGGTAACAATTAAAAACAAGGGGGAAAAACCAACACCGTACATGTATGTTTGAATTCTAGATCAATGAATCCTATAGTAGAGTAGATCAATTCTTAGACTATAACTTACATTTAAAACATAATGTATGCTTTTTTACCCTGAATAAGCGAGGTGGCTTTGGTTGATCATTGTTTCAATAAATTGATAATGTTACTTGGAATAATCCTGGGTATTCGTGGGTGAAATACTCAGAACTTAGAATTACCCTTTTCAAGTATGCCACATTTTGGACTTCGTCATGGCTTAAAGTAAGGTTCAACAAGCGAGCAAAGAAAAGCAACAATGACACCATAGCCACCGTTTCCTAATGCACTATAACTGCTGTTCATTTTGTATTCTTTCTATAGTCACAGGTGGACTTTTGTGTCTAAGCAATGATAATATATTGACACAATGCATGAATACAGAACTGTCAAAACCATCCCACGATTAATTGGATTGGTATCAGTATTTAAAACTGTATTAGATATCGTTAAAAATAATTTTCTATAGTCTAATATGAAATTATGTAATTAATATAGCATTTGTTTAATTTTATACACGCAGGGGTACTGTAATAATTGACAGTATTCAGTTTTCCTATTTTTCCTATTTCATGTGTTGCATATCACAAAATTTATGATTTTGTTGTTTTTATTGAACTACATTCATTTCATTGTCATTGAAAATGCACCAAATTGCCATTTTGATATGCCACTGTATATGCACATCTTTGCAAAAGAACTTTGGTAACTTAACCTTGTAAGACTTCGTCACAGAGTTAACTTCAGAAGCAGGAATAATACCATCTGTCAAAACTATAAAGTTTGAACTGGAGATCGAATTATTTATTTAGTTAAGGATGATTTTGATGACAAATCTTCCACGGTAATGTTTGTTTTGTTTTTAGTGACTGCAATATGATCTGCTTTTATGATGGATGATTTCTGAAGCTTGTTTAATTTTTGACTCTAGTTTCCGTTATGTTACACATCTGTAATATTTTGCTTGCTTTTATAATTCCAGAACGAAATCCACTAATCCCACGAATATCAGATTCTTTCCTGCAGACTTTATTAGGCATGAGGCCTGTTCAGCAGAGCAGGTGCTTGCGTTTTTCAAAAGGACGCAGAAGTTACTCGACATAGCTTGTTTATTTATAATATCCAATGATGAAAAAATACGTCATGGTTTTGTTAAGTTACATGTACATGTTAGTACAAAACCACTTCATAAGATTTCAAATAAGTAAATTTTACGTCTCTTAAAAATTCTTAAAAATTGCTGTAATGTATATTTTACTAGTGATTTTCTGCAGGGATGTGAATGGAATATCCCATATAACAGTTACATGTATTCTGAGGCCTGTTCGCAATTGGATGTCCTTAAAGTGCGGAACAGGAAGTATCGGAACGAAACGGAAAACGGAAAATCTTATGTATTGTTATTTATTGATAAATGTGTTAATATGGTAGAACATACTTTGTGTAATTTTTAATATATATTTAAAAGGAGTATCAATATGAGTTCATTTATTCAGAAAATGTATGGTTGAGCTGCATGTCCGATATTTTATACAATTTAACCTACTACTAGTATTAAAATGGAATGCTTCGCATATAATTTAAATCATAAATATACATAATATGAATAAAATCATGATTAATACATGCATATTTTGCTTATCAGTACATGACAACATATAACACCGACAATTACAAGCGTCTGAAATTATTAACCCAATAAATTATTAAGAACTTTCGAACTTTTTGATTGTGTACCATGCCAATATTTTTCGACACAATTTCCATAGCGAAATATACATACATGTACTTTCACTATAAATAGGTATACATAAACGAATAAAATAACCAGACACAGATCAGTAGAAAATTGCTTTATCATAATGAAGAACATATCTCAATTGCAAAGAAGTAAAATAAATATTGGCCGCTCCGTGTTCATCTTACGTGAAGACCCCAAACAAGGACCTCTGTTGGAGTCAAGGAATTCAAATTTCCCGCCACAATCTGAATCTGTACATATCGCCCTTTGGTGTTATAAGGACACCACACTGCGACCCGCCCACCAATGTTAGTGTGCCCTGTGAAGTGACCACACAGATGCATGTCATTGATAGTCTTCCCAACTTTGACGTCAAGGTCGTGAAAATGATCACCTGTAAGTAAAAACAATAAAATATGTTTTGTTATACAATATTTCCCTCTAAAATTTGTTTTTAACATATTGAAGCCTTTTCAAACCGGAACAAAAGGCAAATATACAGCATGGAAAGGATATTAAATCTTTACCCAATTAGATACACATGATGTTTCAAGAGGGCTCGATTGTCGTGGCCATTTTTAGACTGTATAAGTCTCCTTTAGAAAAAAGAGCTCAATATAAAAATATAGGAAAATACCCAAATTTAAAAGGTAAAATACATAGATTTTTCTTTACTAAATAATATCTTACAGCTGAACAAACCATATATTTTAAAATCTTAGGTAAATCTGATGGTTAATTTTTTGACTACCCGGCCTCCTTAAATAATAAGAATTGACGAATAATTTGGTAAGTATCGAGATCCTTTAAATCATAAATAAAATATCTATGTAGTATGGGAAATAGAGGTCATAAAACAGCTATAATGACATACTAGTAATAAATATCATTCAAAAAACTTGGATTTTTTTTTATAGATATAGAACTCTAATGAAAAATAAATCATTCTTTTAGAATTATAAGGTGATAAAATACGGTTGGAGGTGTTCCAAAAAAACCAAATGGCTTTTATCTCGCCCGACCATATTTGATCACTTCATATAGATAGAATGATTCCTTATTACTTTTATTTTATAATAATCACCAATTGTTCAATTTAATACATGTATTGAATTTTGACATTTTCACGCTATTTTCATATCATATCTTTATGCAAACCCCGGGCCGCTTGCGTCACACTACGTCATTTGCGTCATCGATGAAATGTATTTGACTATACGTTACAAATTTGATTCGTAGTGTTATTACAGACAAAAACACTGAAAAATGTAAATATATGAGTATATAACTAAGCGGTTTCAAGGGTTTAATATTTTGACAACATCAAATTCAGATTTAAACGAACCATCTGCCGACTGATCAATTACAGGGTCAATAATTTAAATATGTGTCGTTTACTGAATTTTATTTTATAAAAACATGTAAACGACGTGTACTTAATTTTTAGCCGTGCGCTTAATTTGATTTGAGAAAACAATTCAGTTTACGACATTAGGACGAAAACAAGAAAAAGACACTTTTGACGAATGTTTTCACATTAAAAACCTCTATTGCAGGCACATATAATACTATTTTTAGACTAAACACACTCTTATTTCACCAAGGACATTAAAACAAATGTAGCAAAATTTTGAATACATGTAATCAAGTTTTTGTGGATATAAAAGATTATTACTTGCATTCTAAGCGTGAAAAAAAAAATTTCAGGAGTTTGACATTTAATAGCATGTACTAATGAATTGAACTATTTTGATATACGAGGGCTGTTTGGAAATTACTGAGACATTACTCTTACTCCCTTTGGAAAAAGACACTTATAAACCATTGAATTTTCACCAAAAAGTAAACCAGGGTACCATTTATTAACGTAAAGATTTTCCAGTCAATGACATCATTAGATCATTCCTGGTACATTATCTGTAAGCAGACAAACTTGCTGACGTCAACTAACCTGGAGCAACCGCAAACTCATCGAAGCGTTTCCTTGCTCCTATCTTTAAACGTCTTACAAACGAAGAGAACCGTAAATTGTTTATCATTTCTCATCTTATGTGTTCATTTTAAGATACCAACATTAACATATTCTATATATTCTTGATTTTTCGTGTGAAAAAAACCGAGTTATTTCTACCCGAAAGTCAAATTACTGTGAAAAGTTTCTTATAGTCATTCTGCTAATATTTTAGAACTGTTGACATCAGTAAGTGAGTAAAAAGTTCAAGATATTTATTCCCTTTGTTTTAGTTCTTGTTAAACAATAAGTTAAAAAACCGATAACATGAAGCTCTCTCTTGAGCTTGAAACTTGCACAAAAGTTAATCACAATTAATAGCAAAATGAACACATATAATTTAATTTTCTTTATTATTAATTGTTGGTCTACCGACACTTAGTAAGTAGATGTTTTAGTTTTTCAATCTCCGAGTTAATGCCTGCACCGGGTACCCCGGCCACCGACTTGTTTATGTACCGTCGTCAACAAAATATTTAATATTTTTTAATATTACTTTGTTCAATTATTTGTTAGGGTTTCATCAATTTTTATGCAAATTTTCACCAAAATTCGTCACTTCGAAAGGAATATACTTGTGTTGTTTCAATAATTTCCGAACAACCCTTGTATATTTGAATATTATTCCTTTCATATACATAGATAGCCAAGATAAATATGTATTGTTGGTCTCTATGATTGATAATATTTTTACGGTGCTACCGAGTGCAGCAAGAATTACACTTATCTTGCAACATTGTCAACTATGTGATATTTGACAATTATCAACTAAAATCAAAGAATTTTAGAGAGAGAGAGAGAGAGAGAGAGAGAGAGAGAGAGAGAGAGGGAGAGAGAGAGAAATATTTCTAAGTTAAAAAAAAAATCTTTCAAAATACATAGACTTGCTTTCCCTTAAAACCGTTCTTTACTTTTGGTGAGAATTGGTCAGTTTGTAAAATGTAATTTGTTTAATTTGATCAAATGTGTAAAATATAAATATCATTTTTTTTTTAACCTTGTTGTTATCTGACTTTTATATATTTTTCCTGATTCATAAATTTTGGTTTTTTTAATTTGTTTATTTTTGCATGCTAAATACGTACTTTGAAACCATGCTCCCGACCTCAGTTTGTAGGTGCGTAATTTCCCATTTTCCAATTAAATGGTTTGACAATATGCAAGATCTACATAGATTTTTTAACCGTTTATTTTTTTCCCCTTTATCCTTTTTGTATTTAGTTCAACATGCCGAGGCTGTAACTTTGATAGCAATATACATTTTTTTATTTCCTCCCTGTTTAAACTTACTGTAAACGTATGCAAAATTATCTTAAAATTGGATCGATGTGACAGTAAAGTATGGATCTTGCTTGTATAAATATATAATCTCTCTTTCTAAGCCCAACAAATTAAAAAACTAATCGCCTGATGCAGGTATCGCAGTTTATAATGAAATATTTACATTCTACTGGGTTTTTCCATTATATTCGGTGATCTTTAAATGTCTATAAAAGCAACAACCCAATCACTGCTTATGAATTTACATGTAATTTACATAAGTAGTTTTCAAACATTGATTTCTATGTTTTCGTTTAAAAAAATATAATTCATACATGCTGTTTAACACCATGTTTTACAATTATTCAACAGTAAAGTTGACTCTATTGTTAAAAGCAAAATTTCAAGAGTTATTTTTCATTGCGTGGACCCTGAGGTCCACGCAGAAAATATAAAAGCGAGGTAAAACCGGATGCGATGGGGAAAATTCAGCTTGCGCATGAGCTAGGCTTGCTGAATTATGGGTAGGCCAGGGAACCAGGGTAACACACGCTTATCTGAATCGGGATCGAGATTCCATGCCATGAACACATGTTAAAATTCAAAGGCGCTGAGATTATAAAGGTGTCAGTAAACAGAACAGAAACAAAGTATTCCGTTTAAAGAAATGATCAACATGTGATATCAACTGTCAGCATCATATGTTATGCCGAAACTACAACAGGCTTCAAATATATAGCATAAATCGCGATGTTTTGCTGTTTTCCAAAATATCTTATCTTTACATTTAGGCGAAGCTAACGAGTACTTCCGAATAAAATTTTTACGCATCTAAAGCAAAACATGATTAAATAAATATTTGACTGTATACGTGATTGAATAAATATTCTCAAGAAAAATGCACCATAATATGAAATTAAGAATTTACACGAAGCTGTCACTGCATAGTTAACAAAGTAGTGAGATGCGTAATGTATGCGCTAATAATGAAATTCACCGAATGCCTAATACTATACATGTAATCTTCACTAATATAATTCATAATTATTTTAAAGGTATCAACCCTTTAACATCTGAGGTAAAAGGGTCAGAGCTATACGTGATACAACGTACAAAAGTGGTTAAGAGCATTATCCAGGCTTGCTTCTATTATTCATCATAACACGGTCTCCCCCTGCACATGTCATAATATAAAAGCGGGGGTTTAGAGTCGTTGGAATCTCGGATAACCTTATGGCGTTCACATTTCCGTTAGAAACACATGCATATGGTCCACGTATTGCAGTCTTTTTTTAAAGGACAAAAACTTGTGGATTATATTTTCAAGGGTCATCTCAACAGTCTATGTGAAAACCAGTGTAAACCGGTTTTAGAAACAGCAGTTCTTGATATTACTAATTTACTCCCTCCGTGATCTGCAATTTATATCGATTAATTAAATAAAGTAATACGTTTCATCAATAAGGGAATGTAAGTATAAGCTAACGCACGTTATTCAATTTGTCTGCTCACCTGACGGCAGTTATTGTCACGACGACGACAAAAAAAAATAAAAATCATTCAATACTATAATAGCGAGTACACGCATTACAGATGTTTGATCCACCTCTAAATTTATCGCGGGAAATAAAGCGCGAGATCACTGTGACGTCATATATTAAAATCTATATTCATTTGTTTACGTATCTCGACTCAATATGAAGGAATGGAAGCATGTAGAAAATCTCTTGGTTCTCACCAAACTTATGCGATACTCATAACGTGTTTTCAATCATCAATGAACCGTAAATTACGAGTTAAAGTTCAGCCATTTTTGGCACTACGGGAGCTAACCGTTAGAAGGCATTATGGGATGCTGCCAAAAAAAATCGTGATGAATCTGTAGGTTTAGCTCGTTCTTTTTCCCGCGCACTGGTTCTTAGAGCTCGCTTCGCAGCGCCGGCGAGCTGCGCTCGCTATAATTTATATAACCGAATTAATTATAAATGCATAATAATCCCAGAATGCATAAAGCATTGGAGAAAATTGTTAATACTTACCACAACAGTCGGATCTGGCAAACACTTCTATTTAATGGATAAGATAGGTTGCTCCCAGATCTATCCTGAGCCGATGGGATTTTTCATCTGCGGTATGAACATTGTCAGACAATAGACCATTTACAGCTTTCGCTCCTGAGTAGAGACTAGGATGATATCTGGAACTCAAGACAACCGTCTTCGAGTATGCTACATTTTTGAGTGGGTCATGGCTGAGAATAACACTTACATGGACAACGTAAATGATAGTCGATACAAACAAGAATGAAAGCATTGTTTACGTTTAATTTGATGAATTCTCTATAACAGGATTATATTTGAGATTTATATAACTTCCACTAATGGATCCTCAATTTATATGATATCTTAACCTTGTCACAGGTGGACTTGTGCGTGTAAACAATTTTTATTGCAACAATCTAAATGAAATCGATATGGTAAGATTAAAAGGGCTTAAAATCACAAAGATGTATCAATTTCTTAAGTGTTGTTTTAAAAAATATATACGTGTACCTTAGAATAATAATTGTTTATTATGCTTCAGTCACATAAATATTTGCTAAATTACAAAACAGCCTTATTCCAGACAAGCTGAGGCTTACGTGAAATTTTGGTAAAAAAGTTGAGGCTTTTTTAAAAATCATATTATTTTAAAATCACGTATGTTAAATATAAGGTTAGTTTTCTCCTTAATTTCAAATGTCAAATATTTGCATTAGAGGATAATCGAAAGGTAATTGATATGTTTGCCATTTTATAAACGTATTTATATAAAAAAAAATATAGGTAGCAACAGCAGTGGAAGATTTGCATGCCAAATGAGGAACAACAGATTTCTGAAGAGGGCCATGTTTTTATGACCACTCGTGTAAGAACCAGTCATCAAGTCTGAGCAATGTCACTGTTAAATAAGGTGCACATGGAAACTATCAACAATGAGTCATAACACAATCGATGTTGTTTTTGTTTTCTTTTCATAACTTGCTAGGTATATGCTATCCCGTTTCTGTCACAGGTGTAGTTACATGTACCTGTGTAAATAAAACGATTTATCGGTGCAAGCTGTGTAATATTAAATTGTACATATCGCTGATGTTAGATAACTGTATCAATTCTCCTTTGTATAGTTTTTTTGTAAAATTGCGTGACTCGTATGTGGCAACGCACTTTGAAAAAATTACGCACTTTGAAAAAAATTTTCAAAGTGCGTTAAATTTTGGACAAAATCAACGCACTTTGAAAAAAATTTTCAAAGTGCGTTAAATTTTGGACCAAGTTAACCCACTTTGAAAAATTTTTTCAAAGTGCGTTATGAAGGTACATCAACATTTTTTAGTATCGAGACACTTAACGCACTTTGAAAAAAAAATGTATAAATCACAAATTCTGGAATGAAATGCCTAATTTGTTGATAGTATGATGATTTGTTAACACTAATGAATCTAATTTACCGTCTTTAAAAACGGGGATAGGGATGGGGATGGGGGTTAACCAAAGATAAGGTCAATTACCAGTACTTCATTTCATTGATTACAGGAAGAAGGTCCCCTTCCCCTCTTTTTTTCCTTCCAAAACATATATGATATTCAGCAACTTAGAGTAAATGTATAAAATCGGAAAAAGAAATACGCTTTGTTCTAAATTAAGTACAGTGATATTGAAAAAAAAACCCCGAGCTGCTCAAACAATTATAATTTCTCCAATGATATGTTAAAGAATACATAAGTGTTTCAACATATACCCTCATTTCAAATTCTAATCAAATAAATCGCTTCATTATATAAAAAATTACATGTACATTGACAGACATTAAATTATTATAAACTTAAAAATAAGCATTAGGGTGTGAGTTTTTTTTTCTCGCACTGATCCTCTAAAAGGTCATATTGTTCTTGATAACCATAACTAACATATCCTTTTTTTCACATCATGTTTGTTTATAAGCACATGCAATTGAAGACAGTTGAAATATGTTATACATTATCTCCATTATCAATAAATAGATTAAATAATTTTCGTTTCTGGCACATCACAATGTACCAGATAATTAGTAAGTTTGCTGCATACACAAAAAAGGAAAATGCAGTTGCTAAACGATGCAGTTTATGTCATATTTAGATCATTCAAATCCCCCGAGTTGTTCTTTATGTAAATTGTCAAACTACGTAAGCTTTTGAGAAAAGGAAAAAAAATCTAATAGAGAAACTGTTTATCAAGTTAGCTGAGAATGCAGTGGGTATTTTCTAAAATATATCCCATTAAGTTACACAAGGTTAAAACAATTATTTATTGTATCTAAAAATATATATTATTTCGACTAAACCCTGAACAATTTTTTTTTCAAAGTGCGTTAATATCGACGATATCAACGCACTTTGAAAAAAAAAATTTTTTTTCAAAGTGCGTTGACTTGGTCCCAAAATTAACGCACTTTGAAAATTTTTTCAAAGTGCGTAATTTTTCAAAGTGCGTTGTAACACTCGTAGCATTTGCTGAATTATGGCACGTTTCACACCATAATGTTATGTAGTAAGTATTGACAATTATCAGTTATCTTTTATTTATGAAGGAAGTCTATGTCCAACTTCTATTTGAATTATCAAATTACAGTAATTTAAGAACATTTTATCTGATATACAATAAATGACAAAACAACAATTGTTCTTATGCATAAATTTGCGTATCGTTCAATAAAAATGCCCCCCCCCCCCCCAAGATGGCACTGAAACTTCTATTATTATTTTGTTTTCTTGTTGATATATCTACTATATTTCAATACATTTATTAATTCTTTATTCATTTTAGGCTTTACAGCTTATCAGTATACACACAAACAGAATATAAATTTCCTATATTATAAGCAAATGGAACAGGAGAATAGATTCGACAAATTATATCAGTAATGTAAAAATTCATTTTGTAATTTTAACCAATTATATGTAAATACTTCTTTTAAACTTTCTGAACTTAAATATTGACGTTTTTTTCCCAAAACTAAGGTTTGCTATATTTTATTTTACAAAACAATTATACAAATAATATATAAATATAAAATTAAATTCATCTTTCACATACTATTTTGATTAAGAATTTTTTTTCTTCAGATTTCTGGTCTCGACAGCAAGAGTATGAAATTTCAGAGAATTGTCGGTATAGCTTTTGTAAGATATCAATGTAAACACTTTTTAAAAAAAATAATGAACATTTACTTGAATTTTCAATTTAGGCAAAAATTTCTAATTTCAATAGAAAACAATAACATTACCGCTTTTAATTCTTCAGAATGGATAATACAATTGAATGATATTTACTGCATTATAGTGAAAAATCACAAATTGTCAGTTTTCAGTAGTGGCATAACCCCCAGGCTCAACCGGGTGTTGCTAAAATACGGAACGGAAAACGGAACGGAAAACGGAACGGAATGAAAAACGGAAAACCTGATATCAATTTTTTTTAAACTGTTTAAGGTTAATTAAGCCAAGAATCGTAAACTTTAGCTACATTTATTTATTCTCTCAAAGGATTTATCAATTTCAAGTGGATTATTGAGAAATTTGATAGATTTTTTGAAATTTTAATGTGTATGATATATGCATCGATTCAAACGAGAGAACTTTTACAGTTTTCTACTTGCAACGTATAGCATAATCATTTTGACAAAAGTGAATATATAAGCCTCGTTGCTAAAAAGTATTAAGGATCCTCGACACCCTGTGACATCTACTTTTATGACACTTACGTCACGACATGGTTATTTTAACGCATTGTAAAATTAAGAGTTCATATCGCCAAAACCGGATGCCTATCTCTGTGGCGCAATGGGTGTAGCTTCGATCTACCGACCAGCAGGTCCCGAGTTCGAATACTGCAGGGACTTTTATTTTCATTAATAGCGGTAACATTTGAAAAGTTGATTTTTTCCCCGAAATTGATTTTTTTTCCTGTCATTTCCAAGTCTAAGACATGCTAGAAATCCACATCTTTAAGTAATAAAGAATAATTGGCTTTTATGCAGAACTTTTCCCAGGTGTGTGGAGGATCATAAATTAAAATCATTTTTTTTCTAAGATGGGTGAAAAATTCAGATCTTAGACAACAATTAATCACCGATATCACACTACAGCATCGCTGACTTCATCAAATAATGCTAGTTTCATTCAAATGGTACATGCATGTAAAACATTATCCGGCAATAAAGTGAACAAACGCATAATGCAGCAACTCCAAAATGATGACTTTGTTAATCCTGTGATTTTAAAAGGAGTTTGATACAATTTGAGCTTAATTTTTTTTCAGTTTTAGTACTGAATGATAAACTTGAGCATTCCAATTTACAGTTGACTTTATAGTTTATAATATTTCTTGCAATATACATTTCCCCCCCCCCCCCCCGTTCCACGATTATGCAAACAAATTGCAATATGCTTAAGTTGAAGGAGAGTTATTAAAGTTGTTTTTTTTACCAACACAATTCGGTAGGTTTGAAAAAAAATCACATAAAACTACTATCTAGACCAATTGTTACCATTTCCAAAAAACTATCTTCATATTACATTTTCCGTTTCCGTTACGTTTTTCATTCCGTTCCGTTTTCCGTTCCGCGTTTTAGCAACACCCGGGCTCAACCGCCGTCGGGTAAAAATGTTTCATTCAAAACGTAACATTATTATTGTATTATGTTGCACAAAATGTGAAAAAGCACTTTTAGAAAAAATTATTTAGTAAACATATTAAATTTTTCATAAAGTGAGAATTCATATTTCACATTTATTATTTTGTGCTATAACGATTTGATTTCTTACACTTGAATCGAATTCTCGGTCATTCTGTAAATATATCCTGATGTGCAAACATGCCTTTGTTGAAGTGAAGTGGGTAAAAAGTTCTAAAATAACTCAACTCTCATATCTGGAGTTCCTTCCTTCACCGAGTCGAGCTTTATCTGAAAAAGAAGCGATTGCTATAACTGCAGCCAATAATCCAATCGAAAGCTTGGTTGATTCTCCAAAATCATCGCCGTCAAGACCATGAAATCGTAAACG
>WFKH01003881.1:14953375-14993772 GCA_016163765.1 Magallana hongkongensis | reverse complement strand
GGGGGGGGGGGGGGGGGGGGGGGGGGGGGGGGGGGAGGGGGGATTATGCCTCTTACACACCTGAACAACGGTCAAAATTTGCAAATTTGCCGAAGAAGTTGGCGTGATAAACGCGTCAAGGCGTTCTACCACCAAAGAACTGCAACCTGTGGCTGGTCCGTGAACGGGAAATTAAAGTCTATCCTTAAACAAAAGGGTTTTTTTCCAAAACATGCATTTATAATTTTTTTCAATCTTTATATTCGTCATTTACTTCATTTATGTCGCATTCAACAAACTTCTGACTCATACAAATAACTGAGAGCTGCAATTTCGCCCAAAGTAGCAATATTAGACAAAATCTAAGCAAAAATGCCTTACCATTGCTTTCCGCTAACTTATATTTCAAAACTTGCTGCATTTTATTAGCCCCCTTTCTATCTCCTCAACATTTTTTCATTAATCAACCTATAACTTCAGACGTTCTCAGATATTAAATAGACACTTGATAAAATTACTGATCAAGTTGAAGCAACTTTCAGCAGAATCACGGCCATTTTATTATTGGGCTTTTAACACTTCCTTGAGATAAGTTATTTCCCTTTGATTATTTACCTAGAATATGTATATAAATGTAAGATTATTGATGAGTCATTTAAATAGAGAAAATATATGTGAGACTTTTTATGTAATGTGTTTTTACGGAATTATTTAGACGAGACAAACAGCGGTTTACACATGCACATGTATGGAAATACTGGCAAAGGTGTTGCACTTAGATATGATAATGTCTTCGTTTACCTTCCTCTGCTGCTGATATATGCATTGAACATAAGAGGGTTATCTTCTTTACATCTCACCAATATATGATTCCTTAACAGGGTTGTATTGTTTTCGGGTGACCTTTAAGTCTCGTGGGTCTCTTATTTACTTGAAAGACAGCTGGTATATTTTTGAAGACAAAACAGATCTTTTTGTCATGTTTGCGCACTGTGTTGTCATGTTCGAAAAACAATAATGTTTAAAACCTGTTTAAAGATAATGAATGTGCATATTGTATACAGGGAAATATTTGTCCCTGGGTTTTTTGCCACTTTTGCCGTCTTTGTCAGCGGGAAAATTCAATGCTAGGCGAATTTCAATGCCTCATATTATCTCTCTTCAAACACATCTGTGTCGTCTGGGCGAATTAAAGACAGGCGAAACTGTTTGCAAGTATAGAGTAAACTGATTCAGAAATTTTTTATCAGACTGGTATAATTAAGAGATAAATAGCAATTTAAAAAGTTCACCGGGATATGAACTTGGTTGGTCACGTGATTAAATCCTGTGAAGCCCAAAGGGCCTCTCAGACGCATACCAACCAAGTTCATATCCCATGAACTTTTTAACATTGCTTTTTAAGCGCTAAGCGTACGCAGTACGCAAAGCGCTTATTGGCATTGCTTTTCGGGGATGTCACTTCCGAATAAGTGCCACCTATAATCATCTAAAATAATCTGATGACTCGATGTCTAATAATAGAATGCAGAGAAGTACTCGGCTGCGGTATCGGTGTTAAGGCAAAATAATTCTAATTATTTGCAGCAGCACACAAATTATCACAATAAAGTCTTTTTTCTTAAACTTCAAAGATTTAAAATAAAAGAATATTTGCCAGTGCATTAAAAGATCAAAGAGCATACGTAGTTTTGTAAACAGCATGTTGCAATGAGGTTTCATACATAAGTACACGGGTTGTGATGTCGGTAAAAAGGCAAAATAATTCCTAGAACAGAACTGACAATACAAGATGGATAGCATAGGGTTTTATGTATTTCAAAAGTAGTACAAGTACTATTGGGAAATATGAACAGAATACCAGACTGACTTTAAATTTTTTAGAGTCGATCAACTGTAAAGCATTTCAAAAGGAAATAAACTGCAACTTAGGTTCGGAAGAAAAAAAAATGTTTCATGTGTATGGTATAGGCATGAGAACTTTTCTGTTATTTGTTTACATTGCACATGTGGAAAGACTATAGTGTTATGATTTAACGCAAATTCTGAAGCTACTCCTTGCATATGACAATTATAACAAATTCTGTTGCATGCAATTTTACACTAGTCAGTCTTTTATTTCATATAAAGTTGGATTGTTTTCTTCTGTTATTGCACTAGTAGTTAACTGTTTTCTGTTTTATACAACTAGTATTAGAACTTTTATAGATTATTACAGAAGTAGCAGTGCTTTTGTTAAAATTTTAAAGCTGCTTGGTCCGATTTAATATCAAATTTTGTGTACGCTTTTAAACGATGGTTAAGCTAAATATGTGTTTAATAATAGACATTACATTAGTTTTCCCGGTCAATTAAGCCATATTTCAATGAAAAAATAATGTACAAAATTTTTTTTACAAACCAAACGACATAAAAAGGGTATCGCGTTATTTCGCCTCATATCAAAATTCGCCCCTGGCATCGAAGCGGGGATGATTGTAATTACACCTTTGACAACACTTTCAATAGAGTCTAAATTTGAGTAATGTTCTGGCAAATCAAAAATAAACATGTGTACATTTTGTCCTCAATTAACTATTTCTTAAGTTTGTTTTGTTTACAATCGATACATAACATGCGGGTTGAATAAACCCAAACATTCGGGGAACGAAACTAAACAGTTCCCCTTCCTAAAAATTCCCATAATGCATTTTGTTTTGTTTGGTTTTTTTTGTTTGCCCAAAGAGAAATTATTTTTATTTACTTTGAATATTTCTAACTTTGAAAGGAGACCGATTCTGCTGGTGTAATTAGGCCAAAGTTTATAACTTTCTAAGATAATTGGTTTGTATGTAGAATTATTTGATACTGTGATAGCCAAAAATATATGTATTCAAAAATTTTATATAGGAGAAAGATACATCGACACCAATATTTCGGAACTCAGTTCGAAACGACATTTAAATCTGTTAAAATCACCTTTTCAACCAACTACTTCAATTAACACTTTAGTCCAGTGGCTAAAAGATTGTAAAACACAGATCCTAGAGTTCGAATCTCGCTTTATTCTGCGTTCATGATTGTAGTAGCTAGGTAGCAACTAGGTTGTTCAACAATTAGCTAGCTAGCCGCTAGGTACATGTAGACATACTTAGCCTAAAAGTTTATGACTAAGCATCAAATTCAAGATGGCTGCGTTAGTTACCAAGTTACAACAAACACAAAATTTATATTATATAATGATATTTCGTTCGTTTGTTAAGTTATTATAAATTTTAACACATATATTTCTGCATTAAATTACCAATTCATGTCGGTGAAGTTATTCATCTGTTGATAATTTAAACTTAAAATCAATGAACTAGAGGCTAGGCTAGCTGATCATTCATTAGACCTAGATATCTATAACCTAGCGGCTATGCACGCATCTCGGTTATTGAACGCAGTCCTGGATATTGTTTGTAGTTCAATTTATACAAAAATGCAAAATCTTGGCTATATATATGATGTATGTATACTTTTAAATTCATTCATAATGATACAATTATAATGCAATTAATTTTTTGCTCATGTAGGGACAGCTTAGTGCTTCTCAGTACTTTCAGTACTTTGATTATTACTTATATTTACATTTGAAAAAAGCAAATCGTTCAGAATTGTTAAAATTACCATGTTTTTATGTTTACAATAATCCAGCCGACAAGCGATAAGCGCGTTCGATAATAATTTTGACGTCATGAAAAAGTTCACACGGAATTGAACGTTTTCGCTATTCTATACGTTTATATAAGGAAACATATTTGCAAATGTAAATATCCGGTATAGAGTGTAGATTTTTTCCCGTAAATTTGATATAAGAGCAAATAGCAGTTTTCACTTTGGAACATTATAGTTATTTAATATAAAAACCTATAAAAGTTCTTCAAACAATTATATATAATCATACTTTAAAGTAAATTATCACAAATTTTTTAGATTTTTCAAATAAACTTCATTTCTTCATATATTTATGGATAGTTTAATAATATCAAGGAAAAAAAGAACTTTACAAACTGGAATCTTAGATTCCACACAATCCTTGAGAATATAATATAATAGCAATATGCACAGATGAAATAAAAAGCATTTAAATTTGATAAAATAATCAAGAAACATAGCAATGTTTACAGAACAGTGCCTTGATGAATTACACATACATGTCTGGGTGTAAATTTGGATGACCTCATATTTCTCTAACACATTCGCCTAGCAATTAAAACGGCTAAGGCATTTATTTGACGAGATTTTTTTTTCCAAAATGTGTTTTTTTCTCTTATAAACAAAAACAAAGACGATTGGCATGCATGAATTTCAGAATAGTGGAGTTTAACTCGAATCTAGTAGAGATGACTTACACCTGCACCAGATTATGAACCAGAACTTCAGGAAGTTAAGGGGCATAGACGGTTTTCTGGTGAGAGTGATAAGGGTAGCAAATGTTGTCAGGTTGTTTTATTCAGGGTAGTAGTGTTAATTATTCTGAATTATCCGCATAACAAAATAGGATGTGAAGGCATCAAGACAGTGACACCACTATAAGTCATTGATAAATTTTTAATAGCCGAAGCATGCTTTTGTTCATTCATTCATACCCCTTCATATAACCCGTTGTTAGAAAAAGGGATATAGTTCATTTAGATATATCTTGAATTGTTACATAATGAGAATAACCATGGTTATTAATAGCATGAATTATGTAGACATGAAATCATAAAGTTAACAATTGCATTATCTTTTCTCCACATGATCACTAATAGCTAACCAGTTAATATAAGTAACGTGTTACTCCTCTCTTCGCTGACTATTCCATTAAATTTTATTTGCAAATAAAGTTTTCTAGATACTGGAGGCAATGAACACACAGAAATAGAAAATATAATATCACAGAGTTTTCTTGGCAACCATGTTCTTTAGTGCAAAAAGATAACATTTTGTAAAACTTTGTCATTTTGGAAACCTCATCTTTAAAGCTATGTACATGCAGATGCGATATAATGTGTGGATTTATCCCTTTTATTAAGAGTGATCATGATAAGGGAGAAGTTTTGTCTCAATCAGCAATAGATTATTGTTCAAGTGAAATGAATCATATAATTTTGTAATTATAAAAGGAATTTTACGTAATGCCTAATTTACAATAGATAAAACTGAGGAATTAAGGGTCACCAATTCCCAATAAAATCGAATATAGTTAATTATCAATCAATTCAGGTTATCTTGAGTTTAAATAGAAGTTTATATTAAATTATTCAATAACATCCTTCTGTTTTTAGCCATTTTTCATGGTTCTTTCATATACGGGTTTTTCGGGAAGTTCACTGAGTTATAATTTATAATTGGGCAAGGCGTGCAAAACAATTAGCAGTGATCCAATTTCGTGTTAATTGAATCTCTGGAAAATGTTTACTGACAGAAGCATCAGATAAAATCTACTCACATTTTATTAATTATATTAATGAGTTTATCATATCTTTGCTTTTAGCTTTTTTCTAGTTGAATCTGCATTATAGGCATGCACTTTGGATCTGCAGTTTTTCAAATAAATATATGATAAATAGCAATTTGCTCATCATTACCCATTTCAAATACGTTATTTTCTTTTTAAATTTGTACGTATGCGGATTATTCCCTTCTATTAAAAGTGATAAAGAAGAAGTTTTGTCTTAATTAACAATAGATTATTGTTCCAGTGAAATCACAGAACAATTCTAATTTGTGTAAACGAGACGTTTCTTAATTTTAGATAAATTTTCATGAAGATTTATTCCCTATTTATTTACATCTAAATGTTAAAAAAAAATCAGAATGCATTATCAGGCTATTTTGGAGTTAGAATATTTTGGATTTTTCTTATTATAGCATACAAAATGCAATTGAATGCTTATAAATTATGTCATTGTTTATATTTTTCAATAAAAACTACATTATGCAAATAGACACGTATCATGTAAAATGAAATATGATTACGGATTACAAAGAAAAATTCTTCATTTTGCGAAAATTACCCTTTTAAAAGAAAATAATGGAAGATACGTCTCGATGCTCCTTAAGGTAAGGTTTGCGGCTTGCATTTTTAGGCACTGTACGAAAGTTACATACCAATTTGTTTAAGTCTTTTTCTTGTAAAATTCAAATAATTTTGCCGGACCCGTTTTATACCTACAAAAGGTCAAAGTTCATGATTTCAAACTGTCATGTTGATGAAATGTAAACAATTTCGTGAAAATATGTACATTTTATATGTGACTATTATGTTGGTTATTTATGCTTAAAATGTTCGAAAAATAATGCCACTGATTTTTATCATGATTCATTTTTATTAATTTCTAATGAACTTTTCAAAAATACAGTAAAATGCAACAAAAGTCAAAATTTTGGACTTCTATTATGTAATCAAAACATCTTATTTGAAACCTTTTAAAGGAAAAACTTATCTTTATATATGTGAAATCTGGTGTTTCTAGAACTTTATGCAAACCATATGTTGTGGACTTCGTTTTTGTAGAAATTGATGAAAAGATTGTGTCTTGTTCTTTTTTCAATGTAAACTACAAAACCCCGCAAAATAAGAAAAAAAAAATGAAATCAATTACGTCATATAAATTTTGACGTCATATCTTAAATAAAGGGTTGTTGGTAATACCTCACAATGAAAATCTGAGATTTATCTCCCTGTAACCGCAAACCTTACCTAAAGTTGTCTGGAACGTTCGCTTATCATTCTTGACACGAAGATAAAAGAAAACAAGAAAATAATGAACTCAGATTGTGTGTATGCCCTTTAAAACACTTTTTTCTTATATTATGCAATACGTGTATTGTGCTGGTCACGAATATTATCATTTAAGGTTGTACTGGTTCTTAAAGTCGGGTCTTCTTTAGAGATGGTGATGACACTTCACCTGCATTTTGACAAGTGATATTCTCAGTCATATGAAAAAAAATTAGGCAATTTGAGCTGCAATTGGTATTTTTCCAAACAAAATACATATGCAGCTTTACCTTTGACGGCTTTTTTCACCTTGGTTAGAAATGCCTGTGGTTTATTTACCTTTGTGGTGGTTAGTTATAATATACAACCAGGCAATAGCTAACATAATATTGATTTTGTATTGACACAGTAATAAGACTTGTATTTGTTTAAATTTTTAATATAATGTTCTGTAATCAATATACATGTTTTCCCCAAACAAGGACCTCTGCAGGAGTCAAAAAATTTGAATTTCCCGCCACGATCTGAAGTTGTACGTATCGCCCTGTAGTGTTAAAAGGACAAAATACGACTATCCTTTGACCGGTTGAAGCATGTCCCGTGAAGTGACCACACAGATGCATATCGTGTATTCTCATACCAACTCTAAAGTCAACGTCGTGTAGCTGATAACCTGATGAAAATGTAAAAATACTTACTTAACTCTTTTTTTTTATTGTTCGATTTTGAAAGATCCTGAATGAAGAAAAGAACATTAACATCCCATTTTGATAAATTTCTGTAGCCCTTTTCACAAATAATCTTTTTGTGAAAAGGGCTACAGATTATCAAAAAACAGAAAAGAAAAGAAAGGGCTACAGATTATCAAATAAAAATAAAGATACATAGATAATAAAGATAAAAAATCTAAGCATTTTAATTTTTTGGTTTATTTCAAAGAGTGTGATTGCAGCTTTTAAATTGTTGTTATAAACGATCTATTTCAATCAATCGTATAGCAAAAATAAAAACAATTTTTTATAATACTTATATATCAACAGTGAAGAATTTTAATATGAAGATTTACCACAACAGTCCGATCTTGCAAAAACTTCTATTTCATGGATTTGGTACCTTGCTCCAAGATCAATCCTCAGCCAAGGGGATTTCTCCACTAATGTGTGGATGTAGTCGGAGAACATACCATTGACAGCATAAAATCCGCTATGATGCCATCTAGAGACAGAGCTTAACCTCACTGATTTTGAATATGCCACATTTGTAAACTCATCTTTTGAATTGCTTAAAACCAAATTCCCGTTAAAAACGTAGACGAGAGCAAATGCTAGCAACACTAGAATCATTGCAACAGTTTGGATGTATGAATTCATTATCAGTGTCAGATTTCTTTTATATATATATCATTTCTCTTAATGATCTGATATAATACACTTGTAACAGGTGCTCAAATTCGTGTGAACAAATAATAAAACAATCTCACATACTCTTGACATGTGGATCACTTAAAGAGACAGTACGGCGCATCTTATTAAAAAACCGACTTGAAAAAAATTTCTGATCGGATTCGGTATTTTTGTGCTGCTCCTAAATCTATAAACTTTCAGAAAATTACAAATTTCTCCATTAAATCAATTATTATTTCATTAAAATTAATAATTATTTATGGTTCATAAATATATACATCGCAACGTGTAACGGGTTCCGCCTTCTATACCATTACGCAAGCGTATTTACTATAAACAATACACATGCAGGGCTCGCGAAGATTCTCATGGACAGGTCTGTTGATAGAAAGATGTCTTTTCTTCATCTTCCAGGGAATAATTGTTCAAGGTTTTTAAAATAACCAGAATTATTTTGTAATTATGTATTTTGCGTTTTCTTTTTTTTTTAATTTTATCACAGGAGTTGCTACAAAATAAATTCATTTTGTAAGTGAAGCCCCTTGAGGGGTTATTTGACATTTTAATGTCTGTTCATGTTAAAATGAACTGAAATTGGTAAACCATTTATAATTTATCGAGAGAGCGATGATGTGTTCCGTTTAGAGTCCCTTTTACCTCGTATTCCATGATGACCGTAGTCGGACGAAGATCTTGTAGTTTTCAGCACGTGTCATATACTGTCAATCAAAATCCACGTGGTACAAATAAACAATATAAGATTAATCCGGTTTGTAGGACCCCTTAATTTCCGGAAGGTCATAATGACATTAATTAGGTATGTGAACGGGATTTTTATGTACTTCGACTGTCAATATCAATGTTATTTCTTATTTCTTATCGATATATGAGCAAATCTGAAGTAAAACACACGTTTTTCAACTGTACTGTCTCTTTAACTACTTTTTTTAAAACTTGTTTTTAATTATCGTATTGTGCATTTATTATTCTTTTCATTGGCAGGTTATTTATT
Source organism: Magallana hongkongensis (assembly GCA_016163765.1). Lineage (NCBI taxonomy): Eukaryota > Metazoa > Mollusca > Bivalvia > Ostreida > Ostreidae > Magallana > Magallana hongkongensis. The sequence goes on along the minus strand of WFKH01003881.1, from coordinate 14,984,648 downwards.
GGAAAAAAAAGTCGTTCAATGACCTGTAATCGATAAATTATCAAACATATACTAATCGATTTTATCCACTATTCAAACTTCTAAGATTCTAGATTTACAAATTCTTTAGACCAACAATTCAAGAAACAAAAATTAAAATTGGATTTAATTTGCTCTTTTAATACTGGTAATGAAAAACTAATGTATTCAATTGAAATTTTCAGAAACAAGAAAATATTTATCTCCATGTTTAAAATTAAGATTTGTGCACTGGCATTTATTGCATCGTATGAATTTCTTGAAGAAAAAAATAACTATACATTTAAACTTGTATTAAGCCTATATTTTCAGAAATCAGAGGAGTTGAGGCGGGGGTCGCACCCCTCTTTGAAATAAAAAAAAAAGAAAGTTGAGAAAGCGTGTGTATATGGGGAGGGGATGGAAGGGATAGGTTATATTTTGTTTTATTTTCCAGATACAATTGATGTAACAAAGCATTCTGTCAACAAAACATGCAACACATTTAGTAACTTATATTTCCTTTATATATATCATTTCTCTTAATGATCTCATATAATGCACTGGTAACAGGTGCTCAAATTCGTGTGAACCAAAAATACAAGATCACATATTATGTTAAGTTAATATTTTCAGAAATCAGGGTAGGATCTAGAAGAGGTGATACGGGGGTCGCACCCCTCTTTGAAAATTAAAGAAAGAAAAAAAAACAAAGAAAGAAAGATGAGAGAGCATGTGTGTATGGGGAGGAGGAGATGGAAGAGATAGGTGATACTTTGTTATGTTTTCCAGGTACAAATGATGTATCAAAGCATTCCGTCAACGAAACATGTGACAAACTTCGGAAAGAACCTACATTATCATTTAAGCCATCGACCAAGATGTCTTATAAAGTCTCAGATTGGTTCGGCATATTTGTACATATGAATGAAATAGTTTGATGGATTACATGTATAACGTCAGCCTCATCAGGCGGCCACTGAAATATATCCAAACAAATTTATCCTAGTTCCTATCATTAATAGTGGTATGAAACACAATTGCCCAAAATTATGAAGTATGATTGAAAATAAATTCTTTCCTGAAAATATTTTGTTGTTGATTTATTACAGAATTCAACCATTCAAATTTTTCACAATCAATCGTCCGTTTTCATTCTACACGTACACCCCAGACAAGAACCTCTGCTGGAGTCAAGTAGTTGAAATTTCCGTAGACGATCTGTAACTGTACATAACGTCCCAAGGTGTTATGCGGACAAAAAGTTGCAATGCACTGACCGGTTGAAGCGCGCCCCGTAAAATGTCCACAGAAATGCATGTCGTGAATGCTCTCTCATATTGTAATATCAACACCGTGTAACATCGTGTAACTGATTACCTGAAAAAAGTACTTTACATATAAAATACTGGATAGTATATTCTAAAACTGTATTTTTAACTAGAGAAAATATAAAGACAATTCGTTTTATATTTTAGCAATTTTATCACAAATAGGGCGATTTGACTACACTTTAACATGTTTGTTTTGGTCAGCAATTCGATCCATAGACTATGCGAGTACTTACCATAACAGGCAGATCGGGCAAACACTTCTATCTCATGGATTAGGTAACTTGCTCCCAGACCTATCTTCAGCCAAGGAAATTTCTCTGTGGAAGTGTGAGTAAAGTCGGATAGAAGACCGTTCACGGCGTTTGTTCTAAAAAAAACTTCCATGTTCTAAACTTAAGGTGACTGGTTTTGAGTATGCCACATTTGTTAAGACAACATGGCTTGAGATAACATTCACATGAAAAACACAAATAAGTGGAGATACTAACAACAAGCGTGTGACGAAGACTTGTTATAGTGAAGTTAGCATGAGAAAAGCCAGCATAGTATATCGATGTAGTCATCTGATACTCTGCCCTGGTCCTAGTTGTAAAAAAGTGTTCATTTATTTGTTACTTTTACTGCTTTATTTAATATGACCGATTTGAATTATTGTCTATTGAGCATTAATCACTTGTTTGTTTTTATTTCTGTAAATTCTGTTAAAATCAATCACTTATAAAGCAGATGAAATGACTTTTTGGTAAATGAACATTCATTAATTCTAGATCTTGTTTAACTGTTTTTGAAAATTACAACGAAGACAGTCTACCTTGACTTAATACATGTAAAAAGTACAGTGTAATACAGACGTGAAAAATATCGAGACAAAAATATTAATGATTGAATCCGATTTTCTGATTCCTATTGTGATTTAGATAGTAGTAAACCTTTTCGAATCCACAACAAGGCATTATCATAGTAGGTTATCAATGAAGACCAGTAAACAGCGGACGTGCTCTGCAGTGGTTTGCAAGCAAAGGAGATAAAGGATGTTCGAACTATTGGGTAGCAAAACAGCTATAGGATTATTTCACTGACGACAGGTTAGAGCATCGACTGCCTAATGAGAAGAATATTGAAAAAGTGAAACCAGTGCAAAATTTAACCCGTACATTCAACAATAAAGTGAGAAAATGACCCGGCCTTGTTTTTAAATAAAATCCTTTCTTGATTTTTTCACTATAACAACAGTAATGTTAACTATTTACTCAGGCTAAATTGATAATGCTAGCCCCCGAGGGGGAAATATTGCCATTTCTCTTTACGTCTGCAAATAGTTTGCCCCGGGGGGAGGGGGGTATATAATAACTGTTGCTCGCCATACCAGTCAGCATTTGCGGAGCAAAACTTGCAATAATATTTAGCATCTTTGTTTTTAATGTGTCTTTAAAAATCATATTTTGAAAATCATTTCATATACAGATGATCTGTTAAATAACTGATTTTATTATTATCAGTATATCGAATGTGTAACATAAAAACGACCCATTAAGGTGGTGTGGAACACCTCCATATTTTGACGTACTTAAAGATTTAATTTATAATTTTGTTCTTTCTCAAAATTGCTACATAACAGCGTAGTGCAATGGGTTAAAACATTGAATACGAGTCTGTAAGTCACGAGTTCAAATCCAGCTGGTGCTTTGATAATTTTTACCTTTCTAAACATATGTTGTCATATATTGTAAAATTTAAAAATTCTGAACCGGTGAAAGTTTTTTGTTTTTAATGAACTTTTATCCACATCAATATCGACAGGTGGCCCATACCACCTTAATATGATAATATGATGATGGATTTCTTCTATTGGTTGTGTTCAAGACAATCATCTGTGTGTCAGAATTTTCTTTATCTGACATTTTGGCTAAAATACCTGATAACAATAAAGCTTTGGAATTCGGAGTTATAGTGAGGTATTTCTTATGACAAGGTTTCCTGATTTTTTTTTTCATGTAATATGAGTATTTCATTAGAGAACGAGTGTAAAACAATTGACAATGAAATTATTTTTTTTTGAATTCTAATACGATATTTCTCCTGCGTAACTTCCAAGTTTAAAAAAAAATCTCTAATGAGTCATAACACTGTCGGTGTGCATTTTGTTTTTATTTTATATTTTGGCTATATGATATCCTGTTCTTGTCACAGGTGTAATTACGTGCGTACGTAAAGCAATCTATCGGGTTGTAAATATCAATGGCGTTTCATAAATGTATTTACTCTCTTATGCACTGTCCTATGTAAAGTTGTTTTGTGAGATTGCGTAAATTGTAGTAGTTGCTGAAATATATATAATATACATGTATATATATTATACACAAAAATATACATTATACATGATGATATATTGTAGTAAGTATCGACAATTATCTATGTACTATCATTTTCACATTTTTATATTGTGTAGTGCCTAGAAAAATAGAAAGTATTTTGAATTACAAATGTTGAACTACAGAACATTCTGAAATTCATCATAATAATAAAATTATTTTATTATAAATCTTGACCACTAGATTACTATATTAATTTTAGTCTTCAAATCTCATTGGTATTTTAAAGGTAGCTTTCACTTAAATAAGTTATTTACATTACTCTCCATGAATAGAAGGCATAATAGAGCTACAACATGTACTTCAACCGCCATAAGCAGGCGGAAAGTGATGGAAAGGTCCAGCTACAAGCACATCTTTTAATGTTTTAAAGTGTTTGTATTGTTCCCATTGCCTTGACCCATTCAATCATTTTCAATCAAATCATTTTAATGCATCATTCTAGGACAACATAATAAAATTAAGAATACGAAAACTGTTACTACATGTACAGTTTACAAAAATTATATCATCTTTCATGATGATGCAACACACATATAAGGTTATCCATGATCAGGTAGTAAAGCTGCTATGGGAAGTTTTGGCAAATTTTATAAATGCCTCCATCAGCGCCCAAACCAAAGAACATAACAAAAGTACTTAGTATATATGCTAAAGCGACCAACAGCTTTACTATGCCTTTCAAGCTATTGGGTCAACAAAACAACATAAAAGTTATTCTCACATGACAATGCTTATGATTTCATTCCTGCATATTCATTAAATGCCTCCATGAATAAGATATCCATTTTATATGTAAACAGATAACACTGTTTAAATGTTTACGTGACAGTTAACAGTTTTTTCAACCTAGAGTTTAAGAACAGCTGTGAAGTCTTTGTGGTAAGATGTTTTAAATCAAATCGTTTATTGAGTAATTCTTAAAATGATATGATATTGATCTTGATTACTTTTAAATGTTATTGTAAGTTGTATAACTTACTAATAGATGTTCCCGGGTACACAGTGATGCATGCAGTTTGGATGAACTGCATATTTATGAGAAAATTCTGCACAATCAGCTGTCACAAAAAGAAGAGCTACTACGGCTGACTTGAGTGTTAATAGATTCTGAAGGAAGATGATAAATGTAAAAGACTTATTATTAAGTTTTATTCAACATATATTTTGGCTCAGATGCAGGAATTGTTCCCATGTAAACGGGGTGGAGGGCTTCAGAAAGGGGAAGGTTTGGATGATGGAAGGATTACCTTAACTTTAAAATAATCGGAAAATATAAATTCAAAGTAGTGTAATAAAGTGTGTCTCAATCAACTTTCGCATGTCATTGCTCATAACAGAGTGTACATTTTAAGTTTGGGCTTGAGATGATGGGTAATTAAGAATTTTAAAATGTTTTGATAAAACATAATGCAAAAAAGACCTTTAATTCATTTTGATAAGTTGAAGAGGCTAACCTTATGGTAAAAATAGGTTGAACAGAGAACAATCATTTATTGCATACTTGTATATATACGATAGGTTGATTTTTTTTTATGATAATGACAAAACTGGGGGTCTTTGATGAAACAAATGTTAATATTGTATGTACCTTTAAGTAAATGTATGAAATAAGAGGCATAATCAAAGCATTTGTATTATAAATCTGTTTCACCAATCGACTCTTTAACAACAATGTAAAACATTCGCACTTTCAAAAGATTTATTTCTTATTTTTTATTGTTTCACACGTAAACCCCAAACGATAATCTTTCTAGAGCTGAGGATGTTTATCTAAACACGTGCGCAGAGAGCAGGTAAGTATGTTTCCTATATGATGCAATTTTGTTTTCACATGGAATCATTATTGTACAAAAATCAAAATGAAGCAAACCTCAAAACAAAATATTTTACTGATCAAATATTTCCACTGTTTACAGCCTACTGCAACCTCAGTTTGATTTTAAGGCTTCTATACTTGTGCAAAGATACCAGAAAACGCACTCTCAAAGAAAAGCATTTAAAAGAACCGTTTATTAGAATGTAAAAAAAATCGCCGTCGTTTCTTACTTGCAAGCACATTCTGAACATAAAGATATTGCTTACTCCTCTCCCTATTCGGCACACACACACACACACACACCCCCCCCCCCCCCCCCCCCCCCCCCCCCACACATATTAACACGTTCATATTCTGGTTGTGAGATATCATGTAAAATTTAGACTACATTAAATCGATTTTTAAAATGTTACTATACAAAGCCCATAACAATGAAGGTCTTTTATGTTTCAAAAGAAAGTAGAAATCACAGGCACACCCATAGATGACCGTTTAAGGAACAACAGTTATGTTTTTTTCATATCAAGTCACAGGTGGACTTTTATTTCGGAGCCAAAAAACGCCCCAAAAAGACCCCCCCTCCCAAAAAACCCCCACCCTGTCATCTATACAAGCCGTGTGCATAACACAGTCAAAAACCATCCCACAATGTATTAATTACTATGATGTCACAAAAATGTATCAAATACCTTATGTATAGTCGTTTGTTCAATCATCTTATCGTGAATTCTGTTACTGGTATAGCACTTGTTGAAATTTGTGGCACTTTGCATAATGTGGCATTAATGTAATTATTGACGATTAACAGTCTCCTTTTATTCATATATAATATGTTGCATCTTGGAAATCTATTTATTGAATTACAGTCATCTAAGACTATTTTATAAGATTTGCAGTACACGTAGGTGGCAAAACACCATTTTTATCTGTCATTATATTTGCACATTTAACAACAAGGCTTTATCCGGGATTTGAATAAAATCGTATGACATAGGAAAAATACCCTCTGTCGATACTATAGGACTACTGCAGATCGATTAGTTCACATTATCATATTCATGTCTACTTTTTTGACGCGACTGCAACATTACATGTAGTGACCATTTCTGAAGCCTGATTCATTTTTGTCAGTCGTTTTTATTCTGATATGAATCCGCATTCTTATACCTTTTTTTTTTTTACAAGATTAGAATTCTCTATTCTGATTTAAACTATACCACTTTATCTGACGTTGATAGGTAAACAAAGATCAAGAGATAAATGTAGGGAATTTTGGTGAGCAAATTCTGCTGAACAGGCCTCTGAAGTAACCAAATAAAGCCCTTTAGAACTTGTTGCTATCTAATCAAATGTTCACTTAAAATTTAGTTGGGATCTAGCTTGCAGTATCCTTTATTAATTTTGATAAGTCTCGGGGAATACCAAAGGTCAGGGGAACCTGTAAAGTGCAAACGAAATAGAAACGAAACGAAATGAAACGAAACGAAATCAACCGAAACGAAACCCACCGAAACAAAACGAAACGAAATCAAATTGAAACGAAAACAAAACGAAACTAAACCAAAACGAAACGAAACGAAACCAACAGAAACAAAATGAAATCAAATCGAGCAAAATGAAACCAAAGTTGAATGATATATATGTAACCATTTTAATTTAAAATATATTACATGTATATACATGTGTATAGTGTTTATTTTGGAAGTAACGGATCAATCATAATGGGTCTCTTTTGAAACGCAATGAAAGAAAAAAAATTGCGCATTTCTAAACGTGCGCATTTGTAGTTGTAGAATACACTTTGAAAAGATAATGCTCATTTCTGTACGAAACAAAAATCACTAGACTGTAACGATATAAATCTCAAGTTACTAGTATCACTTTTGGGTTCTTCTTAATACAATCCATTTGTATCATATGCAAAATCAGATTTTTGGACCTGGCGGTTCTTGCTGCTATTGTCTAAATCCAAACTATATCAGATCACGCACTTTCATAAACAGTAAAATTGAAGCGGAAGACTAACAATTTTTGGAGAAAAAATATGTAAAAATAGCAACTGGTCCTCGGCAGTTCAAGATAAACAAAGTTGCCACACGTGCTCTTGCTTTATAAGACAAACAGTATTTGATGCTTACCAACCGACTGCTATAATTGTTCCAGTGAACTGAAGATACCACATTTCATTTCCACCCTACGATTATTACAAGTATAATATTTAGTTATATTCTTTTTGCAAGTTAATGTGTAAAGATATTTGCATTACAACAATACTTTATTTCGCATTACAACATTATTTCGATTCACCAAAAAAAATAAATAAATAAATAAATAAATAAATAAAAAAAAAAAAAAAAATAAATAAATAGATAAACCTACTAACGCCTAAATTTTGAAAAAAATTGGTTGTATTTTAGATGATTTAGGACTAAAGATATGAGTAAGTAAGTGAAAAAAAATTTAGAGAATACTTCGCATATTTTAAAGTATAGTATGCTCGCGCATAGTTGCAGCTGACAGCTGCTTTATCGATCGCACGTAAATGCACATAAATGCATATATGCATGTAAGTAAATAATTACTAAAGAAAAAAAGCATTTACTGGTGTTTATATATGATAATAATAAGTGCTTGAACTAATTTCATATGAAGTAAAAAATAATTCATAAGCCAGATACGCATTCAAGACACTTTGAATTCGTATATTTAGATATTTTCACATTTCCAAACCTCCTCAACACAATACTAATGTGCCGGTATATCACGATAATTTTAAGGAAAACTTTAAATAAGTCGAAATTGTGTGCATTACTATTATTGTTGTTTATCGAAGAAACCGGATCATAAGCTTGAACGTAATGATAAACCGGAACGTTATTAATTTTTTATGCAATTTTTTACAATGTATCTTTCTTTTTAACGCAACAATTAAAAACAAGGGAAAAAAACCCAACAACATACATGTGTGTTTGAATTCTAGATCAATTAATTCTACAGTAGAAGAGATAAATTCTTAGACTATAACCTAACCTAAAACTTGAAACATAATATATGCTATTTTACGTTAAATGTGCAAGATGGCTTTGGCTGATCATTGTTTAAATAACTTGATCATGTGACTTGGAATAATCCTGGGTATTCATGGGTGAAATACTCAGTACTTAAAACTACCCTTTTCGAGTATGCCACATTTTTTACTTCGTCATGGCTTAAAGTAAGGTTCACGTGGAACAAGAGAGAAAAGAAAAACAACAATGACATAATAGACGGTGTATGTAATGCACAATTACTGCTGTTCATTTTGGACTTAGATAGAGGATGCAGGTGGACTTTTGTGTCAATAATAATGTATTGACACAATGCATGAATACAGAACTGTCAAAACCATCCCACGATAAATTGGATTGGTATCAGTATCCACAAATGTATCAAATAGCTTTTAAACTAATTTTCAATATTCTAATATGAAATTATGTAAATTTTATAGCATTTGTTTAATTTATACAAGAAAGGACATCGTAATAATTGACAGGATTCAGTTTTCCTATTATTCCTATTTAATATGTTGCATTTCACAAAATTTATGTTTATGTTCTATTTATTGAATTACATTTTTTTCATTGTCATTGAAAATGCAGTAGGTGGAAACACCATATTGCCATATTGATATGCCCTTGTATATGCACATCTTTGCAAAAGAAAAATGGTTACTTAACCTTGTAAGATTTCATCACAGGGTGAAGTTAACTTCAGAAGCTGGAATAAATACCATCCCTCAAAACTATAAAGTTTGAACTGGAGATCGAATTACTAAGTACATTTATATAGTTTAACATGATGTTGATGACAAATCTTCCACGTTCATATTTGTTTTGTTTTAAGTGACTGCAATATGATCTGCTTTTAAGATGTGATGAATTCTTAAGCTTGTTTAATTTTTGACTCTAGTTTCCGTTATGTTACACATCTGTAATAATTTTTCTTGCTTTAATAATTTCAGAACGAAATCCACTAATTCCACGAATATTAGATCCTTTCCTGCTGACTTTATTAGGTATGAGGCCTGTTCAGCAGAGCAGGTGCTCGCGTTTTTTCTAAAGGATTCAGAAGCTACTCGACAGAGCTTGTTCATTTATAATATTAAATGTTGAGAGAATATGTCATGGTTTTGTTAAATTACATGTACATTTAAATACAAAACCACTTCATAGGATTTCAAATAAGTAAATTTCACGTCTCTTAAAAATTCTTAAAATTGCTGTGAGGTATATTTTAGTGATTTTCTGCAGGGATGTGAATGGAATATCCAATATAACAGATACACGTATATTTTGAAGCGTTTTTGCAATTGGGTGTCGCTAAAATGCAGAACGGAAAACGGAACGGAAAGTATCGGAACGAACGGAAAACGGAAATTATATGCAATGTTATATACTTTATAAATGTGTTAATACGCTAGAAATGATATACTTTGTGTAATTTTTAATGTATCTAAAAAGATTATCAAGATGAATTCATTTATTCAGAAAATGTTTGATTAAGCTTCATATCTGATATTTATTACGATTTAACCTACAACTAGTAATAGAATGGAATGCTTCGCATGTACTTTCAAATAATAAATAGACATAATATAAATAAAATCATGAATAATATATTTTGCTCATCAATTCATAACAACATATAACACCGGCCATCACAAGCGTCTGAAATTATTTGCCCAACGAAATATTAAGATCTTTCGAACTTTCTGATTGTGTACCAGACCAATATTTCTCGATACATTGTCCATAGCGAATAATACATATGTTCACGATCAATAGGTAATCTGTACATATCACCCTTTGGTGTTATGAGGACACAACACTGCGACCGGCCCACCGATGTTAGTGTGCACTGTGAAGTGACCACACAGATGCATGTCGTCTGTAGTCTCGCCAACGTTGACTTCAAGGTTGTGAAGGTGATCACCTGCAAGCAAAAACAGCAAAATATGTATTCCTTATTAAAAATGTTTTAAATATTTATGTTTTCAATTGCAAATTATATTTTTATATTGAAACTTTCCCACTAGAGACAAAGCCAAATAAAGCTTGCAGAGTAAATGGTATTCTATCTTCAACCAATGAGGTAAACAGAGAATGTTGGTATCAGTTTATTGTTGTTATATCTCACTACTTCCTTGTAACCTTATACAATCAATTTGTATATATACATTAACGGTTTCCATGGTTCGAAATTTTGACAAGGTCTTACTAATTTATATCTTCAATAACTCTCTACCAACTAACTGTAGCAGTCCATGAATTAAATCAGGGCAAAAACAAATGGGAAAATAAAGAAAACATAAAAATTCATAAAAACTTTCGAGGAATGTTTCCTGATCGGAAAACGATTGCAGGCATAGAATATTGGCTTAACAATTTCTTTTCTGACCAAAGACATTAAGAAATAGCAGACTTTCAAATAACTGGCTATTGTGGAAAAAATGATTAATTAGTACATTGCATTTCAGATCTGAAACAAAACAAAAACTATCTTTCTGTTATTTTTTTATTATTTATTACTTGTGTGGATTATCTTTACTCATTTTGGAATATATATATATATATATATATATATGTATGTGTGTAGAGAGAGAGATTAAAAAGAGACAGGGATAAGATAGTTGTTAAGTTTGTTTAAACTGTGTGATTTTTTCTGGCACTTCGGGTTTTTTCCTGCGGAGCCAGGGATCTGAATCTTTCCCACTGAAATCCAGCAATTGAATCTGCAGTGGAATTTTGGTAACCTGGAATATGCCTAGTTTTAATCAGACCTGGCATTAAATATATCGATAAGAGCTATGTTGTCAGTGTTTATGAATAATATTTTACCTCTAAATTAATCTGCCCAAACCCATATGGCTAAAAGAATAGGAACTTATTCCAAAAATGTAATCTCTCTTGTTATATCTGCACCCCATGATTCTGGCCAGGATATGACTGCCCAGTGATTCTGGAAACTTGCGCCTCCACCGTAGGAACCACAACTATCGGTAAAGAGGTTTAGGGTATCATTATCAAACCAAGATAGTTCTGGGAATGGTGAACGTCATTTGTATTGGTTGAGAAATTTGAGCGAGATCCTAGTATCCTCTTTAACTGCTTGTGTAACCTTGATCAGGTAGTAATGTTTCCTAATAATAATTGTTGTGTTACAAAACCTGCGGTTAAAAGCCCTGCTGCCAGGAATGGCTTTGTCGAAGAAGTTAAGGGAGCCACAAAGTGATTCCATTTCTTTCAGGGAGACTTTTTTAGAATAAGTGATGGAAGCTTGTACTGAAGTTCAGCAACCTTATGGTCAGGAATGAAAAAGACCTTATCTATGGTATCAATTTCTAGTCCTATGAAAAATAGACGAGTACATGTACCTTAGGTGTTTTTGTCGTTTATACCACCCAATTCCCTGCAAGTTAATTAGAAGATTTCAGCAAGGTTTGAACATTGTAGCTCTCCAACAATTAAACATTCGTCAAGATAATTGATAATATTATGATTTTGAGACTTCTGAGCTACGAGCCAAAGCAAAAATAAGAGAATTTGTCAAAAGATGAACAAGATATGCAACATCCAAAGGGCATGAATCTAGCAGAATAGTATTTTTCTTGAATACACATTCCTAAAAGTGAAAAATCTAAAGAGTGAATAGCTAAAAGTATGTATGGGCTCGACAAATCCATCTTGCAAAGCAACGCCCCTTAACCATTCTCTTGGATCATTGAAATGGCTTGATGGAAAGAAGCGTAAGCCACTGAGCATAAAATTGGGTCAATACACTCGTTGACGCTATTGCCTATATATGGGCGCTGACAAATTTGAAATTAACCTGTAGCCTCCATCTTTCTTGGGCAGCACCAATAATATCATGTTCACTCGCAGACTTCATATTTTTGGATTGTAAATAGACTCTTGGGCGTAAGTAATTCAAGTAAAAACAGTACTTGAAACCATTTAATAACAATGGGCATTCTGAATATCTGGGTAATTGGCGAGGTACTGCTGTAGAACAGAGACTTTAATTGGAGTTCAACCTAGGTGCGTGAAATCTTGGTCTTGGTGACTGATATTGCCTTGGGCGGTAGGGACGAAAATTGATGTTATTTTGCGGGCATAATTTTGCTGTGCTGGGATTGGACGGGGGATCTGATGACCTGGGTCTAGGTCGACTGATAGGACCAACAATATATGCGTGAGTGTGACTTGTTGCAGTGCATGCAAACATGCTGGAATGAACACTGGAGTTTCTTAGCAGGAACTTTTGAAATTATAATCAAAACATTTGAGTAAAGATTTAATCTGCTGTGGAGCTTGTTGAATTTGAGATTGCATATACAATAACGATAACTCTGCATCGATAGAACCAAAGGAAATTGATGAGGTTTTAGACATTTTCAGAAGGAACTGCCTGTTGTATTCAAGCCAATTGCCATTGATATTACGGCTATATCCTAAGAGTGTTGTGTGAATATATTTCAAGATCCCCTGTATGTCATAGGGGTGTCAGTTCAGGTATATGCTTGAGAAAATCAAAAACGCATCAAGACAGCTGTTAATTGATGTAATTTTGTTTTCTTTGGTTTTGGTTCAATTACTAGCTGACCCTCAACTATGGACAATTTATGTGAATCCTGGGTGGATGTATCTAGTGTTTCTGAACTGATAATTTTTGACAAGTCATTGTGTTGTTTTGACCATATTTTTTCTTTGATGGTTAAGGGACATGCACTCCAAGCACCTGAAGTTGTCAAAGGAATTGATGGCGATATGGTAGATATTGGCGCTGCAGCCTGCTCATTTGTTTTGGATCATCGACTGCTAGCAGATGCTCTTGATTTTAAGGCTGGCTGGACGCTAACTGCATCGCTGCCTATGTGGGCCTGCTTGAGTCTGATTGGGTTTTGCAGGTGTGGTTTCAATGTTTAGGGCTCTGAGCGCTGGATGTGCATTTGGCTTGGCGTAGTGTGACTTGCTCTTTCTTTTACTAGACCGCAACATTTTCTAGGAAGTTGAATAGAACTGAGTAACTATTTTATTTTTTGGATTTATGAACTTTATAAAGTAAAGACAAATGAAAAATTATATATCATAAATGTTATAATATGCCTAATAGCATATAGCTAAATTCTATAGTTAATGTATCTATTAATGTTACGAATTTATTCTATGGTATATAGTATATGCTACCGTAGACCTAAGTCACCTAGCTATGTATGCCCAAAGGCCTATTGGGGAGTTATTTTTCTTTGTATTTATAATTTAGTGCAATGGTTGATCTTTTCATTTCCTTAACATGACTTAACTCATATCTAGTTTAGTCGGAATTAGTTTGATGGAATGCTGGATAAAATTTTTCAGTGTTTATTTGATAACTTATTTGTAACCGGTCATTGAAAAAGTTTTTATTTTCAAATAAATGACTTGCTTATGAAAAGAATAATAAACACACAATACGAAATCTGACAAGAAAACGCAAACACGATAGGATAAACGGAAAGACTGAAGAAAAAGTAACGATAAACCCGATAAGAGATCTACGGACGATAAAACAGGATACACACACGATACGATATAACAGATGCGAGTTCAGGTATGCATCTCTGTCTAGAAATGCTGGTTTCATTATCAAGTTTTTACTCAGGTTAGCAAAGTAGCCAAACAAGCCTTTTGTATATATTAATCGTTGTCGTATTCTCGTAACATTATTTGCTTTAATGATACAAAGTGCTATCTGAGCATTCAGGCACTAAATGATTCACATGTAATGAATACGTGATATTGTATTATTACTTGTTCACATGAATTTGATCACCTGTTACAAGTGCATTATATCAGATCATTAAGATAAATGCTATATATAAAGGAAATCTGATTCTGATAATAAATCTTTGTATCCAAACTGTTGCAATGATTCTAGTGTTGCTAGCAATTGCTCTCGTTTACGGCTATCATGGCAATTTAGATTTAAGCAATTCAAATGATGACCTTACAAATGTGGCATATTCAAAATCAGTGAGGTTAAGCTCTTACGTCTGTAGATGGTATAACGGATTCCATGCAGTCAATGGTATGTTCTCAGACTACATCCACACATTAGTGGAGAAATCGCCTTGGCTGAGGATAGATCTTGGAGCAAGGTACCAAATCTATGAAATAGAAGTTTTTGCCAGACCCGACTGTTGTGGTAAATCTTCATATAAAAATGTACACTGTTGATATAAGTATTCTGAAACATTCATCTAGAGAAAACTTTGGTTTTTTTGCAAAATGATTGACCGTCATAGATTGTTTATTCACTGAGAATGTACGATTGTTAAGGTATTAAAAAAATTAATATATTTACTGTGAATATGTTTTTTGTGACACCGGAAGAAGAAATGGTATATGTCGTGATAAATACTGCATACATTGTTATTTTAACCTCCTGTAAGTTTTGTCCCTCTACAATCGCAAAATTTTTCGCCCAGACAACGCCGTGTTTAAAGAAAGATACTATGAGACATTGTAATTCGCCTGGTATTCAATTCTCCCGCTGACAAGTAGGGGTAAAGGGGCGAAAAATCAAACAGGGGCGAATAATTCCCTGTATACAGTATGCACATTCATTATCTTCAAACAGGTTTTAAACATTATTTTTTTATAACATGACAAATAGAATTGCATTGTCGTCAACAATATTCCAGCTGTCTTTCAAGTAAATAAGAGACCTACGAGACTTAACGATCACCCGAAAATAATGCAACCCTGTTAAGAAATCATATATTGGAGAGATGTAAAGAAGATAATCCTATAATGTTTAATGTATATGGCAGCAGTAGAGAAAGGTAAACAAAGGCATATCCAAGGGCAACACCTTTGCTAGTATTTCCATATATTTTCCTGTGTATACCACTGTATACCACTGTTTATCTCGTCTAAATTATTCCGTAAAAAACACACAATATAGTTTTGTAACATGTATTAAATTGTCTCACTTATATTTTCCCTTCAAATGACTCACCAATATTATTACATTTATAAACCGTGATTACATATTCTAGGTTATTCATCAAAGGGAAATTACTTATCTCAGAGTAGGGTTAAAATCCCAAAAATAAAATGGTCATGATTCTGCTCAAAGTAGATGAATAGGTACTTAACTTTAACTTGGTTAGAATTTTTTTTCAATAAAAAACATCAAATATCCATTTAATATCTGAGAACTATTCAAGTTATAGGTTGATTAAAAGTGAAAAAATGTGGAGGAGATAGAAAGGTGGCTATTAACATGCAGCAAGTTTTGAAATATATAGAGGTATACTTGGAGAAAAACCAACACCTCTGCAGCAAGCACGTCTAGACTTTTTTTCTTATTTCAGCTTCAATTATAAAAGAAGTAAAAAATAGTGATATCATGACAAGCTATAGATCAGATCATTCTCCTGTACTTTTCTCTTTAAAGTTTAATGGTTTTTAACATGGCAGTGGCCTTTAAAAATTTAACAGCCTCACTTTAAAAGATTTAGAATATGTTTAGGTATTAACTGTCATATTGATCAATTTTAAAAAAAAAAATTGAGATAGTCCCTGGCTATTCTATTTAGTGCTATATGTAAGTTGTACTTGTTTTATTCTGAAATGTCGAAAAGTTCTCATGAGTCAGGACCATGTGTCCCCTGCATGCAAACCAATTTTTGCAAATTTAAAATCTACTGAAAAATTCGATCACATAAATGAACACCGTCTGCTTCACATTTCCTCGACAAAAAAAACTATCCTCTGCCACCATTGCAATCGCTTCTTTTTCGATTGAAGCTCGACTCGACGAAGGAAGGAAGGAAGTCCAGGTATGAGGGTTCCGTTATTAAGGTCTTCCGTTTCCAGCGGAAGACCTTATTGTTTTCGTACTGTTTCTTATTATTATTATTATTATTAAGGTCTTCCGTTTCCAACGGAAGACCTTATTGTTTTCGTACTTTCTTATTAAGGTCTTCCGTTTCCAGCGGAAGACCTTATTGTTTTCGTACTGTTTCTTATTATTAAGGTCTTCCGTTTCCGTTTCCAAATTTTGTGCAGGCGATTTCTCGAAAACTATTCGACCGATTTCCACAATTTTTTCACAGATGATGACATGTGATCTGAATTTTATATGTTTTTGAAATTTTTATTGCCGTCACTTCCGGTACCGATTTACGACCGATTTCGTAAATTTTTGACGACCTATTTTGCGCACAAAAAAACTCAGAAATTATCAGAGATATAACTATGAAATTTTCAGGATAGGTAGACCATAGCTTGAAGTTGTGCACCTCTATGTTGTTTTATGCCAGTGGCGCCATTTCTTTGAGCTCGCTTAGGCACGAAAAATGGGTACGAATTTTGAATCAAAATTTTTGTACGTTTTGGTCTGTATCTTTTTATCCGTTGATATTTTGTTAAGAAATATATAACAAAAGTGGAAGGGAATAAAAAGTTCTTTCCAACAAAGTCAAGAAAAAGGGGCTGGCCCCTTAATTTAGGGGCCAAGACACTCGTAAAGTCTCTTACACATAACTTAAAAACGATAAAGATTTTATAATGCATTATAGAAGCAAAGTTGTTGATCGTAACAATATCTATCAGAAAAAATTATTGCCACGCCCATTTATGACGTAATTAGGGATTTTAAGGGGCCAAAGTACTTAAACTTTGATGCAATATTTTACTAGGCATTGTAGAAGAGAAAATGTTTGCATTAATGACTCTAATCGATTCCACCAATCAAAACACCAATGTCGGTCCCCATTAAGGATCTAGAGGGCTGGCCCCTAAAATATTCAATCATTTGTATCTCAAAAATGAACAACAATTTCTGATAAGTGTAAGAACAAAATATGTTAGTATTTGAAAGGTCTTTTCAACAAAATAAAGAAAAAGGGGCTGGCCCCTTGAATTAGGGGCCAAGACACTCGTAGACTCTATAACATATAATTTAAAAACGATCAAGATTTTGTAATGCATTATAGAAGCAAAGTTGTTGATCGTAACAATATCTATCATAAAAAATCATTGTCACGCCCATTTATTACGTAATTAGGGATTTTTAGGGGTCAAAGTACTTTAACTTTGACGCGATATATCTAGAGAAGGAGACATATTTTGATAAGCATTGTAGAAGCGAAAATGTCTGTATTGATGATACTAATCGATTTTACTAATCAAAACACCAATGGCTGTCCCTATTAAGGATTTAGAGGGCTGGCCCCTTAAATATTCAATCGTTTGCATTTTAAAAATGAACAACAATTTTAGATAGGTATAAGAACAAAAAATGTAAGTATTTGTGAGACCTTTTGAATGAACTCAAGAATAAGGGGCTGGCCCCTTAAATTAGGGGCCAAGACACTCGTAAAATCTCTAACACATAACTTAAAAACGATCAAGATTTTGTAATGCATTATAAATGCAAAGTTGTTGATCGTAACAATATCAGCTTGTAAAACTCATTGCCACAACCATTGATGACATAATTAGGGATTTTAAGGAACTAAAATCTTACGTCTTTAATGTGATGGATGTGAAAAAGCAAAACACTTTGTTAAGCATTGTTAAAGGGACCTGGACACGATTTCAGATGAAAATTTTATTTTTGATTTTTATGTATTAAATAGTTTACTTGTGTATTTTGAAATATTTACCAAAATTTGAATGTTAGAAGTCGTGTTACAAGCGAGATACAGAGGAAAGAAGTCGTTGTTATGTAAACAAAGCTCGAGTCTTATATTTGTTTACAAATAATGTAAAGTAAAGAAATTACCATTTCTTTGACAAAATAACTTGTGGAAACAAGATAAACTTATTAAATGTGTTCATAAATAAGTTTATCAACAACATTAGATTGAAACTTTTACCCATTCAAGACATATGTAAACAATAACAAGACTCGAGCTTTGTTTACAAAACAAAGAATTTTAACCTATGAAACTCGCTTGTAACTCGATATTTGACTTTCAAATGTTGATAGAGCATTAAAAACATCCATATTGACCATTCTAGACATTACAAATGAAAAAATAAATTTTAAAAAAATTGGGCTCAAATCGTGTCCAAGTCCCTTTAAGGATATTGACAATAGTATACATTATCTAAAAGGGAGGGGTTGAGGGGGAATTCTGAAATTTCATTAATATTTTAATCGTATCGTTTAAAAAATGGAACCTAAGACCTACTCGTTACTCGTAACGAGATCGTATCTAGTTATTAAGGTCTTCCGTTTCCAACGGAAGACCTTTTTGTTTTCGTACTGTTTCTTATTATTAAAGTCTTCCGTTTCCAACGGAAGACCTTATTGTTTTCGTACTGTTTATTATTATTTTTTTTTTCCAAATTTTGTGCACGCGATTTCTCGGAAACTACTCAACCGATCTCAACAATTTTTTCAAAGATGATGTGACATTATCTGAAGTTTATATGTTTTTGATTTTTTTGTCGTCGTCACTTCCGGTCCGGATTTACGGCAGCTTTTGTAATTTTTTATGTCCTATTTTGTGCAGAGCTGATCTCAGAAACTATTAGAGATATGACTTTGAAATTTTCAGGATAGGTAAACCATAGTTTGAAGTTGTGCACTGTATAGTTGTTTTGCACCAGTGGCGCCATTCCGTGGAGCTCGCTTAGGCACGAAAATGGGGTACAAATTTTGAATCAAAATTTTCATACGTTTTGATCTGTATCTTTTTATCGGTTGATATTTTGTTTAGACATATAGAACAAAAGACGTAGAGAATCAAAAGTTTTATCCAACAATATCAAGAAAAAGGGGCTGGTCCCTTTAATTAAGGGCCAAGAGACTCATAAAGTCTATTACAAATAACTTGAAAACGATAAATATTTTGATATGCATTATAGAATCAAAGGTGTTGATCGATACAATATCTGTTTGAAAAAGTCATCGTCAGGTTTATGTCTGACGCAAATAGGGATTTTTATTCATTATCATAAAATTGGGGGGGGGGGGGTTAATTCTGAAATTGTATCGATATTTCATGGTATCATTTAAAATAAAAAAAAAAATCGGACGGAAGACCTACTCGTTACTCGTAACGAGGTCGTATCTAGTTATTATTATTTTTTCCAAATTTTGTGCAGGCGATTTCTCGGAAACTATTCGACCGATTTCCACAATTTTTTCAAAGATGATGAGATGTGATTTGAATTTTATATGTTTTTGAAATTATTGTTGTAGTCACTTCCGGTACCGATTGACGACCGATTTTATAAATTTTTGACGACATATTTTGTGCACACAAAAACTCAGAAACTATCAGAGATATAACTACGAAATTTTTAGGATGGGTAGACCATAGTTTGAAGTTGTGCCTACTGTTTTTGTTTTACGTCTGTGGTGCCATTTTTTTGAGCTCGCTATGGCTCAATAATTAGGTACGAATTTTGAATCAAAATTTTTGTACGTTTTGGTCTGTATCTTTTTATCAGTTATTATTTTGTTAAGACATGTATAACAAAAGTGGTAGAGAATAAAAAGTTCTTTCCAACAAAATCAAGAAAAGGGGGCTGGCCCCTTAAATTAGGGGCCAAGACATTCGTAAACTCTATTACAAATAACTTAAAAATGATAAAGATTTTGTAATGCATTATAGAAGCAAAGTTGTTGATCGTGGCAATATCTAACAGAAAAAATCATTGCCACGCCCATTTATTACATAATTAGGAATTTTTAGGTGCCAAAGTACTTAAACTTTGAAGCAATATATCTAGAAAACGAAACATATTTTGTTAAGCATTGTAGAAGAGAAAATGCTTCCACTGATAATTCTAATCGATTCCACTAATCAAAACACCAATGTCTGTCCCCATTAAGGATCTAGAGGGCTGGCCCCTAAAATATTCAATCATTTGTATCTCAAAAATGAACAACAATTTTAGATAGGTGTAAGAACAAAAAATGTAAGTATTCATAAGACCTTTCGTATAAAATCAAGAAAAAGGGGCTGGCCCCTTAAATTAGGGGCCAATAGACTCGTAAACTGTATTACAAATAACTTTAAAACGATAAAGATTTTGTAATGCATTATAGAAGCAAAGTTGTTGATCGTAACAATATCTAACAGGAAAAATCATTGCCACGCCGATTTATTACGTAATTAGGGGTTTTTAGGGGCCAAAGTACTTAAACTTTGACGCAATATATCTAGAAAACGAAACATATTTTGTTAAGCATTGTAGAAGAGAAAATGTCTGTATTAATGATTATAATCGATTCCACTAATCAAAACACCAATGTCGGTCCCCATTAAGGATCTAGAGGGCTGGCCCCTCAAATATTTAATCATTTGTATCTCAAAAATAAACAACAATTTTAGATAGGTGTAAGAACAAAAAATGTTAGTATTCATAAGACCTTTCGTATAAAATCAAGAGAAAGGGGCTGGCCCCTTAAAATAGGGGCCAAGACATTCGTAAACTCTATTACAAATAACTTAAAAATGATAAAGATTTTGTAATGCATTATAGAAGCAAAGTTGTTGATCGTAGCAATATCTAACAGAAAAAATCATTGCCACGCCCATTTATTACATAATTAGGGATTTTTAGGGGCCAAAGTACTTAAACTTTGACGCGATATATCTAGAAAACGAAACATATTTTGTTAAGCATTGTAGAAGAGAAAATGTCTGTATTAATGATTCTAATCGATTCCACTAATCAAAACACCAATGTCGATCCCCATTAAGGCTCTAGAGGGCTGGCCCCTAAAATATTCAATCATTTGTATCTCAAAAATGAACAACAATTTTAGATAGGTGTAAGAACAAAAAATGTAAGCATTCATAAGACCTTTTGTATAAAATCAAGAAAAAGGGGCTGGCCCCTTAAACTAGGGGCCAAGATATTCGTAAACTCTATTACAACTAACTTAAAAACGATAAAGATTTTGAAATGCATTCTAGAAGCAAAGTTGTTGATCGTAACAATATCAATCAGAAAAAAATCACTGCCACGCCCATTTATTAGGTAATTAGGGATTTTTAGGGGCCAAAGTTCTTAAACTTTGAAGCAATATATCTAGAGAAGGAAACATATTTTGTTAGGCATTGTAGAAGAGAAAATGCTTGCACTGATGATTCTAATCGACACCACTTATCAAAACACCAATGTATGTCCCCATTAGGGATCTAAAGGGCTGGCCCCTAAAATATTCAATCATTTGTATCTCAAAAATGAACAACAATTTAAGATAGGTGTAAGAACAAAAATGTGAGTATTCGTGAGACCTTTCGAATGAATTCAAGAAAAAGGGGCTGACTCCTTAAATTAGGGGCCAAGACACTCGTAAACTCTATTACAGATAACTTAAAAATGATCAAGATTTTGTAATGCATTAAAGAAGCAAAATTGTTTATCGGAACAATATCAGTTTGTAAAACTCATTGCCACACCCATTGATGACATTAGGGATTTTAAGGCTCTAAAATCTTAAATCTTTAATGTGCTGTTGGTGAAAAAGCAAAACACTTTGTTAAGCATTGTACAGGATATTGACAATCGTATACATTACCTAAAAGGAAAGGGGTTGATTGGGAATTCTGAAATTTCATTTATATTTTAATCGTATCGTTTTACATATTGAACGGAAGACCTACTCGTTACTCGTAACGAGATCGTATCTAGTTATTTTTTTTCCCACAAATTTTGTGCACGCGATTTCTCGAAAACTATCCAACCGATTTTAACCATTTTTTCACAGATGATTGGAAGTGATCTGAATTTATTTTGTTTTCAATATTTTTTCCGTCGTCACTTCCGGTACCGATTTATCGCTGATTTTGTAAGTTTTTCGACCCACTTTGTGCACACAAAAACTTAAAAACTATCAGAGATATGGATATGAAATTTTCAGGATAGGTAGACCATAGTTTAAAGTTGTTCCGAATGTTTTTGTTTTTCGCCAGTGGCGCCATTTTTTAGAGCTCGCCATGGCTCGAAAATTGGGTACCAATTTTGACATTTACCCCCCCCCCCTTTTTTTTGTTCAGAAGATTTCTCAGAGACGGTTGACAAGATTTTTTTTGAAATTTTCAGGAATGATAGAAAATAATAATATCTGCATTTGATTATTTTATTTTCTAAAAATTCATTTCCTCTTGTCCGTTTCCTGTCCCGCGACAAAAAGCTTGTGATATTGAGATCTCAAAAATGATAAGGACTTGAGCATTCAGACTTTGTAGGATAATAGACCTATAGTTGTAGATGTCTTCAAACTATTTTGTTTTGTTCATCATAACTTCCGGTCGTCACCGGAAGCACTTCAAAAACTATTTTTTTACGCATTTAATTTATTTTCACATAGAATTGAAATATAAGTATAAAGCCTTACATATGTCATTTATTCGATGTTAAAGAAACAAAAAAATTCTACTTCCGGTGAGATATCTCAAACATCTCAGATAGTCTTTTTTTAAACCAATGTTTTACCTGCGAGATCTCAGAAAGTGCAAGTTATTAAGACACGAAATTTATGTTGATGATAGACATTTCATAGAAAATGCCTTTAACCGCTTTCATTTTGTCAATCGTCACTTCCGGTCCTCACTGGAAGGGTTAAAACAAATCAAGTTGTTTAAAATTTTTGACTGTTTTTGTTCACAAAACTTTTATTAATAATAGACAATTAATTGAACATGTGTGTAACGGGTTTTGTTAACCTCACTTCCGGTATTTACGGAAAGAATTCAAACAATTCATGTTTTTAACAAGTGTAACAGACTTTCTTGGGTGTTTCATCAAGCCTGATAAACAGTGACGTACAATAGGCAAATGTACTAGAAATACTAGGTTTTATTTCCATTAATCACTTCTGTTCGTCCGTTTCCGGTCCCGAGACAAAAAAAAAAAAATAAGTTTCAACAAGATCTCAGATTTGGCAGAGTTTATCGATATTTCATTGTATCATATAAAACAAATCGGGCGGAAGACCTACTCGTTACTCGTAACGAGATCTAGTTCTTTGTTCTGTTTGAATTTTGCTGTGTGCCCAAGTTTACAACTCTCCTCTTCACCAGAGATGAAGGATGATGTTGGGCTCTCATTGATTCCTGTTTTCGGTTAATGTTAATCAGTTTCTTGACATTCATCTGAAAGAACATACACATGTAATAAACTATTTTAATCATATAAATATGTTAGGTCATTATCTATAATCAGGGTCAGGTATATGAATTGAGTCATTAATCATGAAGATGGTAGATCAAAGACATAATCCAAGTTCTCATAAATTGAAAATTTTCAAAAACAGTCATCAAAATTATCATATAAATTATGATGTAAAGAAAATTCCATAGGAAAATTTAGTCACTTTCGTTATAGAGTATTGTTAATGTAATTCTGAGATATATAGTAGGTAAAAAGGTAAATCATGTGAATCTTCTTAAAAAGTTTAATTAATAGCCTATCTGTGATATTTTTTTTATCATCCTTTTATGTTAAATACTGAAATCTGATTGGTTTAGATACAGTTTATAATCCGTTCTATTACCCTCAGCGTTAGCAACACACTTGGCAACGCGTAACACAACGAATTGTTACATGCGCGTAAATTATGCGCGTACGGTTCGCAGTAGGATTCACATCATTCCTAAAGAAGTTAGTTAACTGTTCTTTAAAATTAAGACATTCAGTATAATAAAATTAATAGTGCCTGTTAGGGAGGGCAACAGTTGAAATTGATACCCCTCGAAAACCATTGTCAACCTCAGCTTCGCGCCGGTTGACAATGGTTTTCTTGGGGGTGTCAATTTTAACTGTTACCCTCCCAAACAGGCACTATTTAAATAATATCAACCAATCAGTTGCATCTTGTATGAAAGCTATATTCTGAGATTTTTTTAAAGGAAATTCATTTGCATATTCATGAGGTCATTTGAAAACAAAGTTGAATATTGTAAATTTCTGTAAGCAAAATGAATGAATGAACCCTTTATCATACAGTGCAGTAACGCAGTATGAAATCACCATATGAACATGGATAATGCTAGATCTACAAAGAGTTCACAAAATATGAAAGGTTTAAAAGTCTAACGTTATTTTCCGTTATGCGATTCCACTATGCTAATCCTAAT
Organism: Magallana hongkongensis; assembly: GCA_016163765.1. NCBI lineage: Eukaryota > Metazoa > Mollusca > Bivalvia > Ostreida > Ostreidae > Magallana > Magallana hongkongensis. The sequence continues at coordinate 14,959,991 of WFKH01003881.1, read as the reverse complement.
TTGAAAAGAAATCCTATACGCCTTGTACAGTATTCAAAACTAGGTCGATATAATTTCAGAATGATCGATGAATGCTTATAACATGATATAAGTATAAGCCTAACACAAAAAATATTTAATTCTTCATAAAATTGATTTACAATGTACCAGCTCCTCGATCAAGAAAATGTTATCACCATTTTTAAACCTGGAAATCTGTAAAATGGGGCAAAATTTTATACAAAGAGAAATAGCACATTAGTTACCTTACTTAACTTGCGTATGTCGAAGATGGACAGTCACCTGTTGTTCTCAACGTGGGTTTGTTGACAAAGATTTCACGCTCTTTGAGTTGTATACAACTTGAAGTGCATCAATTAAAACGTAGTTGAGATTACTACGCGAAACGTTGGTATGTTTACAAATAATTTATAGGCATCGTATCATTCTAATGATCCTTTTTGAAATAGAATTATACATACCGTTGTTCTTAAAAAACATTCATTACCTGTGCCCCTATTAATTTTTCCTTCTGTACTCAAAAACACACAATTTCATATCGAACTATTTTTTCCCTCGTAATTTTATCTACAGGCCTCAGACTCCGTGCTTGTGAAACCCTTTGTTTATATCGCATACCAGAGCAAGAGTAATCGTTCGTTGCTGTACTATTTAATAGAGATAAATGTAAATTCATCTAACACTTGCTATCTTAACTTTGCTATTAGGCATTTTCAATTTATAAACGGATAAAGTACAAATTTATACACATACCAGAAAAGTTCTATTATTAAAAACGATGTTCAAACGTGGGTCGAACGGTGAAAGGGGGGGGGGGTAAAGAGTTGTATGCTCTTAGTTTAAATAACATTCAATAGAGTTAAAAAGGGGAGGAATTTGAACTGTGACGTAGAAGGTCATGAAAGCAATTGCAAAAGCGCTTCCGCCTAAAAATGGTCCTATAATTGCAATTCTTAATTCTGATTAGTTGATTTGTACGGTGACGTAAAACAAAAGTCTTGCGACTCCAAACAAGGTGTCGTCGTAAAGGGCATTCAGTGGTGACTATCAAACAGCGGTATATACATTGCTAGCGAAACAGATCTTATTGAAGATTTTTTAGCTATTGAGTAGTAAAAACACTTCTAAGACATCATGAAGAGCAGAGTATATGTATAGATATTTGGAAAATAGAGAGAGGGCAAACTTAAACTCATAAAGTTAACAGTGAGAAAGTAAAGGTAATTAGTATTCAAATTAAACAGTTTTTTTTAAATTAGTTTTTTTTTCATAAAAGTAAGATTGGTTGTATTTTCTGGCAACATTGATTATGTAAGAACCCGAATGAGAACGTAAACACAGCTCTTTCTTTCACGTCGGACAATATTTTTTCCCCTATGGGGCTTTTTATTATAACTGTTGCCCTCAACTCCAGTCTTCAAAGTTATATTTTTTATGTATAATCATATTTTTTTTAATATCGATGAACTGTAAAAAAAATATTTTTATCGAATAAGACAATGTGTCGCATAAAATACGATACAGCTCACATACACGGCAATATGCTACTTATTTGAAATGACCAATCGACTGTAATTAAAATACCTTCTCAGCATGAAGTTCAAAATTGCTGAGTGTCATATTCATCAGTTTTTTAAAACTAAAATATGGTCAATGTATTAAGATTTTCGATTTTTACGTAGTTCTACGTTATTGCATTCCACGACAGTTATGAGTTATGTAACGAATGATGAATCAATAGCACCTGTTCCATAGTTTACAAGGATTTGAAGCCCGTGGGCCAAAAGAGGAACAATGTCGAACAAAACGAAAAACTATCTGTCGGTTAACCATGTCAAACATATTTTAAATGAATTTCACTATTATAACATTTTGATTCTGTAGAATAATTGTCTGTAAATTCATAAGGGGCAATTTATTATTTTCTTTTATTGTAATTAAAAGCAAAATATAACATCACATAGTTACTAAGTATTTAACGAACACCCCAGACAAGAACTTCTGCTGGAGTCAAGACGTTGGAATATCCGTTGATGATCTGTAATTGTTCATAACGTCCCACGGTGTTATGAGGACAAAACACTGCAATCCTCTGACCTTTGAACGCATGCCCAATAAAATGTCCACAGAACTCCATGTAATGAATGTTCTCTCTAACTCTTATATCAACATCGTGTAACTGATTACCTGGGGGAAAACGCATTAAGAATTAAATTACAAATGCGGCGATTGAACTACAGATATGAATTTTTGCTTTGGTAAGAAATTTGACCCAAAGGCCTAAACTTTTCATCATTTAGAGCAGAATAAATGTTAGTACTTACCACCATAGTCAGATCTTGCCAACACTTCTATTAAATGTATTTTGAAATTTCCTTCCAGATCTATTCTAAGCCAAGGAATTTTCTATGGCGAAGTATGGGTATAGTCTGATAGAAGACCGTCGACAGCGTTTGATTCTGGATAAATACCATTTTTATATCTAGTACTTAAGGTAACTGGTTTTGAGTATGCCACATTTGTGAAGACAGTCTGGCTTGAGATAAAATTCACGTGAAAAACAAAGGAATGCAGATACTAACAACAAGGAATGCATGACGATAACTTGTTTGAATAAAATTAACAGGAGTTTAGCCAGTCTGTAATAACATTTGTTTTGATGTAGGTATTTGATTGTATTGTCCTGGTTACAGTTGTAAACAAGTGTTTTTATTATTGTTTTGCTGCAATATATATTTAAACTGATTTGATAGATTGTTTATTGAGCATTAATCACTCGAATGTGCTTATTGTTGTTGCTTTTTTGGAAATTGATCACTTATTACTTATATGAAATAAAATGTTGAGATACGTGAACTTTTAGAGTTTGCAATTCAATTGCAATTTTAATCGAAACGGAGACAGTCTTCCTCTACTAAATATGCTAAGTACATCACATAAATATTGTCCGGTTATGAATCCTATCGAAAAATTCTCATAGGCATTACCTTTTTTCATTTGGAATAGAATGGAAATTGTATTTGAACTTTTAGCGGATGTTGTTTAACTGCAATTTTTAATCAAAATGGAAACAAACTCTATCGACTTAATACATGTTGGAAGTACATACAAAATGATTCTAATTAGTAAATGTGTACGGTGACGTAAAAACAGGTCTTGTAACTCCAAACAAGGCGTCGTCGTAATGATCTGTCAGTGATCAATATTAAACAACGGTGTATGCGATGTTGAGGGAACTGATACTATCGAGGATTTTTAGCTATAATCTCAAAAACAGCTATAAGACATCATGAACAGCAGGGTATATGCATATAAACAGAAACCGTCTTATGATGAAAATATTTGGAAAATGAACTGAGAGCAAATTTAACTCAAATTCTACACTGAGAAAAGACGGCAAATTGTATTCAAATAAAGTCCTTTCTTTCAATTAAGTTTTTTTTCTTCATCAAAGTCAGATTGGTTGTATTTTCTGGCAACATTGATTATGTAAGGACCTGAGGGAGGACGTAAGCACAGCTTTTTCTTTCACGTCGGCCAATATGTTTTCGATATGAGGCTAACATTATAACTGTTACTCTAGTAAACATTGTATAGTTAATTTGTAATTTTACTTTTAAACTTTAATCTTAAAAGTTTTAAATATTTTATGTATATTTTTTAATATCAATGAACTGTAAAAAATATTTTAACCGTATCAATTTAGAGAATCTGTCGCATAAAATATGTTACAGCAAGATAAAAGACGCATGTCGTTCACATACACAGTAATATGCTACATAATTTGAAATGCCTAATCGACTGTAATCAGAACACTTTATCATCATGAAGTTCAAATTGCTGAGTGTCATATCCGCCAGCTTTTTAAAGTCTAAAATACGGTCAATGTATTTAGATTTTTGATTTTAAAGTAGTTTTATGTTATTGCACTCCACAACAGTTATTAGTTATGTAACGAATCAAAAGCACCTGTTTCATAGTTATCAAGGATTTGAACCACTTGGGCCAAACGAAACAATGTTAAACAAAACGAAAAGATATATAACGGTTTACTATGTCAACATATTTTGAAGCATGTCCCGTGAAATGTCCACAGATAACCATGATTTTATTAATATTCTTACTTACTTTGAAATCAACGTCATGGAGTTTATAACCTGAAAAAAAATCATACATACACACATATATATACATATAACATTTACCAAACATAAATGAAATAAGCTACTAGTAAACAAGTTTTGTTGAAAGAAAAAATCCTTTAAAAATAATACAGGAAATATTGACTCAAACAGCGATGCTACGTATCTTTCCGCGACGATAACTTATGTTAAAACTCTGATGTGATGTAACTCCTTTGTTCAAGCAGTCTACAATTTTAACTGTGACAGTCCAATATTAGTGAGCTTCTTAATATCAGACCGTTACCAGTGGTTAGAGTACTGATATCCTTCAAAATCGGTCTGTCTCGGGTAAATCAACAATGAACTTCAATGGTAGTGTTTTTAGTACAATATATGCCTCAAACAGTTCTGTATGAAAAAATATCAGACAGTTCTCGGTCCGAACGTGCCTCGAAACTGTCTGATATTTTTTCATACAGAACTGTTTTCGGCATATATCCATTACATATTTGCATGTATATAGAACCATTAGAAACATCGAATTGTGCAAGTTCTTAAAGATATAACTGGCTGCATGCTTGACTCACATTTTTCTTGATTAGCATTTTTATTAAGATTAGAGTATATAGCTTATCACAACAGTCAGATCTTGCGAACACTTCTATTACATGGACATAGTACATCGCACTCAAGTCTATCCTTAGCCAGGGGTATTTCTCGGATTAAGTATGAACGAAGTCGGATAGGAGACCGTTGACAGCGTTCGATCCTGGGTAATCGCCTTGAGGATTTTTTGAACTTACAGTTACTGATTTTGAATATTCCAAATTTGTGAAAACATCATGTCTTGAGATAACATTCGCATGAAAAACACAAACGAGTGCAAACACTAGCACTAACGGAAGCATTATAATGACTAGCATTATTGTTAAGTGAGTTTAGTCAGTTTTGTAGAAGGAAGTATATATACCATTTTTGTAAATGATGTAAAATTTGCCTTGTCATTTGCCATTGCCACAGCTGTCGATATACCTGTTAGCAAACATATAGAAACGAACTGTGAAATATGGACCGCCACTTCGTACAAATTATCATAAGTTTTTTAAATGTATTTCAGTTTAAGATAAGATGTATGCGACAGTACATTATTGGATTTGAAAAGAACACACAGTTTTAACTAAGTGAACTAGTACGCGACTATCGCTCGACTAAAGCCTCCGATTAATCAACTAAGCCAACCGAGTAAAATTGACATCCCTTATAAATACCGTACATTTCCGTATGAGAATAAATATCAGATACCGACAGCAAACCTTTTTTCTGAACAAAAGATATATTAAGAATACATAAATTGAAGATAACTGTAATACATAGACTATCCACACACAAACATATGGACAAAGTAGTGTCAGCTAATAATCTATCTTTATACTTCTACAGTACACATGTAGATGCCATCTTCACTGGGAATGTATAACTATTTGACTTCCACACACACACAAACACACACACACCCACACACACACCCACACACACACACACACACACACACACACACACACACACACACACACCTGCTTCAGTGCGGTCGACAACATTTTTAACTGAACAATTCTCTTTTTAAGATACATGTAATAATCTGATATTTAAAGTCAATATCATAATTCGAGGAGTGTAAATGAAGGCAAATGAATGCACTAAACAGATCTATGCTTAACAAGGGCACCGCTAAGCGGAGCATCACCTCGCGGCATAACTTATTGTACGGGGGAATACATTATTTAGGAAAATACATGTAAATTTATCAGATCAAAATAAAGAAAGTATTTCTTTAAACCACTTTGAATACATATTCTATTTAATCCCAATCCCCAAGCTTTGTGGTGTATAAATTGGGGGAGGGGGTTTACATTTACGTGTCTGTACAGTTTTCCTATTCCTAGCAGAAACTCAACACATATACTTTAAAGTTTAATAATTTAGATTCATTCAGTGACATTCATTTTTGGGAGTTGATTTTAATCAACTCTCCTATGCAGTTACTCGGGTAAACCGAAAGTGAAACAGTGTTTGGACCTAAGCACAAATCAACACCGCTGACAACATTTAGTTCTTGATCGATTTATTCGATGTAATGTATTCTAAAACATTGTTTTATAAGGAAACTTATTTAGAGATACCTTGTAAATAGTCAGATTTTAGAGGGTACGAACAATTTATATATTTTTTGTAGTCGTACATTGTATGTATTCCTACGCCAGAGTTCAATATATTCTCGTTCAACCAGACGCTCGGCTGTCTCCGTAAATCTCCGACACGCAGAGAGTCTCTCTCGCTTGTCGGAGATAAACGGAGATAGCCGAGCGTTTGGTTGTACGAATTGCTTGGATCCATACAATTTTTCAGAAAAATTTCGATTACTGATACGTAGTTTGATGGAATTAATTCTTTGAATATATACAACATGATTCCTATGGGGTTTTCACGAAATT
>WFKH01003881.1:14926378-14938300 GCA_016163765.1 Magallana hongkongensis | reverse complement strand
TATCTCGCATGTCAACATAACTAAGTTGCATGTCAACATATTTATCTTGCATGTCAACATAACTAAGTTGCATGTTGACATAAATAAGTAGCATGTGAACATAACTAAGTTGCATGCTGACATAAATAAGTTGCATGTCAACATATTTATCTCGCATGTTAACATAAATAAGTTGCATGTCGACATGAATAAGTAGCATCTAGCATCTTGGATGTCACATGTGGGCGATATTTGAGATTTGTTGAGATTTTTTTAGATTCTTATTTGATTGCAATTTTCTTGCATGTCAACATAGTTATGTTGCATGTTGACATAACTATATTGCATTTCAACATATTTATCTTGCCTGTCGACATATTTGATAGAAAAATAACTTGCACACAAGGGGCAGAGATATGCCAATATAATTGATATTAAAACCATAAGAATCAACAAGTTTTAGCGCTGAATTTAGTGTATATAAAAGCACGAAGCTTTACAACATAGTAGGGGTCAGCCGACATTTGTGATTTTAAATCGTAAATCGAGGACGTGCATATATTTCAAAGCCTTTGTTTACTGTCAGCCTAACCGTGTTCAAACTTGTGGAAATTACAAAAGACGCATTATACATTTAGAAAGCTCCTGTGAAAATAAGAAGTTTGTACAACATTAGGCTGGTACTTAAGAAATGAAAAATATATGAAAATTTCAAGATTTTTCCTCTAGCAAGCGAGAGCTATCACCTGCGTGACCCATGTTGAACCAACGTATGGAATAAATTATTTTAAATAGTCACGTGGGTTCTTTCCAGGTAGAGTTTGTCAAATGTGCTCACTGTAAACACTGACACGTTTTAAATCGTTTTCCATCGACTTTGTTTGTTTGATCACTATGGTAATATACAACTTCAAAGTTTTTTTCGATTTTTTTCCAGACATAAAATAACGCATAAAGTATAATTCAGCAAACGCGCCAATCGACCCACCGACAGAATAGTGTCGAATTCAATGTCTCCTCCCTCTGATTTAAATAGATACAATTAAAATACGTTCGGTACGATTTTTCCGGATTCAGATTATCAACAGGCATTTAAAAATCCTCACTTGTTTAAAATGTATGCTAGTTTTGGTAAGGTTAAGCGTTCATTTAAATCAGAAGTATCCTTCGCTGCTTAAATATTACGGAAAAAAGGAATTTGTTAATATTTTCTACATAAAAACGGCACTGGAAAAAGGCCCATTCTCTATAGCTTAGCAAAATTCCTTCACAAAATATATAATTCTATTTTACAGTAAATTATCACAAATTTATTAGATTGTTAAAAAAAATTCATTTATTTACATATGCATAATTTAAGAATATCAAAAGAAAATAAAGAACTTTATAAACTGGAATCTTAGACGCCACACACTCCTTCAGAATATAATATACTAGCAATATGCACAGATGAAATGAAAAGCATTATTATAAATTTGATTAAATGAGGTTTAAAAAGGCAAATGATCCAGAAATCTAGCGATGTTTACAAGAACAGTGCCTTGATGAATTACACATAAATTTAGATGAACTCATTATTTCTCTAACACCTTTGCCGAACAATTGCAACGGCTAAGAAATTTATTAGACAAGGTTTCATTCAAAAGGTGTTTTTTGTCTAATAAACAAAGACGATTGGCATGTATGAATTTCAGAACAGTGGAGTTAACCCCGAAGGATATCCGTGTAGAGATGGCTTACACCGAATTATGAACCAGAACTTCAGGAAGTTAAGGTGCAGGGATGGTTTTCTGGTGAGAGTGACAAATGTAGAAAATTTCGTCGGGTTGTAGTATCCAGGACAGTAATTTTAATTATTCTGAATTATCTGCATAAAAAAGTTTGAAGGCATTAAGACAGAGACAACACTGATTAATGGATACATTTGTTTGATAGTCAAAGCATGTTTTCATTCACTCACTCATTCATTCATACATACCCCTTAATATAACCCGTTATTAGAAAAAGGTATACAGTACACTTGAGAATATTTTGAATACGTAATAAGAATAGGCTATGGCAATTTATTACATGTATGATGTAGAAATGAAATCATAAAGTTGTCAATTACATTATCTATTCTTTATATGACGACTTATAGCATAACCACTTAATAACACTTTATGAAACTTCGTCATTTTGGAAACCTCATATTTAAGGCAATATACATGCAGATGGGATTTGATGAAAAGTGATAGGGGAGATGTTTTGTCTTAATCAGCAATAGATTATTGTTCAAGTGAAATGCAATCATATGATATTGTAATAATGAAAAGTATTCGATGTAATGTCTAATTAATACCGACGAATCAGGTGTCACCTATTCCCAATAAGCCTTTTCACGTTAACTGCGGTCCTGATTTTAGCGCAAGCGCACAAACGCTTCCGGACGGCATACCACAGTTTACATTAGCAACGTAAATATGGTGATTCATTGCATGGTATTCAAATGTTCGAACAGACAGGGAAGTAAAGCGAAGGAGAAGGATGTAAGTTTTTTCCGATTCCCCAAGGACAGGAAGAAGCGAGTAGCCTGGATTAGAACCATTAATAGGGACGATTGGACTCCAAACGAGTACAGTCGAGTGTGTTCCGAGCATTCTATTGATTCGTGGCATAGACATCAACTATCGTCCCACGTTATTTGCTTATTAATCCCAGCAACCATCGGAGTCACAGACCGCCCGAAATGAAAGACTCGGCAAAAGAAATTTACTTCAGGTGATTTTCAACAAAAACCCCAAAACCAATTATATATGTATTGGGATAACCCAGAATTGTCTAAAGTCTCATATTTGCTTTCTTTACTTAAAGTAAACAGTGCATATAATTAGTTAAAAATTAATTCATGTTGAAACCCCATATAATTATATATACATGTTATATATATAAAGTTAGTAGTATACATGCATGTACATTTAAAAATATGTACAGTACTACATAATATGCACAAATTTTAATTGTTTTTATTTATCTGAAACTTGAATAGGAATTAAACGAGCAGGAAGAGAAAGAAGCGGGGGTATTACAAAGGCCTCACAACTTCAGTTTGTTTAGCCATAGCTATTGCTGCACAGACAACAACTAATGATGTCTCGTCTTTGACAGAGAGCACATGCATCTCTAATAGAGTTTTACCTGTAGACGATGTTAACATCAAAGTATTGAAAGATGAAGGTACAGAGCTCTATTGTATAATATATTTTAATTACTCATAGCATAAACTTTCATAAAAATATTTATATTATATATTTTTTCAAAAAAAGACACAAAACAAAACTGATGTAAAATTGAAAATATCAAATATCAAATTATTTTCAAAATATCTTAAAATATTAAAATCATGTATTAATGAAAACTTTGAATGCATGTCATTAAATTATTATATATCTACTTTAGATTATGTCAATTAAATTTCTATTTTAATTAAGAATAACATTAATCTGTTAACAGACATGCATGCAGATTTTTCATGATTATTTATCATAATTAATCAAATGAATTAAATGTATTGAATTTTTATAAAGGTATGCTGTGTGACCAGGACCCTTTATGTGTGGAAAATATGGCACGAAAGAAAGAGGTGGAAGGGCTCCAGAAAAAGGTGATTCGGCATAAGTAGAGTTTCCAGAAAATATCTGATGATGACTCCAGGACTCGATTTTACACTGGACTTCCCTCATTCGCTGTTTTCATGTGGCTCTTCAGGTATATTGATTTCTTTTACAGTTTCATTTGATTTTTTTTTGTCATACAGTATATATATCTGAAATACATGAAATAACATTTAAACTTTTCACACATTTATAGATTTCTACGTCCAAAGGCAGAGAGGATGAAGTATTGGTCCGGACCAAACACTGACCAGTCTTCTGATCGCAAGCGAGCATCAACAGGATCCTTGGACCTAATTGATCAGCTGTTTGTCGTATTAATATTAATCAGACTGCGTGTTGGGCTTTTGACCAGTGATATAGCAGAACGCTTTCAGATTTCAGAGAGTACTTTTACGAAATATTTCTCTACATGGGTTTGTTTACTTTGGCAAGAATTGAAATATCTTAATCCTTTTCCATCACGCGATATAGTTCAGAGAACAATGCCATCTTCATTTAAAAAGAGATTCTCTTCAGTTTGAGTCATTATTGATTGTACATTTATATTTATAAATTTATATTCAAAAACCGTCTAGTCTTGTTAACCAGAGTTTGACTTTTTCAAATTACAAGCACCATACCACTGTTAAATTTTTAGTTAGTAATACTCCATCTGGTGTTATATCATTTGTATCTGAAGGCTGGCCTTGGAAAACCTCGGACAGGGAACTTACAATATCATCAAGTTTAGTTGATTTATTAAATGAGAATGACAGCGTTATGGCTGATAAAGGTTTCGCTATTAGAGATGTTTTGTTGAAAAAGAACTGCCAATTGAATATTCCCCCATTCAGAGGTAGTGCACCACAGTTCTTTACTGATGAAATTTTTGAGACCCAAGAAATTGCTTCTTTGAGAATACATGTTGAGAGAAGCATTGATAGAATTAAAAGATTTTACATTTTTGATGGTGTTATGCCACTTACACTTAAGCCTCTTTTGACCAAAATTTTTCAGATTGTTTGTTGGCTAACAAACCTTGATGTTTCTACGGGTAACAACTAGTCTGTATCATACAGTACAAAGTACAAATGTATTTGTATAACAAAAATCAAATTATTTTTTAAAAATTTTATTTGTATTATATATATAACGGTAATCATATTTATACTTTGTACAGATACATGATTATGCATATCATTGTGTACATGTACTCTCTTACGCTCATCTATTCCATTATTATATCTTTAGTAACATAAAAGAGAGTGGTACGCGTATTAAATGTGTAACTTATACACATAATTAACATAGATCTACCGTTTGAGTCAAGTGGTTTAAGTGGAGAAACTCTTTAATTTAAAAACACTTACAGATCAATTTCATTATTTGTTCAATTACTTTCAGATAGGTTTGTGTAAACTTTTACCCCTTGATTTATGTAAAATCAAATACATTTTTTTCTGTCTGACCAATAGCCAGGATGAAAATTTGTGTGCTTACATGTATTTGGCTTTAAGGAAATTAATGCATTATTTTTATGCAGCATGTAAATTTTATACCATGAAATACAACTTTAATATTATTATACAACACTTAATTGTTAACTCTTGTATATGATAATGTGCTACATGTTCCTGGGTCAACATTTTTCATTTTTAATCATATAATATTGATGTACATGTAATATCAATTTTTATTAGACTATAATATATTACATGCGCAATTATTTTTTTGTTTGTACACGTAATATGAATTAGCCCCTTTAAACATGAAATGTGAGTCATAAATTGTTAACCAATGGCTGAAATAATTTTGTTTAATATTTACTGTATTTATGAAAAATTTACTTAAATAAAATAATATGTGTAATTTACCATATTTTCAACATGTTGGAAAAAGAACATTATCTGATGAAAAACGTTTGATGAGCATTCCTGATCTTGTTGCCGGTAATTCTTGGTAATAAAATGTATTATTTGTTTATTATAAAGAGTGCTTCTTTGTAAAACGATCTAAATAATTTGGTAGCAATCTTTGTAATTATATATATTTCAGAGTTAAGTAACTTCTGTTTTGAAACGGTGATTCTTACAGAAACAAAAAAAAATTGTTTTCGTTTGAATCATGTGTATTTAAAAGATTTCATCTAGATGAATATGCACATAAATTACATGTAATGTACATGAACGATCCAGATTTCTTGTGAGCGTTGTTTTTTGGCTAATCAATAACAGATAATTCATAAGTCAAATGTGCAATTTATGGACAATGTGATGCATATAAAATGCAATAAGTTTAGGTATCATAGAGGACACAAACTCTGAATCAAAATAAACTCTTTCAATTCAAATATTGTTTTGTGCCGCATTGGTCCAAACTACAAAGTCACACCATTGTAATGACTTAATTGCCATCTCCCCTTGAACTTGAGCATAAAATGTGTGGCTCTTCTTAAGACGTGGTCCTTCCATACTCTTCTCCAGACAAAAATTGGAATATCCATTGCCATAATTTCACTAACTTCTTTCATTATAACACGAAATCTCTGAATGGAGTACGGACACTTTATTTCTAATAAACCGATGCTTTCCCCGTCATGGACCTTCCCATCACTGGAGGCGCCCAGAAAAGAGTGTTCTGCACATAAAGTGAGACCTGTATCCTCAACTTTGAAGTTGCTGTTGATGGCCGACTTAACAATGACATAGTCTGATCTTGCCTTAGCCTCTATTTCTTGTATGCAATGAACTGCTGGTGGTAGAATTGCATACCTAAATTTTAAAGCAAAACTTAATTTTGACAAAATTGGATCAAATTTTCCAGCTTGAGGTATAACACTTACACACAGGAGCCCTCCATAATTTGCTTGATCAAAGAATTTGGATTGGGTCCAGCTTTTAAGACATCATCAAATAGAAAACTGGTCAGACGACCGATATGTAGTTTCTGCCACATGTCTGATTTTCTCTGGCCTCTTGTGCAGCTCTCAATGAACTCGACTAAGTCCTGGCTTATCGACAATTGGGGGGGGCTGAAACTTTGAAGTTAATTAGGTTATCAAAACAATTATAAAACTCAAGGATTTAAACAGTTTTAAAACTTTTGTTTATAAATAAAAATAACGTAACACAAGTTGTTTTTTTTTTAATTTAGGTGTTCATAGTAAAGCTCCTTCTATAATCAACATATTTATCAAATTTAACTTTTTACCATTCCCCTCACAAAATATGAGACATTTCATCCTTGTGAACATAACATCTTCCACATTCTGAACCTCCATCTCTTGGATGGCCTCTGGAGCATGGTCAGGTATATTCCACAAGTGTGACATTCCTTATGATAATAAATGCATAGATTTGTCAGACTACCAGTTTGTGGAAAGACATTTCTTAGATCCTGTAAATGCTGCAGCGTGTGAGTAAGATCCAAATGTCTGTCGTCTGAATGCCGAGGGTCATAAGCGGCAAGTGGATCAAGATTTTCTGTAAAATCTTCAGACTCTTTCAATTGGTCTTTACACTTATAAGGCAATGAACTAATTGGTCCAGTGGCTTCACCTGGCGCCCAGGAGTGATCCATTTACATGGCTGAGATGTACAGCTTTCTGAAGAGGACTTGCTGGGTTTTGCAACTTAATGCAAAGAGTAAGGCACCTATGTGGCTACATGCCTGTGCTAACCTACAAATCAAAAGGATAGAATAGTGCAGTTGAAAACCAAGTAAGTTCTTGTGTTGATCCATTAAAAAAATTAAAATTGTAATTTAAACAATAAATAGCAATGATTAAAAGTTCACTGGGATATGGACTTTTATAAGATTCTATACAGCCCAACGAAAATGTTTATCAATTCATATATATATAAATATATTTATGTACTATTATCCAATAGGACACTGGCAATATGCATGCTGTATATGTGGTCTGCCAGTGTTTGACGTTGACATGCAGATATAAACTTGATATTGCTGCTTCTTCATAGAAGCTTGGCATGTTGCTCTCACATATAGTATAGATGGATTGATCTAAAAGAAAATGTAAAATATGTAAACACTGAACAATTAAAACAAAATATATCAGTGAACAAAAATACTTACATGTATACGTGTAAAGCAGCTTTTCTACATGCATTAAATCTGATCGTGCTTTTATCTGATCAAATTTTTAAAAACAAAAAGTTAATATTTCTTATTGCTTAAAAAATAAGATGTATACTTTACAAAATACAAAATGTAATTAAAAATTTTACCTTTGACACTCTGATATCTTGGATGTCACCAGCTTCGAAGTGCTTAATAGATTTGTCTAAGCCCTTGAAATTTTTCACAGCAATAACATGTGAAGTAGGTCTTTCAATGATGAAACAGTAAATATCATTGAGAGTTAATGTTGGAAAGTAACTCTGGTCCAAACAGTCATAGGCTACGGCGTGAAAAGGTGGCAAACTGTCCTGAAAGGGTGGTGTCAATGGTCCTTCAGCCGAAGCTTGTTGGATGATCGGCGTCAAAACAGAAGTTGGCGTTTGGCATAAAAGCAATTCTTGAATGAGATCTTCTTTTTTCTTCTTGCATACGTCGAGTCCGTGCTCTGAGGCTAAATTTCTCAACGAGCTTACTATTAGTTTGTTCAAACTCTCCCGCTTTGCCATAGTATGTTACCAATGTAAACAACAGTAATGGAATGCGAATATAGTTGCCGTCCGGAAGCGTTTGGGCGCATGTGCGAGATTTTTCGCGAAAAGGCATATAAAATCGAACATACTTAATTATCATTCAATTCAGGTTATCTTGAGTTTAAATATAATGTTTTAAATTTATATTAAATTATTTTAAAAGTAACATCATTCTGCTTTTTGCCATTTTTCATGGTTCTTTCATAGACTGGCTTTTAAGGAAGTTCACTGAGTTATAATATATAATTGGACACGGCGTGCAAAACAATTAACAGTTATCCAATTTCATGTTTGTTGAATCTCGAGAAAATATATGATGAGAGAAGAATCAGATAAAATTTACAACTATATGATAAATAGCAAATTGCTTATCAGTACCCATATCATCTTCACAACGTCAAGGCTTTGTGATTACGAAACTCCACACAAACCCTTGACATAAGTCGCTATTTAAAAGTCGGGCTCAGGACATCGTATTTCATTGGTTCCAAGTCTCAATTTGGAGCCAATCAGAGTGTGGTTCTCATTCATATCAGAAACGATGTAAACAAATGTGGCTGCGCACATGTTGATCCCAGAAAATAGCAAGTTTTCGATCTTCTTATCGCATTTGTATGGATAATAACCGAATCGAATATCGCTGATTAATTATTTTAAATCATTCACTGTGTTGGAACAGCTTTCTGAAGTTATAAATACCTTTGGATGAAAAGTCAACATACATACGTCAAATGTGCTTAGTTCCAATTAATATGTCCCGATTATCTATTAAACATGATATCGTGAGCTTTTGATAATCAGTGAGACAATTAATATTGAATTTTTCGCAAATTTTTCGTTCGAGATCTGCCATCCTTGTGCTCAACCCAAACTACGTTTCAAAAGGAGTTATTTCATTGGACATTTTATTTTTAGAATTATTACGTATTGTTGAGCGTGAGCCCGACTTTTAAATAGCGACTTATGTCAAGGGTTTGTGTGGAGTTTCGTAATCACAAAGCCTTGACGTTGTGAAGATGTACCCATATCGAATACGTTATTTCCTTTTTAAATGCGTACGTATGCGGATTATTCCATTCTATTAACTTAAATAGTGATAAAGAAGAATTTTTGTCGTAATTAGCAGTTGATTATTGTTAAAGTGAAATCACAGAACAATTATAATTTATGTAATTATAATTATATTTAAACCGCCATTCTGTACCGTTTAACATGAAATGAGATCACTTGAAAATAGTCGTATTTAGTATGTTCTTTGTGTTTGATTTCAGCTAGTTTTTCCTGTACATGTACACGAGACGTTTCACAATTTTAGATAAATTTCCATGAAGATTTATTCCCCATCTATCTACATCTATACCTGTTTATGCCAAAAATTCAGGATACATTACCAGGCCATTTTTGGAGTTAGAATATTTTCGATTTTCCTTATTATAGCATACAAAATGCAATTGAATGCTAATGAATAAATTCATAGTTTATATTTTGCATAAAAACTACATATCCAAATAGAAGCGTATCATGTAAAATGAAAAATAGTTATGAATTACAAGTTAAATTCTTCACATTGCGAAGTTAAACTTAAAAAAAAAATAATGGAAAATACGTCTCGTGTATATTTTAATTGTCTGGAACGGTTATCATTCTTGACACTAAGAGTAAAAGGAAAAAATGAAAATTGTGAACTCAAATCGTGTGTATGCCCTTTAAAACACATGTTTTATTTTAATGCAATATTGTGCAGAAGGTCACGGATACTATCATTCAAGGTTGTATTGGTTCTTAAAGTCGGATCTTCTTTAGAGATGGTGATGACACTTCACCTGCATTTTAACAATTGATATTCTCAGTTATATAAAAAGATGTTAGGCAATTTAAACTGTGAATACATATACAGCTTTACCTTTAAGGGCATTTTTCATCTTGGTTCAGAACAGCCTGTGGTTTATTTACTTTTGTGGTGGCTGGATTTAATAATACAACCAAGTAATAGCTGACTAAATATTGATTTTGTATTGACATATTAGAAAGACTTGTATATGTTTACATTTTTAATATAATGTTCTGTAATCAATATACCTGCTTTCTCCAAACAAGGACCTCTGCAGGAGTCAGAACATTTGAATTTCCTGCAACGATCTGAAGCTGTACATATCGTCCTGTGCTGTTTGAAGGACAAAAGACGACTATCCTCTGACCGGTTGAAGCATGTCTCGTGAAGTGACCACAAAGATGCATTTTGTGTATTTTCATACCAACTCTAAAGTCAACGTTTGGTAGCTGATTACCTGATAAAAATGCAAAAAATACTTATTTAACTCTTCTTTGTTTTATTATCCTTCGATTTTGAAAGATCCTGAATGAAGAATAGAACATCTCATTTTTAAAACATTTCTAATCACAAAAAATATACGTTTATAAAATAAAGATATTAATTGCTTATAAAGAATCTAAACATTCTTTTGTTGACTAATTCAAAAAGTGCGATTGCAGCTATTATATCAAACAAAATACAAAACTTTAATGTCCAAACACTCAGATTGTTCTGATAAACAATTTATGATAGTCAATCATTTTGCTAAAAAACCCATTTTTTGTAGATAAACTTTTTAGAATACTTATATCAACAGTGTACATTTTATATATGAAGATTTAGCACAACAGTCAGGTCTAGCAAAAACTTCTATTTCATGGATTTGGTACCTTGCTCAAGATCAATCCTCAGCCAAGGGGATCGCTCCACTAATGTGTGGATGAAGTCAGAGAACATACCATTGACAGCATAAAATCCGTTATATCATCAAGAGACATAAGAGCTTAACCTCACTGATTTTGAATATGCCACATTTGTAAGTTCATGATTTGAATTGCTTAAAACCAAATTGCCATGAAAAACGCAAACGAGAGCAAATGCTAGCAACTTTAGGATCATTGCAACAGTTTGGATGAATAAATTCACTATCGGTGTCAGATTTCCTTTATATATATCATTTCTCTTAATGATCTAATATAATGCACTGGTAACAGGTGCTCAAATTCGTGTGAACAAATAATAAAACAATATCACATATTCATTACATGTGGATCATTTAGTGTCGGGATGTTCAGATAGCTTTTAGTGTTTTAAAGGCAAAAGAATGTTAACAAAATTACGACAAATATATACCTGAACTAACGTTATATCGTATCGTTTGTGTATCCCATTGAATCCTATTGGGTTTTTTGTTTTCTTTTACATAAGTTTTCCCGTTTGTCTTATCGTGTTTTTCTGTTTTCAGTTATCGTATGGGCGTTTATTATTCTTTTCATAGGCAGGTCATTTATTTGAAAATAAAAAATCGTTCAATGAGCTGTAATTGATTTATCAAACAAATATTAATCAGTTAATCCACCATTCAAAATTCTAAGGTTTAAGATTTTCAAATTCTTTAGACCAACAATTTAAGAAGCAAAAATGTAAAATGGATTTTATTACCTCTTTTAATCATGGAAATGAAATATTAATGTTTCAATTGAAATTCTCAGAAACAAGAAAAAATTTACATCCATATCGAAAATAGGATTTTTGCACTGGTATTTGATGCATCGTATTAATTTTTTAAAAACAAAATAATTTTATAAAAAAATATATATATATA
>WFKH01003881.1:14861294-14876567 GCA_016163765.1 Magallana hongkongensis | reverse complement strand
TTTTCCACAATGTCAAATACAGAGGATCATCTACAGACATCCATCTACATATTCCTGAAAGTTTCACGTTTTTATTACCATTAGTTTCGGAGGAGTTACGTGGACAAAATTGTCCTTAAAAATTCACAAAATCTTCAAAATCTCCAACCGGAAGTGACGTCATCAGCTCAAAATTTTATAATCGCAAGTACATTGAATGTTCTATCAGTCCTGTGAATTTGGTTAAATTCGATTGAACAGTTCTTGAGTTATAGCTGTCGAAAAATGTCAGAGGAAAAATATAAAATAATTACCTCTGGCCCCTAAAAACCCTAATTAGGTAACGCATGAAAAAATCATTATATTGTTAGGATATATAAACGTATTATACCTAAAGTGTCTTACACATGTAAATCTTGATGTTAAAGCTGCTTGGTCCGATTTTCAATAAAATTTCTGTACGCTTCTAAACGATGTTTATGCTAAGTATGTGTGTTTTAATATACGTTGCAGTAGTTTTCCTGGTCAATTAAGCCATATTTCAATAAAAAAATAATGTACATGTTGAAACTTGTTGAAACCGGATGTTGTTCATTCCGTCATGCTGTCCAATCTGGCGAAATTATTCAGCCCCTTGACAATTTCCTATCATTTTTGTTTAAAAAATGTTGTGCAATGCGGATCATGTCTATTCTGTAAACCGGCCGCGATGAAAACAACCGACTGCTTATAATTAGTGAGAGTTATCTCCCGTAGTCCGGCCACTTATCAATCGATCGGCCTTCTGCGAGATAATTAATGCTTATTTATCGACCAATTTTCTTGTCGTTGCTATTGATTTAAACAACTTGAATATAGATCCAAACTAGCAACTCATTTCAGTTTATGCCGTTAAGTCTTGTTATAAATAAATACGCATTTTTTTTTTTTTTGCCAAAATTAGATAATTAGATTATAGTTCACCCCATTTTTTTTCAGGCCGTGATTCAGGATACTGCGGGAGTAGGACTGCCGATATCGTTTGTTATCCCCGTTGTATGGCTACACTTACAGAGTTGCATATTATTCTGTCAAAATACTCCATTTTTTAAAATAAAATTCTCATTTATATCAATATTTATCTATTGTTCCCTGCATCAAAACAGTTCTCGCCATTACGCATTCAGCCATCTGTTGACTATTGAAAAAGTATTTCAATCGTATGTATTCCATTATGGATTTATTGTTTTCCAAAAAAAAAGGAAAATGAAAATTGGTACCGTAATTACGATCGATGAAATCTAATATATTTCAGAAGAATTGAAAATTTTGCAAGAATACACGATCAAGGCCTACTGCATTAAATACTAAAATTAATTTGCAACAATATCTTCTAAACCGGATGTTGGCTAATCCGGCCAATGTTTTTAGAACCACCCTCCGCCGGATTAAACAAGTTTTACTGTACAATGTACAAAATTTATTTACAAAATAAACGGCATAAAAGGGTTTCGCATTATTTCGCCTTGTGTTCAAACTGACCCCTTACGTCGAAGCGAGTATGATTGTATTGCGACTTTGACATCTGTCCTTTTTATATATGATCCATTATAACAAATAAAATATACAGCATGACTATCTAACAAAACAAAAATAAAGCAGTGTACATTTGTTCATGAATAGTTTTGAAGTTTACGTTGTTTATAATCGAAGCAAAACATGCAGGTTGAATAAACCCAATCATTCAGAGGACGAAACCAAACGGTTACTTTTCTAAATATTCTCATGATGTATTTTTTTTTTTGGGGGGGGGTGTGTGTGTTGAATGCCCCAAAATTTAGTTTTATTTACTTTGAATATTTCTAACGTTGAAAGGAGATCAATTCCGTGTAAATACGTCTATAACTTTGTAAGATCATTCATTTGGTTTGCATGGAAAATTATTTGATACTCTAATGGCCGAAATATCGGAACATGCAGCTTAAAGAAATTTCTCCACGTCTTGGTATACCTCGAAACGTTATTTCAAATCAGACACCAAACAATATGAAGGGAAATAGAAATATTCGGCGGATCTGCATGTTAAAATATTCTTATGATAAAATGTTGTATTTATGGCAAACGTATATTTATTATTTTTTATCTCCTAAAAGATATAATATAATCGCACTTGTGTTTTGTATCCATCTCTTTTTAACTCTTTGTAGCCAAATCTGTCAAAATTCGTGGTCGTTTCACCATCTTGTTGTAAACCACGCTGCAATATTCAAAATCGATGCGCTGTTGAACGAAAGACTAGTACTCGGCTAGAAAAACTTACTGAATGGGCCGTCTAAAATTATTAATTTTAATAATAAATTCAGACATTTTTAGATTTCACAAAGTGTAATTTTTGTTAAGTTACAGGAAAATTGTCATTTCATGCACATATATTTACACAAAATAGGTTATATGTTATTCAACCAGTGTTTGAAATTTGAGACCGTTCTTGATATATTTGGGAAAGAAATTTTAGGGGTCATCTATTCATCTTCTTATCGGGGCCGTTTAACAAATTTTGAGCCATTTCCGAGAAAATGCGTGCACAAAAACCGTTATTGAAAGAAAAGAATGCAGGAAATGGAAGCTCTTAACAAGGGGGCGGAGAATGCTTTAAAATTCATATTTACATGTATTTAATTCACCTTGTAAAATTATCAATCATAGGCACTGGATAACTGCTATTGCCTAATTGGCAAATTTGATTTGCTTATTGACTCCATGACCACTACAATTTCGCTTAGTTAAACGTTAACTTTAAAAAATATATATATAAGCATGTACTCCAATCAGGTGTTGTACTATACAGAACGTTCTTTACGCGATCGCCGAGCGATTCTTTTGGGGAAGAACAGTCCTGATCAGACAGCAAATACATAATACAGCATACAGACGTTTTATTAAAATATATATATTTTATATATTAACTAATCGAGTTTGCCTGCATATGCAAAGTCCATTCGATTTGAAAATTTCCCTAATCTACTAAGTAGTATTTTTAACCATGTGTCCTCTACTCGATCTTCAACTGTCCGAATCCAATCAAAACTTTTACTCACCGATAATGAACAACTTTTGCAGCGACAGCCATATCGAAATCTTAACCGCTTTTGAGTTATAAAGTGAAAACTTTCAAGGGTTCTAGGCCCCTAATTTGAGGGGCCAGCCCCTTTTTCTTGATGTCAAATGAAAGATCTTTTGAATATTCATCTTTTTTGTTCTACATGTCTTTCCAAAAATATTTCCGGGAAAAGAGATAAGCTAAGAAAACCATGCAAAATCACAACGCTTTTTTAAACTCATTTTTGGAGCCCTACCGAGCTTTGGCGCTTTTTGCGCTAGAAAATTATAAATGCCCTATTACATATCTACATTCTTTTGTCTATCATTCCTGAAATTTTGAACTCAATATCTTTTTTAGTTTATGAGAACCTTCGTGGACAAGCCGACCCTCTAAAAATCGTTAAATTGTAAATATCTCAAAACCGGAAGTGATGTCACCATTAAAAAAAATTTGCAATAAGGTTCAGAGCAATATCTATCAGATCTGAAAGTTTTATATAAATCGGCCGAGTAGTTTTTGAGAAATCGCGTACACAAAATATGTAAGAAAAAAAAAGAATAGGGAAAAAGAAACCGAACGAAAACAATAAGGTCTTCCGTTGGAAACGGAAGACCTTAATAATAAAAAGAAACCGTAGAATAACAAGAGGGTCTTCCGTTGGAAACGGAAGACCCTAATAAGAAAAGTAAAAAAGAAACAATAGAATAATAGAAGGGTCTTCCGCTGAAGACGGAAGACAATAATAAGAAAAGTGAAAAAGAAACAATAGAATAATAGTAGGGTCTTCCGCTGAAGACGGAAGACCCTAACTAGATCGTTCTCGTTGCGAGCAACGAGTGGGTCTTCCGTCCGATTTTTGAAGAAATGAGATACAACTCATTGTTTAAAAGATAAAATTGTGAGTCTACGCAAAAAAAAACGAAAAAAAAATTTTCGGCACTCGGGGCTTGAACCCGGGTCGCCTGGGCACTGTCCACGACCATAACGACTGAGCTACTCAGACTCTCGCTTCAGGACTTTGACGCTTAATATCTCAGGAACGCGTTAATCGATTTTAAAACAAATTACATATTCTGAATCAGTAAAAGGGTTACTATAAACATTACAGAAATTATTTTAAAACAATAAAGTTGAAAAATTCGATTTTTGAAATTTCCTTCCGGTGACGACCGGAAGTGACGGAGGATATTCTCTTGACCGAGGTACGCTAGAAAAAAAAAGATATATCATCTGTGAAAATTTCAGCTCTAAATCTTTACTCGTCTTTGAGAAACGTCGCAGACAAAATTGACTTTTAAAAATCGTTTAACGACGATAACTTCCGACCGGAAGTGAATTTGGAAAAATTGTCGCAGAGGTATAAACTTCACATAACGGGGCATAATCCCTGAAAATTTGAAAGAAATTGAAAGAGCCATCTCCGAAAAATCGCCTGCACAAAATTTGTAAGACAAAAAAGAGTAATAATAATAATAAGATATGTGAAAAAGAAACAATAGAATAATAGAAGGGTCTTCCGCTGAAGACGGAAGACCCTAATAAAGAATAATAAAGAAAAAGAAACCGTAGAATAACAATAGGATCTTCCGTTGGAAACCGAAGACCCTAATAATAGAAAGATACCGAAGAATAACAAGAGGGTCTTCCGTTAGAAACGGAAGACCCTAATAATAAAGAAAAAGAAACCGTAGAATAACAATAGGGTCTTCCGTTGGAAACGGAAGACCCTAATAATAAAAAGAAACCGTAGAATAACAAGAGAGTCTTCCGTTGGAAACGGAAGACCCTAATAATAATAGGGGAAAAGAAACAAAGCAAAAACAATAAGGTCTTCCGTTGGAAACGGAAGACCCTAATAACAAGCAATTCATTGTTTCATCACTCGGTTAGATGTTGGAGCTATCTACTACCTTAACATTGGCAGAGATTTCACTTATCGTGCAAACCAAAATTGTTTTTAAAAAAACTGACTTTTTTGGTATAGATCACGGGTGTATAATGTCTATCTAGTATTGATGGGGCAAGTTTTGTATTGTATTCATGTTTAAAGTACTTAATTCAAGCTTGCGTTCATGTATATTTGACGTAATATTTTCTTCAAGTCCAGTCTGGGTTTGGCACTGCTTTGTGTATAGAAATACATTCTTGTACCCTAAATTGTAACTTTTTGTTATATACAATCTTAAATCTTAAAATACACATCTTAAATTAATTTGGATTACCTAGAAAAGTCTGATAATAAAAAGAATCAATAATTTTTCCTAGGAAGAACACACATACAGTTTATTATTGAAGATTTTTTTTTATTTCTTGGAAAATCGATCGCCTCTTTCTTGAATATTATAAAAATAATTTAAGAGAGTTGCATAGTTGTGGTCATCTTTAGTCTAAGTCAACCGCTTTGAGAAGAAGAACTCTGTATAGAGATATTGGAGGATATTTAAGCCTAAAACTTAACCTATGATTAATATTCTTAACTAATAATTTATGGTTAGATATATCATATCTAAAAATGTATAATAGATGTAAATACAAATATGTTGAACATCCAGCCTTCTTGAAAACCTACACATACTTGAAAATTTTTAAGAACATATTGCAATAAACACGTTCAATAACGTTCCATGTCCTTGTGTCCAAATTTAATGAACTGTGTATGCATTATAACTTTATATTAAAAATTTATATTACAACATTTTGTAAATTAGTTTATCTATTATAAAAACACTCAGATTAAAGCGTTTGCTCATCACTTTATATGAAAAATTCAACGTTTATACAGAATTCACCGAGGCACCAACTGAATTGAACATTAAAAGAACTGTAAAGCTAACGTTCCACTATACCTCTTAAAAGGGCTTAAGCCCATAGAAGCGTCCAACAAGCAATTATATGTTTTTAATCAACAAAACATACATTATCTTATTTCTACCAAAATATTCATCATGAGATTTTTTCAGGACACAATAATAGTATAAAGTGATAAACACATTTCCTCATAATCTGATTTTTTCAATATTAAAAACAGATTAATAGATTAATGGCATAAATATTAAAACTTCACAGTAATTAGTAACAAATCTATTATAAACAAAACTCCTCATAAATAATGTTTCCAAATATAAAGAAACTATGATCATCCCTATTGCCTTCTTTTGTATTCGTCAGTAAATTTTAAACAGTTGTTGGCATTTTCTACTGGGGAAAAACATAAATGTTATTTGTGCACTTTTGACATTTCCCGAAATATATGTCATTACTACATATATTTAAATAAAACGTATTGAATTTCTTATTTTAGGCCTAAATTTAAAGATAATGCAAGAAATTATTCGAAATTTCTAGTAACTGCAAACCAATTTAAGCCTCAGTCACAACTGGTAGTAGGTGCTTCTACGGGTGGCCTACTGGCGGATTTTAATGAAAATCTTGCGAGACACGCAAGTGCATCTTATGGTTTTGGAAGGACGTGCACTTACCATAAGCACGCACCTTGGCTGTTGGACATCCACAACAATCACCACGCTTTCCTTGCGAGATCTGAAAACGTAGGTTGCAGTTGCGCTTCACTCAGAGAACCGGCACGATATGCATAGGATTTGACGTGCACGAATGACGTAAGGAGATGTCACTTGTCCCTTGGGTTACACGTACGTTGACTGCAAGTCGCTTGTGCTCACCATCAACATATAGATTGAACGCACAGTAAAAGTACGTCATACTTACTTCCTGCGTACACCAATTGCTCGTTTGGCGTGCGAATCGCTCATAAACAAGATATACATAAAAATTGATTAGAAAAAACATCCCCATTAGGTTAAAAGAATCGACAGTTTTATCATTCATCAAAATCAAATCCAAACGTCTAGTAATATCCCTCTAAAACCAAACACCAACCAAACACAAACGTTCTCTTTGAAAAAAAAAAAAAAAGGTGGAAGGCAAAGAAGAAAAAAGGACGAGAAGGAACTACATATTGAAGAAAATTGTAGAGAAAAGACAAAAGATTTCCCAAGCACTTCGACTTGCAAGAGTGCTAAGGTAGAACCATATACATTTTCGGAGTGAAGAGAAGACAAGTGATATTTACGCGCATAATGATGTTTCCAGCTAAAACCATCTACACATTACTCCAACACATCCTACTAGAGTACATTGCTGTAGGACTTAGCGCAAAAACTGGGCACACAGATTCTAATAAAACTATCAGATAAGTATGATACTAGAAATTTTTTTTAGTATGATATTTTCATTTGTAGACTGAATACTTTCTCCATTTTGTAAATATTGATTATAATCCCTTATGACCATCATAATGATATCGAAATCAGAGTACCAGAAAGGAATTTGTAGACTTTGAATTTTAAAATGAATAAAATGTACATGGTGCAACTCTTTTAATAATAAATTTGGGAAAGCAAAGTAATTCGATGTGTATTTTTACTCTCATTTGAAAGATTTGTTAAAACTATTTTTTAAGATATTGTAAAGATCAACAAATAGTTAACAAAAATGTAATAGTATTCAAAGATATAACATTGACCAGGAAAAATAATCAGTTGAAAAATAATTCGCTGAAATTAGAATTTTGCGCAGACTTTTTTCTAGATTTCAGAGAAAATTTCAATATGTTATGGTGTCAGATACGAAAGATAGATTATTGTCTTTAAATATTCTTCATTTGTGACGTCCAGTTTAGCTAGTCTATTCACTAAAGAAGCAAAAACTGAGGCAAAGAAAGACGGCGGTACAATTGACATGCAAGTGACCTACGACGCGAATTTTATAACTGCCGTTCGCAAGGCACATTGTAACAAACTGAAATTCTTTGTGTTATTGTTTTTATTTTCCCCTTGGTTCACCCTTCCGGTTTATATAATAATCCTTTGAGGAGCCCCTTGGTTTAATACTTTAACCCTTGGTTCCTATGGTTACATATCAATCCTGTGGGGAACCCCTTGTTTGTACCTTTAATAGTCAGGTAAAAGCATGCACGGGATAGTACCCGGGAACATCTGCCGATAGACGTGGTCGTCATCCCGTCTAGTGCTATCAGGGGCCTGTCTTTAGAAAAACATCAGGTATTTAAACAACCCATTTTTGTACGTTTTTTAACACGCGTTTGAATAGTTTTTCGGTAGTATGTTTTTCTTTTGTTTATTTTTATCAGGGTCTATTTTGCCTTGTTTTGCCGTTAAATTTCCCGTCTCTACAGAACGTCAGGGAGAAGGGTTCTTGGGTGCTGAATTATTTCCGGCTCCTGTATTTATGAGTAGCCGTTTCCATTTTCATGGGAGAGGTTTATAGAGACTGCTGTTCTACAGTGAGTGAGTAAAGTACGGCGGCCCTTTCGACACATCTCTAAAACTACCTGTACTTGTGAATTTATACCTGACTCTGATCCTCGCAGTTTTATCAGTTTATTATCGTCAATGTAGATATATGTTATAACTTAACATTGTGAAAGTTTGATATTCATAATCATATAATTTGTGTCACTTGAAAACTTATACTCTGAATATTGAGTTTATTGAAAGTCATTTCCCATCGGTGTGAACCAGGCCATGGATCATTTACAGCACCAAAGAAAACCTTCGTTTGATGCAGTTTCGATAGACCCGTGCAGCATGTGAACATTCTACTACAATTTAGTTCTGGCTGTTGCCGTTATGCATGTACCTGACTGTAACCACGTACTCACCTGAGGGTTCTTCAAAACCACGTGCGCCGGAACCGGGCTTCGAAAATAGACTTTTACTTCTTTCAATTATTTCATTTGTATATTTCTGTTTCTTTGGGGGTTTTTTTTTTTTTTTTTTTTTTTTTTGGTTTCTTTTTTTGGTTGAGTTTTCTGTTTAATTCTTTTTTTTTTTGTTATTGAATATTTGGTTAAAAATTTTATACTTGTTCTTTTGTTTTATGTAAGTTCATCAGGGTGCATAATCACACATCCTCACACACATTTACGTCTGTTGTACGATAATCTTAAGATGCAAGTACGGTTCCTGCGGGCATCGCACGTTGCGAGTGGCAACCCGTCTCCAAAAATTGTACGTGACACATACGACTGGCATGTCAAACGTCCGAATTTTCTGTTTAATTCTTTTTTTTTTTTTTTTTTTGTTATTAAATATTTGGTTAAAAATTTTATACTTGTTCTTTTGTTTTATGTAAGTTCATCAGGGTGCATAATCACACATCCTCACAAACGGTGGCAGCGGTGGGATGCATCTGAGCTTGCATAAATTAAAAGATTTTCTTGTGTTTGCATGTTAGAAATTTTGACTTTGATATTTCTTATTTTTTATGTTTCAGTGCATAAACTTTCACAATGTCACATATGCCGAAATGGATGACCGAGCTTATCGCGAACGGGTCAAGCGTCAATGACTGTTTAGAGGTGTGGCGTCAGGAACAGGAGGCAATGAGAGCTGAGAGAGAGTCTGCTAGGGCTGAAAGAGAGGCAATGAGGGCAGAGAAAGAAGCTGAGCGAGAACTTGAGAAAGAAAGGTTAGCTCATGAAAGAGAGGAGCGTCAAGAGATAAGTGGGAGGTTGAGAAAGAGATTACGTTGAAAGAGGTAGCTCTTAAAGAAAGAGAGTTAGAAACTGGCCCCTCTCCTCAGAGTGTTCAAACCCCTAGTGTAAAGTTGCCCAAATTTGAAGAAGGTCAAGACCCTGATGTTTTTCTAAAATCATTTGAGAAAATAGCGGGGTTACAAAAGTGGGATAAATCTCAATGGGTGGGTCGTTTAGTCCCCATGCTATCGGGTAAAGCCCTTGAAGCCTATTCTAGATTGTCAGATGAGGAAAGTGATAATTACGATGCTATTAAAACTGCTATTCTGAAAAGGTATGAATTGACTTCAGAGGCTTATCGGGATAAGTTTAGGAAGTGTAGACAGTTCAGTGATGAGTCATTTAAAGATTTTGTTGTTCGTGCAGAAAGGTTGTTTAACCATTGGTGTGATAGGGAGGTCAGACTATGAACAGTTGTTTGATTTGATTTTGAGAGAACAGGTGATAGGAAGTTGTTCAAATGATTTGCAATTGTGGGTTCGTGAGCATACTCCAAAGTCTATCAAAGATGTTATAACTTTGTCAGAGTCATTTCACGTTGCACATAAAGGCAGTAATTCAGGTGGTGGTCGTGGTAACGCAGGGGAAAAGCCGGGTCCTAGACCAAATAGGTTTGGTTCAGGTCAGACCCAAAGGGGTAAGCCTGTCTCGCCATCAGAGCAGTATGCGTCAAGTAAAACATGTTACAAGTGTAACCGGGTAGTCCTTTGCGTAGTACACATCATTCAAAACCTCCTTTGAATCAAACCTCAGGGAATCAAAAGTCCACAGAGCGGTTTGGTTTGTGTCTTGATGAGAATATGATAGTTTCTGATCAGTGTGATGGTGTTAATGAGAATAAGATGGTTGTTAAGTTGTCTGGCGTATCAGCTACTGATGAGTCTGGTCTTGAAACATGTTGTGAATCAGGTCTAGATTTGGTGAGTGGGGAAATTGGTGAACATGTTGTCTCAGTTTTAAGGGACACTGGATGTTCCACTGTGTTTGTAAATAGTAAGTTGGTTTCAGATGATGAAAAAACTTGGAGAACAAAAGTTATTACTTTGGCCGATGGTACAAGGAGAACTTGCAGTGAGGCGATAGTAAGTGTGAAAACGCCATACATTTCAGGTAAGGTACACGCACTATGTCTTGACTCACCTTTTGCTGATGTTATTATTGGCAACAATGTAAGCATTGTAGTACCGTAAGAGGCAGCACCTTTGCCCATGATTGAGAATGCAGAAACAGTGGATAGAGAAGAATGCGGAGTGGTTCAAACTAGATCAGAGATAAGGAAACAGGAGGAGGCAAAGAAACCAAAGTTGGATGATTTGAAAGAAGTGGACACAGAACATGAAGGTATGTGGTGTAACAGAGAGAAATTGATCGAGCATCAGAAAACTGACGACAGCTTGAAGTCAATTTTAGAGATGGCCCAAAATGGTCCGCATGAAGGGAAGTCTTACTTCACCCTGAAAAATGATTTACTGTATAGAGTTTTTAACCCAAATTCTGGCGAAAAAGTCTTCCAGATTGTTGCTCCAAAGAAACTTCGCACTGGTATTATGTCACTAGCTCACGACACGCCACTGGCTGGACATCTTGGAAACAAGAAAACAAGAGAAAGAATTATGCAAAACTTCTTTTGGCCAGGTATGTATATAGATATATCTCGGTATTGTAAGTCATGCTCTATTTGTCAAAAGGGGACACAAAAAGGGAGAACGCCAAAAGCGAAACTGGTGCCAATTCCAAAGATCGACGTTCCATTTTCCAGAGTAGCGATTGATTTTGTGGTCCCATTACCGATGACAGAAAAGAAAAACAGGTACATTCAGGTATGAATGGATTATGCCACTTGATTTCCGGAGGCATTTCCGATGAAAAATCAAGACGTAGAAAGTGTGGCAAATGCGCTGATAGAAATGTTTTCAAGGGTAGGTTTTCATAAAGAAATTTTGTCAGATCAGTGAACAAATTTTATGTCGTCCCTCATATGAGAACTGTGCAAAATGCACAAAGTCCGTAAGCTGTCAACTACCCTTTATCATCCCCAAGCAAACGGGCTAGTAGAACGATTTAATGGGACTCTTAAACAGATGTTGAAAGCATATGCAGTTGTAGAGCCATTCAAATGGGATGTTCATTTACCTTATGTACTTTTTGCCTAAAGAGAGGTCCCAAATGAAACAACAGGTTTTACTCCATTTGAACTTCTCTATGCCAGACATGTCAGAGGCCCCCTGTGGGAAGAACCAACCGAGGAACAACCGTCAGTTCTTATTTATCTGATGGAAACCCGAGAGCGGATGGAGACAGTGCGCAAAATGGTAACAGAGGTGGAATCTCAAGCAAAGAAGAATCAGAAAAGATACTATGACAAAAACGCCAGAAACAGGAATTTTGAAGTAGGTCAAAAAGTCTTAGTTTTGTTGCCTACGAGTACTTCGAAACTATTGGCGCAGTGGAAAGGTCCGTATGAGGTGACAGAAAAAGTAAGTCCTGTTGATTTCAAAGTAAGGTTGTCCAAAAATAAAGAGACTGTTTACCACGTGAATATGCTGAAGGAATGGTTTGAGAGAGAGCCGGAGGAAAACAGTAAGTCTGAAATTATGGCATTTTTGAATGTTATTTCTAGTTTAGTCAGTGACGACGTTCAGATAGCAGACTACGTGGTGTCAGATAGAGTTCCGACCCTACAACAGACAGAATCAGCAGCTGACGTACAGTATTCAACAAACCTTACTGCAGAGCAAATGGATCAGATTCAGAGGTAAGTTGAAGAATTTGGTGATATTTTTACAGATATCCCCAAGAGAACGCATTTGATGAAACATTCTTTGAAAACTTCTACGGAGGTGCCAATTCAGATGAAACCTTATCCGATTCCCTATGCATTACAAGATAAAGTGAAGCGTGAATTACAGCAAATGATGGACCTTGGTATCATTGAAGAAACGGACAGTCCGTATTCAGCACCAGTCGTCCTCATAAAGAAGAAAGACAACTTGCTGAGATTCTGCATTGACTTCCGGGAGTTGAATAAGATTAGACTTGACAAAAGGATATTGCCAAGTACCATTAGACGATGACGCTAAGCGTAAAAGTGCATTTGTATTTCCATTTGGACATTTCAGTTTTAACAGTCATGCCATTCGGGATGGTAAACGCACCGGCCACTTTTGTTAGATTGGTAAGTAAAGTTCTTACAGGCTGGAAGATTTCACGGAGGCTTTCATTGATGATATTGGCATCTACAGCAACACCTGGGAAGAACATCTTGAACGTCTGAGAACAGTGTTTGAAGCCTTGAGAAAAGCAAACTTAGCAGCTCGACCGGCAAAATGTGAGTTTGGTTTTAATGAATTTTGTTTCCTTGGTCATACCATAGGGAGTGGAAAAATAAAGCCGATGATGTCGAAAGTAGAAG
Source organism: Magallana hongkongensis (assembly GCA_016163765.1). Lineage (NCBI taxonomy): Eukaryota > Metazoa > Mollusca > Bivalvia > Ostreida > Ostreidae > Magallana > Magallana hongkongensis. Next base: position 14,863,517 of record WFKH01003881.1, on the reverse strand, counting down.
CCATTCAAAACTTTCCGATTCCAACAACAAAGAAAAAGGTAAAGTCTTTTTTAGGTATGATTGGGTTCTACCGGAAATTTATTCCAAATTTCCCCACAGTAGCACTTCCGCTTACAGACCTGACGAGAAAGAGAACGCCCAGCAAGATCAAATGGACAAACGACCTTGATCACTCCTTCAAAGGTAAGTTACTATAAGAACCAGTTCTTCGAAGTCCAGACTTTAGCAGATCATTTATTTTGCGCACAGACGCAAGCGCACACGGTGCAGGCGCAATGCTAGAGCAAGAGTTTGAAGATGGTAATCATCCAGTTTGTTTTTTAAGCAAAAAGTTCAGTCCTGCTGAGAGAAATTATGCTGTGGTAGAAAAAGAATGCCTAGCTATTGTGTGGGCGGTTCAGAGTCTCAGGGTATATTTAGAAGGTAAACCATTTGAAATTGAGACTGATCATGCACCATATCAGTGGTTAGAGAGGTCAAAGTTATCCAATCAAAGATTGTTACGATGGAGTCTTCTTTTGCAGGAGTTTGCGTTCTCGATTAGGTATATTCGTGGTACAGAGAATTCAGTTGCAGACTCTTTGTCAAGAATGTGTTCGGATGATGCGATTGACTAATTATATGCTATAGCTTTGTGTCTGGATAAATATGTATTTATATAATGCAGTTGTATATAGTTTGCGTTTGTTTATTTTCAATTTCAGTTTGTATGTTTGGTCGGACTAAATGTCGTTTAGTCTTGTAAGAGGGAGTTATGTAACAAACTGAAATTCTTTGTGTTATTGTTTTTATTTTCCCCTTGGTTCACCCTTCCGGTTTGTACATAATCCTTTGGGGAGCCCCTTGGTTTAATACTTTAACCCTTGGTTCCTATGGTTACATGTCAATCCTGTGGGGAACCCCTTGTTTGTACCTTTAATAGACAGGTAAAAGCATGCACGGGATAGTACCCGGGAACATCAGCCGATAGACGTGGTCATCATCCCGTCTAATGCTATCAGGGGCCTGTCTTTAGAAAAACATCAGGTATTTAAACATCCCATTTTAGTACGTTTTTTAACACGCGTTTGAATAGTTTTTCTGTAGTATGTTTTTCTTTTGTTTATTTTTATCAGGGTCTATTTTGCCTTGTTTTGCCGTTAAATTTCCCGTCTCTACAGAACGTCAATAGCTGTCAGGGAGGAGGGTTCTTGGGTGCTGAATTATTTCCGGCTCCTGTATTTATGAGTAGCCATTTCCATTTTCATGGGAGAGTTTTATAGAGACTGCTGTTCTACAGTGAGTGAGTAAACTACGGCGGCCCTTTCGACACATCTCTAAAACTACCTGCACTTGTGAATTTATACCTGACTCTGATCCTCGCAGTTTTATCAGTTTATTATCGTCGATGCAGATATATGTTATAACTTAACATTGTGAAAGTTTGATATTCATAATCATATAATTTGTGTCATTGAAAACTTATACTCTGAATATTGAGTTTATTGAAAGTCATTTCCCATCGGTGTGAACCAGGCCATGGATCATTTACAGCACCAAAGAAAACCTTCGTTTGATGCAGTTTCGATAGACCCGTGCAGCATGTGAACATTCTACTACAATTTAGTTCTGGCTGTTGCCGATATGCATGTACCTGACTGTAACCACGTGCTCACCTGAGGGTTCTTCAAAACTACGTGCGCCGGAACCGGGCTTCTGAAATAGACTTTTACTTCATTCAATTATTTCATTTGTATATTTCTGTTTGTTTGGGGTTTTTTTTTTTGGGGGGGGGGGGGTTGTTGTTGTGTTTTTGGGGGGTTTTTTGTTGAATTTTCTGTTTAATTCTTTTTTTTGGTTATTAAATATTTGGTTAAAAATTTTATACTTGTTTTTTTGTTTTATGTAAGTTCATCAGGGTGCATAATCACACATCCTCACAGACATTTACGTCTGTTGTACGATAATCTTAAGATGCAAGTACGGTTCCTGCGGGCATCGCACGTTGCGAGTGGCAACCCGTCTCCAAAAATTGTACGTGACACATACGACTGGCATGTCAAACGTCCGTTTCTCTTACATTGCACTCGCAATCATTTCAACACGTTTTTAACGCTGCGATTAGCCATGGGAGCCACGACTGGCAAAAACCCGTAGCACGCACACGATCACCAAACACGTACGGCCAGTTGTGACAGAGGCTTTAAATAATATTTATTAAAGCTGAACACCGCTCGTAAATAG
>WFKH01003881.1:14824030-14840910 GCA_016163765.1 Magallana hongkongensis | reverse complement strand
GGTTTGATCAAAATTTACACAAATTAAAATTGTTCTGTGATTTCACTGGAACAATAATCTATCGTTTTTTAAGACAAAACTTCTTCTTTATCCCTTTTAATAGAATGAAACCTTGTCTAATGAATTTCTTAGTCGTAAACAAAGGCTTTGAAATCAATGCCCGTCCTCGATTTACTATGTAAAATCACAAATTTCGGCTGACCCCTACTATGTTGTAAAGCTTCTTACTTTTTATATGCACTAAATTCAGCGCTAAAACTTGTTGATTCTTATGGTTTCAATATCAATAGATGATGTGAGATAAAAAAAAAAAAAAAAAGATTAATTTGAATCTTTATTTTTTTCACTTTTTATTGGGGCCCATAAGTGCACTCGTTCTTTAGGAGAGAAAAAATCCATATTTAATACTAGTTATACCAGTCCGATAAAAAAAATCTGAATCAGTAAAATCTTCATCCTCTATGAATGTGCAAATGTTAAGGTATAAAAAGTTTTTAATATCATTTACTCTGAATATATATTGTGTGACATCGGAAGAAGAAAGAAATGATATATGTTGTGGTAAACACTGCATATAGGGTTATTTTTACCCCCTGTAATGTTTGCTCCTCTACACGTCCGAACAGTTTTGCCCGTCTTGAATTTGTCCAGACACAGATGTGTTTTAAGAGATATAATATGAGACATTGGAATTCGCCTAGAATTGAATTTTCCCACTGACAACGAGGGCAAAAGTGGAAAAAAACAAAACCGGGGATGAATATGTCCCTGTATACAGTATGCACAGTTATCTTTCAACAGGTTTTAAACATTATCGTTTTTCGAACATGACAACACAGTGCGCAAACATGACAAATAGACTGGTCTTGTCTTCAATGATACACCATCTGTCTTTCAGGTAAATAATAGACCTACGAGACTTAACGAGGCCGAGTACAATTCGAATGCGTATGACTTTGCGCATCTTTTTATTTTCCTGCAGCAGTAGATGCAAAGTTATTACTTTCTTCTGAATTGTGTTTCTATACAAAATTAACATTATATGTCATCGCGTCATCGTTTCCCGGTATTTTGAACTATACATAAAGCCAAAGAAAAAAGTGTGATTAGCTCATTTATTTGAGGCGGAGATGGATTTTAAAATAAGAAATTATTGACAGAGCATTAAGAGAAACATATAAGCAATTTAAAACTGTTATATCAGTAAAATTATTTTTTATTAGCCAATACATACCCCAATATGCCAATTTTTTGGAGAAAAAAATAACGTTGGTATTATCCCTGGACCAAACCACGAGGTAAACATTTTTTTTTTTAAATTTCATAATTTGGTGACTTTTTTACAATAGTTTGCATATATTTGAAAGAAAAAGAAATCCCTAGGGCAGAAATACAAAAAAAATATGGAGAAAACGTAAAAATTTAGCGCTTTTTCAACAAATTCCCATAGGGTCCTATAGTAAAAAGTGTTTACTTTTGAGACGACCCCCTAAGAAATCGGGGTGGTAAAAAAATTATTTTTTATCTTGAAATAATTGAAAAAGTAGTAAAACTATATGCAAGAAATTTCATCAAAATATCTAAGGTAGAAATAGTTAGACGCGGCCTCGTTAACGGTCACCCTAATTTTTTGCAAGAAAGCTTGTCAAAGTAGTAGTAAACCATTAACAAATTCCTGGAAAAAGTTATATAAAAATGAGGAACGTGTCGTCTGACCTTAAGTAACTTTAGTCGATTAGTATAAACATTATCTATTGATTTGTTACAATTGTCTCAATACTCAATTCAAGCTATTCTTATCTCGCCTTTCATTTTCTTTTTTCTTTCCCTTACATTTTTCCTAATAAATGTTTATGTGTAATTTATTGTATTTGAAAATTTTACCCACCTCTCATTTGTAAACTGACGAGAGCGAGATTAACATAAGCCTTTTGGCTTGTTTCTCAATTTGCTATGCACTGTTGTTGTAATAAGTATGATGCTAATTACTAAATAAATATTGTTTAAACTAAAAATATATTTAACAGAAGATAGTTCCCTCCTAATTAGCCAGTATTAAAGCACAAAAAGTAGAGTACATAAATCTTATGTAGTACTTTGGATTAGATGACGAACTATTTCGTATTTATTTTCTCAATAGAATTACAATTGAAGAATTATTTCCTGTCTTTACAATAATTACGATCTGTTGAATTTGGACTATTTTGTGAGAACGCCGCTCATGCCCCATCGGTATACGTCGTTTAAAACCTTTTTAAGCTATTAGTCATATATCATATCAAAATACATGTAGGTGTCTGTTAATGGCTCAAACTATATAATCAAAGTTATTTATCATTCCAAAGGGGATATTTTGTCCGGATGTACCTCCTAAGTATATAATTAAGCGAATTCTTGATTTCTCATATATGTAGTTTGGTTTGAATTGATAGATATTTAACACCGATAAACATAAACAAACTTGAACGGCCCATAAATATACGAATGATATGTGATGCAATTGACATTAAAACAACAATGTCATACGATTTTTTTCAGTTTCGTTTTACGTGTTGTTTACACGTACAAAAAACATCTGTAACAAGGACGGGACATGCACGGCATCTAATAGCTTCAATATCATTAACAAAATAGTATATATAACACTTTCTAAACTCCAACTTACTTCACTATATCAAGTCTTCGCCATGCGCTCGTTGTTGGTATCTGCACTTATATGTGTTTTTCATGTGAATGTTATCTCAAGCCACGCTGTGTTCACAAATGTGGTATAATCAAAACCAGTGACTTTGAGTTCTGTTTATTCCGGTAAACATGGTTATTTTCCGGGACCCAACGGACTCCTATCTGACTTTGTCCATACATTTGGAGAGAAATACCCTTGGCTGAGGATAGATCTCGGAGCACGGTACAAAGATTCATGAAATAGAAGTGTATACCAGATCTGACTGTTGTGGTAAGTAAAATGTTTCATTATATCTGCCCCCCCCCCCCCGCCCCCCCCAATACTTACCGGTACGAACATGCTTAATATTGGTTTATTCCAAAAGTGTTACACATGTTTCAAAAAGTTAAATTTTTAAAATCGGTTTTTTCTTTTATGCATTTATAATTTTTCGGATACATTTTAATAAAAATATGTTTTACGTCAGATGTTCTATATGACGCCCTCTTTTCTGAATCATCAAGAACAATGCAATTTCTGAAATTCAGAATCTCTGTGGCACAAATGACATTTCTTGTTCGTTGCCAACTTTGGGTCATTTAGCGGATTATCATACACGATCGTTCAGATAACCTTACAGGAAAATATAACGGGTTCAAATATGAAATATGTTTTTTTCATATATTTTGCGTACTGAAGCCTGCTTGCAATGTCCAATTGCCCACTCAAATAATGCATCCTATAATCACTTGTTTTTTCTAACACTGCGCTCCAAGTCAATAATTATTTGAAGGCTTACTTTTGTAGGTTTTTCAATCATCATACCATTCGTAACAAATAACAGGTGTCTTTTGCAGTGTTCTTCTTTTTCCATCTCCTGTAGATCCAGTGTTTTCAAAATTCGTAACGAAGCACTAATTTTATGATTTTATTTCCTGATTTTAAAAATACTTTCTTTAAATCATTTTATTGTTAATTGGTAAAAGACACTGATCATATGTTTTCTAAGACTAAAATACCCTGTTCTTTACGGACAGATTAAATTCAAATATTGCCTTTTTGATTTTGACGAGATATATACCCGGTATGTCATCAGACCATCTTCTACATTTTAACGATAAAGCATTTGATCTATTTCTTCTCTAGAGTAACGTTTTTATTATAAAGAGTATGATAAGAATAAAAGTTTTTATTTTATCATAAAAGGCCTAGGATAGATATATTGAAACACAATAAACTGAAGGCAATAAACTTTTTTATAAGATGAAATGACGAAAAAATTAACTTTTATGACCTCACGAGATTATAAGCAACAAGACCAAACTTTAACAGAAATTCTGTATAGCACTATGTTTTAATTCATAATTTTAAAACATTCTAAATGATGTCTTTGAAAAAAATCAACACAGTGTTTTCAGTTCACTAGCCGTTATCTCACTTTTTATGATTTTAAATACATGCTTAATATTTTAACCCCCTCTCAATCCTCTCTCTCTTTCTAGTATGGAAGGGGGTTCACGTATAAATATATTTTGTTTATTTGATTCTTATGATGGTTTATACAAGCTTACATGTAAGATTTTTGTTAAACTAAATCTGGATTATTTGGTTAAATAAAGCTGTTGCATCATATTGTGTTTTTTTCTTTTTCAGGTGATTATTTACACGATGTTGAATTTAGAGTTGGAGAGACGATTCACGACATGGAGTTTTGCGAACATTTTACTGGGTATGCTTCAACGGGTCAGCGGATTGCAGTGTTTTGTCCCCATAAGACGGTGGGACGTTATGTACAGTTACAAATCGTCAGCAATCGTCCAACATGGCTCCTGCAGAGGTTCTTGTCTGGGGTGTTCGTGTGGGACGTTAAATTAACACTGCATGCGAATTATTATTTGGTTCTCATTTAAATCAATAAAAGAAAATGTGCAAGTGTCTTAGCTCTACTTCCAAAATGAGGTCTGATATTGAAACCGCTTCTGAAGATATTTGGAGTTAGGAAGATAGGCAATTCAATAAAGTTTTACATGTATGTGAGAAAAATTCTAGTAGTTTTCGGTCCTTTTGGTACTTAAACTACTTTTAATCAGATATTTATTTCATACAGAACTGTATTTGGAATATATTAAATAAGTGATCACAATGCAAAGCAATTCGCATTTCTCTAGATATACAACGAACGCACGCAAACGAACTAAATCTCTATACGTTTATATTTGAAACATTTTTGACGTCCTCTATTGATAATATTGTCTAGCACCTCTTCAATAAGTTACCCGTAACTGTCCACCTTATAACTGTTTATTGGACGAGTATGTGTGATATATTGGACAGCTGAAGATAATTAGCGTAGTTTAGGCTAACAAAAATTTTACGCTGAGGGTTAACTTGCGATAGACTGGTGACATGTCGAGGGAGAGTCAATGCCTCCCATCCGCTTAGCACAAAGAAAATCGGAGAAAAGCACCGGTCTTATGCGCCGTAGTGGCTCGGTAAAGAATTCAATTTTTAACTAACTTTGGGCTAACGCGCTTCGGATCAACCAATTTTTATATTTGACAGAAAGGACATTTTTCAAATAACCACTTCTGGAAGTTAAGGCGATTACATCAACAGGCGAACATTTATAGTTTACGTTTTTTTAATGTTTATTATATTCATATAAATATTTTTCTATATAGATCTAATCAACAAAAAGGCCAACAACATGAACGTCTATTTATCTAACTATAGCTAATATATATTTGATCTTGTTCGGTCTTGGCAAAATGGAAATAGCCAAGTGGTAGTTCGACAAAAATGGCCACTTGCTACTTGAAAGTATAATTTTATCTGAAGTGAAGGGTATAAAAAATAGTTGTTTGCTGGGATTTGGGCAACGTATGATTTGTTGGACCTTCAGACAAAAAATATGGCCCTCGACCTGGCATTACTTGTGTCTTTATTAGGTCCAACAAATTATATATTGCCCTCACTTCCAGTCTATAACTTTATAATGCTAAGGTGTCTTAGGGTATATTACGTTCCGTTATTCGTTGCAGATGTAGTAGATATTGGATAATCGTACTCACAGCTTGTTCTTTTTTTCAAATAAGTGATTGAAAAAATTTAACAAAGATGAATTCCTTCCATTTCGCAAAATTAGTTAACAATTAGTTAACATTTTACATAAATCACTACAGTGCTTTTTTAGCGGATAAAATAAGTTTTATATTTTAAATTTTTGGGAAAAGTGTGTCTTATATTGCACTCGGCAATTTGAATTTTATGTTCCACCCTTATTCTAACTACGGTCGAGTGGTCATTTCAAGTATGGTAGTATACTGCAATATAATCCACAGGCCGCACTCGTCTTGCATCGTATTTTATGCGCCACATACCCTGAATCGGTCCTGATAAACTATCTTTATTTACTTTTCATCTGTATTTTAAAATAAATTATATATATGATTTTTAGGATGGGGAAGAGGACCAAAAAAAAAAAACAAAAAAAATATTATAAAGATAGTTAATAGTCTTTTTGGGCGGATGAAGAAATTTCTGAAACCTTACCTGTATTTGCAAATTTAATTTATATTTTACCAATTTTCATCACTTATATTACTTTTAACTTATTTTATTAGAATGTGCACACTTTCAAAGAAGTGAAACAAATACATCTGATCCTATTAAGTTGTTATGAGATAAGGATATGAGATAAATTTGGTTTTTAAAAAATGGAAAAGGTAAATTAGGCCCCTGTTGGTAGGTGCCTGTAGATTCCAATAAATCAATAACGGGGGTCCTGGGGGCGAAGTCCCCGGAAGCTTCTGAATTTTAGAATTTTTTCAAGAATAACATAACTGTAATAATAACCTTAATATTTTTGTTCTGTTTACTTAAGAATCAAAAGATTTGAAATTATTTGTAAAGAAATAATTAGGACAGAATTTTGTTTATAAAATAAAAAAGGGTTTTGGAGTAAAAAAAAAAATATTAATTTTTAACATAAGTTACGAAATATGGTATAGTGTCAAGTTTTAATATGTCAATCAAGAGTTCAAAACCGGTTGTGGAATTCTCAAATGTTATATTATAAATGGCCAAAACTAGCAAAAATTTAAAAATGTGATTACTAGATGTTCGGTCACATTGAAATCAAATACATGTACCACCTTAAAATTATCATTTTTTCTGGGATATCGTGTTGCTGTTTTTTAAAGTACAAACTATGCTAATTTCCCAAGATCTCATTACTACTTCCTTTTTTGCTTTTCTTCTGCGTGCCCGGAGTTATAGATTATAGTTATAGATACGAAAAATTACTTTGCCCATTTATCCCTTTTTGAAATTTGCTTATGGTACTCCATGTGTATGAGTATCGATTGATTTAAATTAATGATTATTGTATATTTCACATACACTTAGTTAAAAGAATGTACAATATCAAGACAAACAAAATTTACAAAACAAAAGAAAAAATTTAAAAAAAAAAACAAATTTTCGTTTTTGTTTATGACCCTGTCTTTACAATAAATGAAAATGAATTGAATGAGAGGAACTTGGTGCAATAGACGATATGTATATGAAGAAATTAGGTAAAACGAACAAGACTCGTTTATATATCACGTGAATCTAGTTATCGCTATATGCTCACTACTTAGCGATCAGAAATGAAATCCTTTGATAATACAACTTACAAATTATGTATTCACATAAATGAAGGTTAGTGGCAAATAAAGTCACATCGAACACGCTTACCGAAATATATGTCACGTGACATGTGTGGTACGGACGAGTAACATTATGAAAGGTTAAGCGAGTACACACCAGGTAAACAACATCAGTTTATAATGGAGAAGTCCCACTGGACTTTTGCATTTTTTAGAAGTTACGTTTGAGCGCAGCGAGGTACATTTTTCTCATTTCGCATAAAGATAGATTCGACAAGACACATTGACCAGGTGAAGGAGAAAAATGTACCTAAATCAGCTCGTGTGTTTTGAAGGCTTTAAAATATAAGGCGGAGTTAAAAGTATGTGGGATTGAATGTAAGCAGTGTACCCAACCATAAATAACAATGCATATCTTCCATGTGATTGTTTTATCTTGGATAAAAGGAGGTTCATTAAAGGCACTTAAATCAATAATTAAGTACATTCAAAATGAAACAGAAACTCCGAAATCTGGGTGCCGTATTTCACATCATTCTGTAATGACATTTTTTTGATATTATTCTCAGCCGGTCATTATTTTTATTGATAAACGCCTGTCTTAAGTGTTTTAAAGTGGTAACAAAGGAAGAAAAATAGTAAACTTTGAAATTAACATTAGAACTGTCAAATAAGTTGATGTAATTTTAATTAAAAATTTAATAGACCCTTCAATTGCATTTTTTTCTAAATGTGCAGACAGTATATTTGAGATACCCGTCAAAAGTATTGCAAATGATCCAAAACAAGTAGGTTTTCGACTAGCACTTTTCAAACGATGATCATGATAAAAAAAAATCTATACTTTATGGTGTAAAGTAACAAGACATTGCAAATATAGTTTTTATACAAATACTATTGTTTTAAAATTCACGTTATTGCACGTTATTATTTTCCTTTTCTTTTCTGTTTGTATGCACTAATCTATTTGTGTATAATGAAACATGACTTTAAATGTTTTTTTTGTATTTCTATATGCTGTTTAGTTATACATACATCTTCTTGATGTATAGACTTATGTATTTTTTCTTTTTTCCCTTTTATCTTAAAAGTGTATTTACATTGAATTTCGCCCTCAAACGGAGGATTTCTGTCTGTTTAGGAGAACCGAAGGGCTCTGCTTGTGTGATGATCTCTGTCTGCAAAAGGAATGTGTATACAAATACTAAGTTTCAAAATGACATACATTTTATGGCGCTAACATCCTGCATATCAGAAATGTTTACAAAATTACCTGTTCAGTTCATGTCCCAATACACTGTATACATTTATGTGCTTTTCACTAGAATATCAAATGTAGCATACATATTAATTTTGGTACTATTTTCTTTACAATTATTAATACGTGTCATCTTGGGAAACGAGTTTATAGAATAACAATTTTATACGGAGCTTCAGCAGGTCTTCATTCCTTGTGGTTTCTATAAAAATAGAGAAAGGTAAACAATAGCGCATATTAAAGCGCAGTCTCAGAATATGCGCATTTATCTCAGTATACCTTCCATGCTCATTCCAAATTTATCCGGGTTGCGCATACCGAGTTTCAAAATAGCTTTCTACTAAGTGTTTTTCTAAATTACGTCATATCCTCCTTTTCAAATTCACGTCATACAAACTGTAATACCATTAACGCAAACTATGCCAGAGACTAAGTCAAGGCCAGCCCCCACGTAGCGGACGTCTAGGCGACCTCGACTTCACGCCGCGGCTAGGGATTAGCCCCAGCCTGTAGTGCAGCCCACACCCCCCCCCATGTAGTCCGAAATATCTGACTTTTTCCTGGCTTTTTTAACGATTTTGATATTTTTCATGTCAGGAAAACGTCAGAACCGGCGCCATTACGAAAACTGGAAATTCGCCGCCTCCAACTGGAGGCGGCATTCTCGGTACCGCCTTATGGCCTCCATTAACCAAACACAGATTGGGGTGTAGTTAATACTGAGTTATGGATGATTTACATGACACCCACTGCCCCCCCCCCCCCCCAGACCTACACATACAACCAGACTTACACTTCAAACAAAAAGGTAAACAGCGACAAATGCTTTGACTACAACTTCAAAGGATCATGCACCAGACCAAACTGCCAATACGTACACAGATGCCTTAGGTGCAAAAACGCACACTCCTATAACACCTGCTCTTCGGGTACACCTACACAAGCAACCAAAGTTAAGTTAACAGGCCATTGCGCTTCAACACACCAAACCATGGTCAACCCCCTACCAATACAACAACAACTCCACAGCCAAATTCCCTCGACACCCCAAACAATAATAGCCTTTGGTCTCTGGGAAGCACCCCAATCCTCATTAAGTCCATTTCACAGTATTGCAACATTACCCAGATTGGCAAGCTGCACAAACTTTAGATACTGGTTTTAAGGAAGGATTTAAATTGTTGTACTCAGTACGCAGACTTCCTATTTTTTCTCACAACTTAGTATCAGCCAGTCAACATCCAGATATTTTGTAAACAAAAATCTCTAAGGAGGTAGCTGAGGGCCGCATGGCCGGCCCCTTCCTACAACCACCTATGCCCAACATTCATGTCTAGCCAATCGATGTAGTTCCCAAAAGCGATGGAGGTTGGAGAATGATAACACATTTATCTTACCCACCGTCGTCCAGCATAAACACATACATAGACCCCAAAGATACAACAGTAACCTAAACTTCCTTCGACACAGTCGTAAATACCATTAGCAAATTGGGAAGGGGGCCTTGTTAGCAAAGGAAGATATAAAAAACGCTTTTAGGCTAATACCCGTATACCTGGGGATTTTGAACTGCTCGGACTTTACTTTGGGGGTGCTTACTACATCGAAAAAATGTTACCCTTTGGCTGCTCAATTTCGTGTAAAATTTTTGAATCATTTTCTACATTCGTCGAATGGTTGGTCAGAAGGCAATTTGGTTTAGAAACCACCCACCATTACCTAGACGATTTTATTTTTCCGGTAGGTCTGATACTAACCATTGCCAAATGCTAGTCGACACATTTTATAGCCTATGTACAGAAATGGGGATTCCACTTAATAAGGACAAAGCACAGGGGCCTACAACATCACTAGTGTTCTTGGGTATGGTCATAGATACAATTCAAATGCAAATTCGCATACCATCACCAAAGATTCAAGAAATGTTGTCAATTCTCACACATCATATTCAGAAAAGAACAATTACATGTACCATCAATTCACTGCAGAGCATTGTAGGCAAACTTATTTTCTTTGCCAGGGCCATGCCAGGTAGTCAAGCATTAAATAGACGTTTTTATAATGCTATGATTGTTAAGGTCTAACCCTATCACCATGTTAACATGACCTCTGCAATGAAATTAGATATGCAGATGTGGCTCGACCTCCTGACCAATTTCAATAGGGTAGTATATTTTCCAGATTCCGAAAGGAGTTCTCTAGAAACACTTAACCTTTTCACAGATAGCTCGGGGAGAGCGTCGTTAGGATGCAGTTCATATTTTCAAGGCAGTGTGCCTCCAGTGGCCAAACAAACCATTCATTCATGACATTGCATTTTTAGAATTAGTCCCCATTGTTTTGGCATTCACTATTTGGGCTAAAGCACTCCGAAACAAAAAAAATCTTGCATATAGACAACATAGCTCTTGTACACATCATTAACAAACAATCATCCTCATCTGATAGAGTAATGTTTCTCATTAGGCCACTCATGCTTGTCACTATAAAAACAACATTAAGTTCAAAGCCCAGCATATTCCTGGCAATCAAAATGGTATAGCAGATGCAATATCTCGTCAACAGTGTGACAGATTCAAGGAACTTGCTCCAGCAGCAGACCAGCTACCCCGGCCCATACCAACCTCCTTCCACAATGTGATCTTGAAGATGAAATATTTACATTTGCAAATGTGCTTCCTTATATGAACCTATAGAATAACGAAAACGTTCAAATCTGTGTAAACTTTTTCATGATGTCACAATGATAATCGCACACGCTTATCGTTTGACGGTTGCATTATTGTAAACGTAAAAACACCGTTATATTAATGATTCTGAACGATTTGTCTTTCTCAAACGTAAATATAAATAATAAACAGCAATGTTAAAAATTCACCGGGATATGAACTTGGTTGGTACGTGATCAAATCTTCTGAGAAGCCCTTCGGGCTTCACAAGATTTGATCACGTGACCAACCAAGTTCATATCCCAGTGAATTTTTTAAGTTGCTGTTTATTTCTTAGATGAACCGCCTTCTTATGTCATCACAAGCCAGTAACACTACCAAAGCTTATGCTGTGGGTTTGCAAGCTTTCGACCAGTTTATATTAAATCAACAGTTGTCCATCCTTTGGCCACCACCATCAAATCACATTTTAATGTTCATAGCTCACTTGTCCATACAAGGCTGCAAGCAAACCACTGCTAGGGCCTACAAGCTGCAATTGCATTTAAATGAAAAGTATTAGGGAATGGTGACCCAACAAAATATTTCCTTGTTGGTAAACTATTAGAGGGCATGAAATGGCAAAATAACAACAGGGATGTTCGCATGCCCATAACCCTAGACATTTTGAATCAAATCATTCATAAGCTGCCTGTGGTATGCCAGGATACGTATGAAACTTCATTGTTTTATGCTGCGTTTACCTTAGCATATTATGCACTATTAAGAGTGGAGGGGAATTAGCATTATCTAAGGGTAACTCGCCCGATAAAATTATCCAGGTTCAGCATATTTCAATCCAACATTCTATTATCAATCTGCTTATCAAATACTTTTAGACCGATCAATTAGGCAATGGAACCCCCTTGCGCATCAACGCCACTGACACCCAATTTTGTCCGGTCAAAATAATGAACAAATATTTACAACTCCGGCCAAACGTTACAGGTCCCCTGTTTTGCCACTACTCCGGCCAACCACTAACCCGGTCTCAGTTCTCATCAGCACTGGCAAAAGCCCTACAAGTTTTAGGAATCGATAGTATTACGAATCTCATTCATTCAGGATAGGGGCAGCTACCATGCTGGCACAGCAGGGCCTATCAGAACAAGCCATACAAGCCTCTGTGCGGTGGCATTCACAAGCCTATATGTCTTACATTAGGTAATGCATATTCAGCATTCCCCTTCACTCAATTAACCACCGGCTGTCGGCAATCAATTATCATTTTCCCTCTCTTAAGACCTTCATTTTAATTGGCTATTTGTATCAGTCATTATTTTCCTTTTTTTGCATTCCGAAACCAATTTAATCCAAGTTGTTTCAGATCCAGTTAATGTGTGGATTTTGGGATCTTCCATTATCAATCGAGCTACAGTAGCGGCCTCGCAAAGAATCGGAGGAACCAACCTATCCATTCCAAATGCCAACAGATGGTGGCAGGGGTACAGTTGCATGAAACTTTTGGGCCTTGTCCCAAAACTCAAGTATCTGGAAAGCCTCAAATTTAAAGTCCTCCTCACATTATTGTCATTCATTGCGGAGCCAATAATGTTGGCAAAACTCCTCTTGACCGGCTGTTGCCCATGGTACATGACATTTTGTCTCAATGCAAAGCCTTATTACCAAACACCAAATTTGTGTGGTCCTCTACCCTCCCTAGGATAACATGGCGCTACTCAAAAAACACAAATGCCAAGAACCAAACCCAAACCCGAGTTGACCGGCCAGCGATTAAAATCATGGTGAGCCTGGGAGGGGCCTACATCAAGCATCCTCAAATTAAAATTAGTCAGACTCAACTTTTTCATAGTGACGGTACCCACCTGTCCCAGTTGGGGAATGATCTTTTTCTCAACAATTTACAAAGGGCTATTGAACACAATGGGGGTCAAAATTGACAAAACCAAGTAAGTGCTTCCCATCCTCATTGGCATTGGTCGGCGGTAACTATTTGAGGTGGGGATGTGACGCCGTCACCAATATTTAGGACCTTTGGAGGCGGATGCATGTTCATGCCCCACCTCAAATTGAACAGTGTTTTCTAAACCGTGTATCTTTTTTTGTGGAGCAAATAGCGCTTTTCATTATTACAACTTTGATACATGCAAATTATCATGTTCAATTATAGACTTATGTATTGTATGGGATATTGACCCATTAAAACTTATTGCACTTTAATGCAGCTTTGATTGAACTTTGACCTCTGGATGAACTTTGACCTCTGATTGAACTTTGAACTTTGTTTGAACTTTGATTGATCAATATTGCATTTTGAGTGGCGTTGTGCATTTGTGACCTACCCAGTGCACAATTTAGCCCATTTTGGGGTCGCCACATTTGTTTGTCCGTTGTTGGGGAGACGACCCGGCGGCCGCTCCCAAATTTTGTTCATTATATCACCGCGACCAATTATATTAAAATAAATCCCATCTAAATCATTTACTTTGTTTCTTATATCTATGATAATTTGTTATAGCTATTAGTCTAAGGAAAGTGAAACGAAACAAGAAACAAACAGAAAAAATCGTTTACCACCAGTTGTTAAAGTTATAGGTATTTGATTTATTACAGAATTTTACAGCATTAAACACAGAAGAATAATAATTGCGCCATAAACAATAAATGAGACTGGCAAAAGTAAATATGGCAGTATAAACAACAAATAATTGAACACTTCGTAGCATCTGTGACCAGAGCAGAGTATCAGTTAAATCTACTTTTGAGACTGGTATATAACACTTGCTAAACTCCAACTGATTTCACTTTTATACGTCTACGCCATGCATTTGTTGTTAGTATCTGCACTTATTTGTGTTTTTCACGTAAATGCTTTCTCAAGCCACGCTGTGTTTACAAATGTGGCACACTCAAAACCAGTGACCTTAAGTACTAGATTTAAAAATTACCCAGAATCAAACGTTGTCAACGGTCTGTTATCGGACTATACCCACACTTCGCCAGAGAAATTTCCTTGGCTTAGGATAGATCTGAGAGCAAGGTTCAAAATACATTTAATAGAAGTGTTTGCAAGATCTGGTTGTTGTGGTAAATACTAACATATAAACTTTGTTCTACTCTAAATGATTAAAGTTTAGGTCTGTGGGTCAAATTTCCTACAAAAGCAAAATTCCTATCTGTAGTCCAAATGCTGTATTTGTAATTTAATTCTTACATTATCAAAACAATAAAGCTCTTCGTATTTTTTATACAGGTAATCAGTTACACAACGTTGATTTAAGAGTTGGAGAGAACATTCATGACATGGAGTTCTGTAGACATTTTACGGGGCATGCGTTCACAGGCCAGCGGATTGCAACGTTTTGTCCCCGTAACACAGTGGGACGTTATGTTCAATTACAGATCGTCAACGGAAATTCCAACGTCTTGACTCCTGCAGAAGTTCTTGTCTGGGGTGTTCGTGTAAAACATTAAAGAAACTTTGTAAAGTAGTATTTTGCTTTTAATCCCAATAAAAGAAAATATATATATCTATAAAAGATACAAGTAACTCGTGTTCGAATGTTGTTGTTATATTTATATCCAATCTCTGATTGACCGTTTACGTTACTCAGGCGTATCAAAAGTTATCTGGGTACGTACTTTAAATAGTAGAAGTTATTCGAGAATTAGCTGCCTATCGTACAACAGACCCCACCCACCCATTTTGCTGTATTGGTAATATCGATGTTAATAAAATGTTTTTTTATATTGTAGAATGTTGAATGAAGGAAAACGAAGTGTTGATTGTACGTGTATATGATATAATAAAAAAATGTTTGCACTCGCGCAAGGGAACAGTTCCTATATATTGGTGTTTTGAGTTTTAGTTTATAAATATTTTATGTTCGTCTGAACGGGCGAATTAGAACATAATTAATTCTATTCGTTCTTTATCCTAGAACATCGCCTGCTATTAAACCCGATTATACGCTTCGGAAGATGTATTGAAGGAAATAGCAAATTCATTACAGTTCTGTGTAGAAAAAAAATATGAAGTATATTTCAGTGCTTACGGGTCTCAAGGTACTCGGTATCTGGCCCCTGGGCCATAAAAATTACTTTTGATCTCGGTCTCACTATTTCAATGTATGTTCTTTAGTAAAAGTGGAACTGAGATCAAAAGTGAGCTCGTCTAACTTTTATGGCCCCCGGGCAAGATGTTATTTCTCATACAAATACATGGATAAAAAAGCAACACACAAAGCATTTCTCCATAGAGTTCAGTATTGAATGCAAGCAAATGCACTTGATTTATTATTGATTATAAAAAGATGACGTTTAAAGTGGTTAAAATGATCATATAGAGATATGATCATTTTAACCATTTTAAACGTCATCTTTTTATAATCTGTGGGTGCATCTATCACAACATGCAAAATTAGTTTTTAGAGATCTTCCATATTTTTTACCCAATTTTGGGGCCGTATTTCAACTCATCCTTTGTTGATGGGTTCGGATGAGTTTTTTTTATTTAGGACGGAGATTCTGAAACGTCACTCAAAGTAAAAGAAGTTATGATTACAAAATATATAGCGTAACCCATAAGTAAGTTGGTATCATTTAGATGAGAGCCTTTATTCTATTCATGTAGAATTAACCATTGATGTCCACTGTAGTTTGCTAAAATACTTTCTATCCAGTTCTGCTCTGACTGGTTTTCATTGTCTTGAACTACCCATGCAACTGTTAAGAAAGCAGTGGAGTAAGTTGGATAGTGTTTCCCACTCGATTCATGTATCAGTTTCGAATTTTTATCAATGTTTCATCTTCAAATTTTTTTTTGAATTAATTTTTTATGTTCATTTGTTCGTTTGAATTAAAACTAGATGACACCTTCGTTTAGAAGCAATTTTTCCCCGCCTTTACATCATTGCGCTTTAAAACTTTTCCTGCACCAGAAACTTATACACTGTACCTGTAATGCCAAGGTCCAAAGATCATAAGTTGACGAAATTATATTTGTTGTGATGGACTGGTATTTTAATAAGCAATCATAAAACAAAACAAAAACAAAACAAAACAAAACTAAACAAGGCAAAACAAAAACCAAAGCAAATCAGAGTAATGCTAGTATATATAGTTTGCTGACAGATTCGCCACTGAGAACGGAAAGCAGTCACAAATGTACACAAACTTTGGACCTGTACAAGTTACCTCATCATGCCATGTCTAGATTTACCCAGTTATACCCTATATGAAATTTGAAGCTATAAAAATAGTTTGTTGCCATCTTAAAACTCTGACCAAACACCAAAGAATTGAAGAAACAATTATCTTCTAGGAAAGTCTCACCTTAAGACAAAATGTAACTGCTTTAGCTGCAATAAGTTCCAAGAGTTTTCTTTTAAGAAATAATATAATAATAATTGTGACACCCTTACTGTATACAGTGTATATTTATGAGCAATTCCAGCTGAATCTCAATTTGCAAAAATATGAAAAAAGAAATGTAGATTTTAAATAGAAACTTTGTGTCAATCTGCTTTATTTTCTTTCAGTGCTATTGATAATAAAATTATATGGTAAAAGTCTTCGATGATGCTTATTAACGAACCATGTCAGTTTCTTTTTCGGGGGGGGGGGGGGGGGGGGGG
>WFKH01003881.1:14790070-14802491 GCA_016163765.1 Magallana hongkongensis | reverse complement strand
ATATTGGCCCCGCCCTAGGGCCTAAACCTCTGTCCCAGGGGTCATGCATTTTACAATTTTGGTAGAGGTTTTCATGGAAATCATAACCATGCAATCAGTTTTTTCCTCACATGTGTGGGAGTAGAGAAAAAGATTTTTGAAAATTTGGCTTTTTTTGCATATTTGGCCCCGCCTGTGGCGCCCTGGGGGTTGTAGAGCCATGAATTTCACAATTTAGATTCCTTTTACCATAGAGATGCTTCACACCAAAAATTATAACAATTGGCCATGTAGTTCTTAAGAAGAAGTTAAAAATGTAAAATTGTTAACGCACGACGAACGACGACGGACGAAAACAGATAGAGTAAACTCAGGTGACCTAAAAAAGGGTACCAGTTCATTTCCCATAGAGCTCACTGTTAACCTAAACACTCCTATCTAGTTTGCTATTTTACTTAAAGACATTCCTTTGTCACATTTGAAAATTCATTCCAATCACTAACAAAAAATCACTAGAAATATATAGGGTCCCATGGCGTTTATACGTCAAAATTGAGTTTGTTTACAACTTACAGCGATCCGGAGCAAATGAATCCAAGTCTCAAAAATGACACTCACCTCCTATTTTTCTTTACTTTCTGCAGTACATCATCATTCCATCACATTCCATCATTGAATTTAAACAGTAATAAATTTACTTTAAAATAATCATTATTTCAGCAATTAATTCGGTCATCACCTAAGCAATACTTTTTTCTGCTCGGCTCAATCTTGTATTAACACTTCTCTAATATCAACATCCGTTGCATTGGTACTCTCATTCCTATAGAGGTTGGCGTTATAGATGTAATCCATCAAAATATTTCACTCATATGTACAGATACTGCCGAACCAATCTCCGACTTTAATTATAAGATATCTTGGTCGATGGCTTGTATGACAACCTAAGTTCTTTCCTTAGTTACTAAATTTGTCACATGTTTCGTTGACAGAATGTTGTGTTACATCATCTGTACCTGAAAAACATAACAAATTAAACCTTTCTCTTCCATCCCCTCCTCCCCATACAGATACGCTTGAAATCTCATCTTTCTTGTTTTCTTTCTTTAATTTTAAAAGAGGGTTGCGACCTTTGTATCACCTCTTCTAGATCCGGCTCCTATTTCTGAAAATATAGACTTAATACAGGCTTAATGTGATATTGTATTATTTGTTTACATGAATTTGAACACCTGTTACCTGTGCATTTTATGAGATCATTAAGAAAAATGATATATAAAAAGGAAATCTAACACTGATAATGAATTTATTCATCCAAACTGTTGCAATGGTAACACTGTTGCTAGCATTTGTTCTCGTTTTTGTTTTTAACGAGAATTTGGTGTTAAGCAAATAAAATGATGACCTTACAAACGTAGCATATTCAAAAGCAGTGAGGTTAAGCTCTTATGTCTCCAGAGAACGGACTGTATGGTGTCAATGGTATGTTCTCTGACCACATCCACACATAAGTAGAGAAATCCCCTTGGCTGAGGATTGATCTTTGAGCAAGGTACCAAATCCATCAAATAGAAGTTTTTGCCAGACCCGACTGTTGTTGTAAATCTGTACACTGTTTATTTTTAGTCTTTCAATAAGTTTATCTTGAATTTTTGTTCGTGTTTACAAAATGATTGTCCGTCATAAATTATTTATTAAAACACATTGAGTGTTTAGTAGTGTTCAATATTGATAAGCGTTCCAGACAATTTAAGGGTTCACGAGACGTATCTTATTTTTCATACCTTTTGTTAGGTCATTATTAATCACCGAATTGTCTACGGATTTTTCCGTTTTCCCGATTACGACAAAGAGCACAAGGCGGATGAGACCGGTCAGTAGAGTGATTCTCATGTTCCATTTGCTCATTATGTATGAAGACTATATTCTATTTCTGTGAATACTGATTGGCTGTGAAGCCTTAAGTGTATAAAAAATGAATGAATGTATTGAGAAACATAGTTTATGTATTGAAAAACATGTATAGAGAAACATGTATATATATATAAATAATAAAACAAAATGATAAAAGAAGTTCCATATCACATTGGAAACAGTTTTTTGAGAGATACATGCAAATGTATGCATGTATAACAATATTTTTCAGGTAAAACATTCAGAAATAAATGTAATCCAATAATTCAAATAACAACAGGAAATAAATAAACATTTGTGATAGATAAGAGGAGACTGATATTTGTAGCGATCGATACTTACTACAACATAATATCTCGTAAAATGTGCCATTTATATTTCAACAAATGCTACAATTTACGCAAATTTACAAAATACAAGGACGTATACAAAGGACGTTGCATAAGAGAGTAAATACATGAATGAACTATCATTCATATAATTATACAATTTAATTTTACACCTTTAAAATACTACACACCTTGTCCCGACTGATTGTTTTACGTACACAGGTAATTACAACCGTGACAAGATTGGTATATCATATATCCAAAATGTTATGAAAAACAAAATGCATACCAACAACGTTTTTATTAATCATTCATGACTGGTGTCTGTTTCTTCTTTTTAATTTTGATGGCGATGCATAAGAAAAAAATTGAATTATGTTTCAAGAAAATATAATTATCTATTAGCAAACTTTGACAATTGTCTAGAATGAAACACTCATATACGATTAAAGGGGAAGGAGAGTCAAAAACAGTTTTTATCTATATTGATAAAGTGGTTTAAATTATCACATTTGGTCATGCTGTTTTGAAAATAAACAATATAATTAAGGTCTAATGCACGCTTGAAGTTAGAGAAAGAGAAATCGTATTTACTGGAGGCTGACATGATGTAGAACTCTTTTGTATTGAAAACAAAAAAAAATAAATTATTTTGACGTCACACCATCTATTCCGGTTTGGTTTACATATACAATGTACACACTGCTCTGAATAAAACGCTAATTTATGCCTTTCTGTCACTCAAGTAATGGACTGAACAAATTGATAATGTTAAGGTCCACACGTCAATCTAAAGAATTAATACATGTATGCATAGATATATGCATTTTTATCAAATAAATGACAGCTGTTAACC
The DNA here is from genome assembly GCA_016163765.1 of Magallana hongkongensis. Taxonomy (NCBI): domain Eukaryota; kingdom Metazoa; phylum Mollusca; class Bivalvia; order Ostreida; family Ostreidae; genus Magallana; species Magallana hongkongensis. The sequence continues at coordinate 14,799,413 of WFKH01003881.1, read as the reverse complement.
TGCTGTCATTCAAAGTTTTTATTCCAAGTCAAGTTCTTCGCTAACTGAATAAGTATGCTATAATTGTAATCGGGATGTTTAAAATACATTGTCTAAAGTCGGAATTACCATGTCGAAATACCGACGGCAGACAATTTCTACGATACTTGGCATCAGTTGACAATTTCCACAACTACGCTGAGATTCATCCGACACTAACCTTCGCTTTTAGATTTCAGCGAACATGCTCCGTTTGACGTTGGTTTGTAATTTAGTGGAAAGTCAAAGGTAAAAGAGCGGTTTCAAATCGATATTGTTTCAAATTTGCCAGAACTTGTCATTAAAAGCGAATACCACGATTTGCTAATACTGATGCTATGTTGATAAAACAAACCGGAATGGAAGACGAGACGTCATAGATTAAAGTTCAATGGCAGCTCCCATAGCGGCAGGAAATTTAAATTCTTGATTTATTCATTGTTCCGGGGTTTTTAATGAAAATAAATAAGATTTACAAATATAGTAGATGATAATTGATTGATTTATTGTACAACATATTGTACAACATATTTTTAGTTTCCTTCCCCTTTAAAAAACAATAACTTCAAAGATTTTGTCATTACATGTACATGTATATGAAATACATCACAAAAATCAACATTCCAGATTTGTTTTTTGTATCAGGTATTTTTGTCCAAAATATTTGATTAAGAAAATTCTGAAAAATAGAAGGTTTTCTAATCGAAGAAACTTTATCGGCGTTTTGATTGCTAAATTCACTCAAACCATTCCACGCCCCGCGCTCATTCCTATTAGTATTTGTACTCATTTGTGAATGTGAATGTTATCTCAAGCCACTGTCATTTTGTAAATTTTGAATTTACCGGGTGACAGTGAATACAAAATTTACAAGATGACAACCGGTAAGTTTTCAAATTTACAAAATGATACCGCGCTGTCTTCACAAATGCTGGATTCTCAAAACCAGTGACCTCAAGTTCAGAACATGGATGTGTTCCATGAACAGACGCTGCTAAAATTCTTCTATTGGACTATACCCACACATCGCCGAAAAACTTTTCTGGCTCAGGATAAATGTGGGAGGAAAATACATGTACATAATCCATGTTGTGGTACGTACAAAAACATATTATGCGCCGAATTGCTTACCAAAACAACAATGCTATTTGTAAGTGTAATCAAATTGCCTTATTCTATACTTTTTCGAGCTAAGAATATCTTGTTTTAAGAATAAATTATATCCAGTATTTCACAAGTAAGTATATTATTTTAAAGGTAATCAGTTACACGGTGTTGATATCACAGAAACACATTCAGGACAGGCATTTCTGTGGACATTTAACGTGACACGTTTCAACCGGTCAGCGGATTGCAGTGTTTTGTCCCAATAAAACCGTGGTACGTTATGTAGAGTTACAGATTATCAACGGAGATTCCAACGTCTTGACCTCTGCAGATGGTGTTGTCTGGGGTGTACCTGAACATTAAAAAGAGATCTACGATTCATTTTGAAAAACGTAAATATTTGAATTCTGTAATAAACTGCATACAATTTTCAGGAAAGAATTTATTTTCATTCATGCTTCATGATGTTTTGCCCTTGTGTTTTATATCACAATATAACAATAGGAATTCGAATTAATTTATTTGGATAACATAAATAAAATATCTAACGACGGATTGGAGTTTCTGGTATCTCAGCTGATTCGAAACGCAATGACATGCTCTATGTATGAACAATTTCTATGGTGCCATATAACTGTAGGTCAACATAAGGTCAACATATTTATCTTCTCAAGTCTCTAAACCATAGGTCATGTGGATGACAGATATATGCCACATATTTATCATTAATAATAAAAAGTTTTTGTTTAATTGTGCACAAAGTTTTCCGTGTTACTTTATGTCGGACTGATCTATTTTTCGGTGATTTGTTAGAGTGTTTGGTAAAAATTAAGTTTGTATTAAGCCTTTATCTTCAGAAATTAGAATCAGTCCTAGAAGAGGTGATACTGGGACCGCATCCCTCTTTGAAAATAAAATCAAATACAAAACACAAAAAGAAAGATGAGAGAGCGTATGTGTATGGGTAGGAGATGGAAAGAATAGGTTATATTCTCCAGATACAAATGATGTTACAAAGCAATCTGTCGACGAAACATGTGACTTTAGTAACTTAAAGAACTTACACTATCATTAAGTCGTCGACCAAGGTGTCTTAAAAAGTGCGGAAGAATCTGTACTTCGAACAGTGTTCAAAATCAAAAGTCCAAAAGGAAAATACACAACAGGAGCAGAACAAACACGAACCTCTACAAAAATTAGAGGTAGGATCAGATGTCATGGAGCAGTGAGCATCCTATGCTGACAGGTCACACCCGCCGTGAGCTCTTTGTCATAATCGGGAAAAACGGAAAAATCAACTTATTTAATAAAGGCCTAACAATAAGTATGAAAAAACCTCAATCAGCATTCGTTTTAGTGCAAGATTGTACGAGGGCCAATCAAAACATACGAAGACTTATACCACAGTTTTTTAACTAAACGTCATATTATTACCAAATTTGGTAGATAAAATTTACCAATAGTTTCAAATAATTTGATGTCAAAAAATTAAATATATTACTTTATTTCTTAGAATTATTCAAAATTAAATCCTGCAAAAATAAGGACAGGCCGCATAGGCAATATTTGTGTTATGTCAACAATAAACCATAAAATGTCAAAAGTAATATTTCTATAAATTTGGTTTAAAACCAAATAATATTGAAATCTCAAATTAAGTATTGTCATGCTATTTTATGTAACAAATAATGACGAGATATGTTGTTTTGTTGAATAGAAATCAGTCACTTAAGACAGATAGCCCTCTTTAAAATAGACATAACATTAACATCGCCGGACATTACGGCGCAACAAGAGATACAAACAGTATGGGTTTAACTCGAAAAAACCCCTATACAAACTGTGAAAATGATCAATGGTGCAAAAAATATGTCAAAACTTATTTGCACATTCGTGTTAACCGTAATACATTTTGTGGGTTTGGTGGTAACTGCATTTTGGACACCAAACAACCCAAAAGAAAACAGAATATCGGTAAATATTTGGTCAAAAAAATAAATAGTGCCATTTTAAATTGTAAGGAGAAAAGCACAATAAACTCAGCATGATATAAAGACAGGGTATTTTTATTGACGTCATCTTGACGTCATGTTTTGAACGTTACCGTGCGCCGTGGTGACAAAATATGTTGTTTTTAAAATCGGGTAACAAAAATAACTTTTCATCAAATGGAATGAAACTTACTTTTTCAGGAAAATAAAAGTTGGTGCGTATATTGATTTGTAAGTTATGATTTTTATGAAAAATATAAGATAGACAGCCACATTGTCTTCGTATTTTTTGATTGACCCTCGTATTCGCTGTCAGTAGCTTGCCTCGTTTTAGAAATTTATAGTGGCATATTTCTGCCATTCACATACCTTTAGGTCTATATAGTTATCTCGTCAAGTCACAATAGCTACTAACTTTTTCGCGGGTAAGATAACTTATGACTATTTGTGATAGCTAATACAACCTGACAATATTAAAATATCACATCTTGTCAAAATTTTGCTGCTTTGACCAATGCTGCCACCCACTTAACGTTTAGTCAAGATAGCTTTCCATCCATGAAATTTAATACTTAACACTGCATTTTAGATTAGGAAGTGAATATTGCAATGCTTACACAACTTATTAATCAATTCGTTTAAACATTTGTTATATTAACATTCATTTTTATTGGACAAATAAATAAAAAAAAAAACTCATGTAATGGGGAATACTGTAAACGTATTATATTTGGCGTGTAGGATATTTTGCGGAAATTAGTTTCTGAACAAGTTGGCGTGGATTTGAATTAGCGTGTTCCTGAATGTGGCTATTCTTATACATGTATGAATGGCTTTTAGCGATATACTTTATTTAGCGGAAGCCGCATTCCGCCAAAAGCACTAAATAGAATACACAGCCAAATGTACATGTAGTACGTTTACAGTATTCTGCCACCCATATAACTTTTAATGTACATAGCTATCTCTACTATCTATACTTATCTCAAGATGACTAATTATGAGGCTGGCAGAAATATGCCACCATGCATTACACTTCCACAAAATACACAATTTTCCTTTAAAAGCAAATATATAAGATGATAAAGTTGGCTTGAAAAAAAAAACCAAAGGCATGTTAAATATTAAATTTATTAGTTTGTAACAAATCCATATATTTAATAAGACATAGTTAAATGCAACATTCTCTTTGTCGCACTTTTACATACCATTAGTTTATATTTGATTGAATCTGTAGATAAACCATCTATTTTTGTTTAAGTGATCCCTTTCATACTACTTGATTATGCATGACATGTTCGGTTAAATGTTCTGAGTTAATATATATAAATTAACAAAGAAGCGAAAAAAAACTATCAATCCATAACAATGGTCATTTCAGATGTTAGATAACAATGAAAATTCAATATTGACACTCGCTTTTTGCTCCATTTTAGCTCTTGTCTTCTTATTTTATTTTTTTTATACTAATAATGCTCGATTATGATAGTTTTAATAATGAACAAAAATACGAGTATCACTTGTCTAATACATGTAAAAGGGAAACAAATCTCTTTGTTATGTTGATAAAAATCATGCCAAATTATTGTAGGCGTTTTGCATGAAATGTGGTGAAAACGAACAGAGTTCAAAAACAAAAAACAAAAGTCCAAAGGAAAAATACAAAACAGGAACAAAGCAAACACAAACCTCCACAAAAATCAGAGATTAAAAATAAGAATGTTTCAAACAAATTTGAAAGAATGCTAGATACTGTTTATTTGTGTTTATAACGAACTAGCAAGAAGAAAAATTCTGCTTAAAACAGAACTGCTATTTTTTAAACAACCGTAGACACAAATATGGCACGAGCCTTATTTTCATCACAAAGACATGTGGTGAGCTCTATGTCTTTTATGTAATTTGTCAAAAGACATTCAAATTTGGTTGACAATAAAAAAAAAACCCGCAATGAAACACAATAAAAAGAAAACTGCTCACATCGTGACCATACCCGTTAAGTAAGACCAAAATTAATCACTTACGGTCAAGATCTAGTAAATGAAAGTAGCTTTTTTATTTCTGAAACTTGAGATAGGTGTTTCATAACAACTTAAATTTTTAACTGTTACGGGGTTAAATTTAAGGTAAAAAAGTAAATATGATTTCAAAGCTGTTATTTTCGATGAAATATGAAGAAAACCGGCTATTGTTTTTGTATTTTTGTTTTGCTTTAACGAATAAAATATATTCAGAATGCCTACAGTCTTTTCAAAAACGGTATATAGGATGTTCTTGTTCTTCAAAATGATATGAAATTAAACATAGGAACTAGGGTTACTTTTTATAGGATTTTAAATGTCTTGTAAATGGTTTATTGTCTAGACATGATGCCAATAGGCCTTAACGGTCACCCGAGTGCCATAGCCCATACACAAACTTCTCGAGGAGTCTCATATATGCATTTAATTAAGTTTCATTCTGGAGTAGAAAAATTACAATATTGTAATGACGACCACCACCCTGCCTAAAATCTCTCAAAAAGGACTATAAAACCTATAATTTTCGCGAAAAACTTTAAAGATCAAAATAGAGTGCATGATCTGATACTGAAATGGTGCAAGAGAGGAAATAGTTTTTCCATATTTTTAACTTTCAAGCTAGGGTTAATGTGTATATGTTTTCATAGATAAACTAAAACAAGGTGGCTAGTATACATGCTTTATTCAAAACAACCTCCCTTCCCTCATTCCCAGGGGCAGACAGAAACTCAACCTGTGGGCATTAAAAAACAAATAACATGTGTTACTCATTCTATTCCAGCTATTTAACCTTCACAGACATTAAAACACCATCTTGCATTTATACCAAAATCATTTTACATGTACTGCTTATCAGTGCTTTTGGTTAGCCAATTATTACTTTACTATTGACAAGTCTATTTGTTTATTTAAAAAGTTAAACACTTTTTGTTTCAAATGATAAAAATACTTTCATAACTCTTTTCATCATACAATTTCTTAATCACATTATCTTTAATGATTAATTACTAAATATGTACAAAGCAAAGAAAGATAATTCTATTATGAAGAAGCAAGGGAATATAACTCCACCGAACTCTTTCCAAATGCTTTTACAATATCTTAACTTTGATAGACAGCTTCATTCTTTCCCTTTTCTAAAAATGTGAATTTACTCATTTCTTTCATTGAAATTCCTGAGCAGAATAAAATAATAAGACAAACACGAGGGTTGTTAGAAAAGTTTGCGGACATATTGATCTACGGAAAAATCACTGTGTACTTTGAAGGATGACGTTTGTTTTATTAAATGACTATTAATTAAAAATAAGTATGCAAAAAATCTGATGATTTTAATTTTTTTTAAATATACATCGATTTTTACTTTGCATGAATTAAATTTACGGAGCACCGTTTCATATTTCCACGACGTCAGGTGACGTCAAACAACTGGAAAACAAACCTGTCATTCTTTTCCAAAGTAAACACCTTTCAGTTCCACAAACTTTTTATGTCTTTTAACCCATGTATAAAATGTATCTTAATACCAAGATTTGTCACGTTTTTTAATAATGTGTTTTGTGGCGTATTGTAGATCATTTAGGTCCAAGAATCTCTGTCCAAGCAGTTTCGACTTAAGATAAGGAAATTAAGCGAAATCCGTAAGTGAAAGATCAAGGCTGTATGGGATTTTGTTCGTCATCAAAGATATCAATCTTTCCATCATTAAACCTCTGATGTCATTTGTAGACCATTACCCTAGACACATATGGGCCATTTCAAGCAACATCAAAGAATCTCTTGGTCTCTATCGGAGATTTTCCTGCTTGCACACAGAATTTAATGACGGCCCGGTGCTCCAAGATGTACTTTGATGTTAACGTTTTTGACTCAATTTTCAAGCGTTGATCGGCGATATTCGGCGATAAAACAGTCAAACGTTAGTCAATTTAGTTGATACTTTTACAAATTGACGTTTATAAGTTCTTATAATGTCATATAAAATACTGTGTATGTTTATGCGCTTAAACGGTACAATTACTAGAGAAGGAAAAATGCGTACAAAATATAAAATAATAAAAAAACCTGACATGCTTCGTGAAGCATAATTATCATAATATAGTAATTAAGCTGTATATTTTTTATGCTGCGTTAAAAAAAAACAAATTGTTACATATTTATTAGAATATACGTCAAGTTTTTGCTGGTATCATGCGCATTGTCCGCTCACAATTGAACTTGTCCGCGAACTTTTCTAACAACCCTCGTATATACCACCCCCTCCTAGCCATAACCCTTCCTTACATGTAGGTGACATTAAATATTATTAAAGATGAAAGCTTATTGGGTTTTTTTCTAAATATGCAGTCAGTTTTTATTCTGTGTCGGTAGACGTTTTTTTAACATTATAAACTAACATTAACATTAACATTAAATGACAAATTTGGCCACACCCTGTAGTAAGAACCCCTACCCTATATACTATATACTATATGAGTGTTTTGGGCCCGCCCGAGATTCAAATCCCTTTATTTGGAGACATGAAATTTAAAATATTGATAGATGACTCTATTTTCTTTCTTTATGTCCAATCAGTTTTTATTCAGTATCAGCAGAAGTAAAGAAGAAGATTATTTTTAAACATTAAATGCATCAACACTATATGACTATTTTGGCCTCGCCCTAGAATCTGAACCCCTACCTCGCGGGGACATGAAATTTATAATTTTGGAAGAGGGCTTCTTGGTCTACAAAATTATGAATTTAGTTTTCCTTACAGGTCTGTGCGATTAGAGAAGATAATTTTTAAACATTATATGCATTAACACTATACATCCACTCTGACCCCGCCCTAGAGTTAAAAATCATACTCCAGGGGACATAAAATTTACAATTTTAGTAGAGGACTTCCTAGTTAACATAATTATGAAGTCAATTTTTTTAACAGATGTGTGAGAGTAGAGAAGAAGATTTTTAAACATTATATGCATCAACGCTTTATGACCATATTGCCCCCCCCCCCCCCACGGCCTCAACCCTTGACCCAGGCGCCATGAATTTCACAATTTAGGTAGAAGAGTTTGTGGACATTATAACCATGCATTCAGTTTTATCCCACCTGTGGGTGTAAACAAGAAGATTTTCTAGGATTTTATACATTTTCACTGTATATGCATGCCCCGCTCTAAGGCCTAAACCCAGGGATCATGAATTTCACAACTTAGGTAGATGACTTCATGGACATTAAAACCATGCATTTAGTTTTCAACAAATATATATGGAAGTAGAGAAGATTTTCTAAGATTAAAAACATTTTTACTATATGGTCATATTAACTCCAACCTAGAGCCTGAACCCCTAACCAAGGGCCCATGAATTACCAATTTTGGTAAAGGGCTATATGGACATCATAACCATGCATTCAGTTTTTTCCTCACATGTGTGGGAGTAGAGAAGAAGATTTTTGAAAATTTTTGTAGTTTTCGAGAAGTTGAAAATGTAACATTGTTAACGCACGACACACGACGCACGACGACGGACGAAAACAGAACTCAGGTGACCTAATAAAAGACATTGGAAAGCATGTTTACGTTAAAGAAGTAAATATAATTTTTAAGTTTTGCTCATTTCAACAATAGACAAATGAAAGTTTTTTATCTATATTAAAATGAGTATTTATCAAAAATCAATTTCTTTGAAAACCTCCGTGAAGTTCAACAAGAAGTGATGCATGTTTGAATGTTCGCGGATTCAGACTTATAAATATCTAACATTAAGAGAGTTAGCTCTCCTGCTTGTTTGAGGTCATCACGGATATCCTCATCTTTGGTGCAGTCTTGAAAGCCAAGTCTTTAGTTTTCTAGAGGAAAGAAAAATATTACTCAAATAATGCAGAAAGACAAATGTCTTTGAGTTAGAACTGTAGTTTTGAAATACTATTCAAAATGAATTCATATACAAAAAATACACAAGAAAAGCTCCTACTCGTACAAAAGTTTCAAATCTGCAACAGTGTAGCTTTTACTTATAATTAGGCCTTTGGCGTTAAAATGAAAAGTAAACAAACTTACTTTGATTATTTGATGACTCTTTACAACAGAGCCTGATTTCAACCTGAAAAATAACACATAAATGACAAATTATAAGAATACTGCTTGTTAACTTTTCCATGACAATAATTTTTATATCCGGAGAAGGGAGGAATAAATGCCAAGCTCATTTTAATTT
>WFKH01003881.1:14695365-14755565 GCA_016163765.1 Magallana hongkongensis | reverse complement strand
AACTTAACGAATCTTTATCAAATATTGGGTAATCCGATGTAATACATTTAAAAGCTTATGCTTGTATCGGTTAACCCTGCATGTATCAGTTTGATGGAGCAGAAATCTTATTAATGGAATTCATTTTTTTTAAATTTATCTTCGAAAGACGATAAATGCTCGATGAATATTTTCCAAAAATAATTAAATATTTTATCTTCGAGAAAGAAGAAATTACTATTAGATGTTAAGGCTCAATTAAGTAACTGACGTGTGTTAAAAGACTGTATTTATTTATCCCATATCAAGAATAAATCGTATTTCAGTTGCAAATACCTGATGTTAATCCTGGGAAATGTAAAGACAGCATTACCTTTAAAGACAATTCGAACACCATCGGAATTACAGCAGAGACACAGAGTGATTTCAGGGATTCCATGATCATCACAACAGGACCAACCTTGTCAATAACGCTGCAAACTTGCTTTCAATATTCAAAATGGGATGGAGAAAACATATTTGAAGTAAAAGCTTCTATAACGGGTAAATCATCTGACGTGATATCGGTCATACAAGTTTCTAGGGATTCTAAACCGTATATCTTACATTTAAACATTTTGAAGTCGTCCGTTTTTAGGTTAAAACTTGCACTTTTAGATTTTAATTGCATTTGTAACATGAAAAATGCACAATGTTGGTGAAAATTATAAAGCTAATGACCATGTTCAACTCTAATGTATCTCAAGACAAGAGCTGATGATCCCGGCATTTTAAAATTGTGTTTTAGATAAACCAGGATGTGGGATGTCAAATTCAAAAGACGGGTGTACATTGAGATGTCAGGTACCCTCAGCCTACATTGCGACCGATCGTTATCCCTCACTGTATCAGCCGGGAGAAAGATGTTTTTGGCGAATTGACGGCAAATTCGGACACTACGTGCAACTAAACATACTGAGCATTGACGTCATCAATGGTGGAGCGTCGTGCGCAAATTCATATATCGCTGTCTACGACATAGATTTGAACGACAAGGAAATACTCCTTGGGAGGTACTGCAAAGAAAACAGACCTTACAGTGTCATCTCGTCCAACTGGCATCATATGAGGGCGGAGTTCCGTGCAGACTATGGCCAGGAGCAGGGTCGAGGCTTTTTGGCAGAGTATTCATTCGTCACCCACACATTTTCTTCTTTGACTCACGAAGGTTTAACTTTATGCTTACTTTACCTAAACAAATTCTATGAATAAACAATCATAAATTTTCTATGGTTTTGATTTTCCATAAAAAATTATGGTGTGAATTTGTTAACAATTAATTTACAATCATTCTTAGATTGTCCTGTTGGTTGGCACTACAACAACCATAGCTGTTATAACATCTTTTCTAATGACGTCGGAATCACATGGCCGGAAGCGAATCTAAATTGTACCAAACAAAATGGCAGCCTCGTCAGCATAGCCTCAAAACAGGAACTAAAATTCATTCACTTTCTTGTGATCCAAAATATAAACAACATGAAAGACACGAAAATGCTCATTGGTTTGTTCAAACATTTGTTATTCTTTAGATTTTAGTTTTGATTGCAAAAAATAAACAGGAATAGTTTGGCGTAAAAAAATACGACTTCTCTCTTTTCTGCAGGTCTTCGCAAGGTATATTCAGAAGATAAAAATGAATTACAGTTTGTATGGTCTGATGGAAATCCACTTACATTCACAGCCTGGTAAGGTTAAAAAAAAATGAAAATAGGCCGCACTGTAAAGGAGCGCTAACTATGAAAATATCAACGGATTTAAACGTTCATTTAACGATGCATCTATTATTACAAATTATTTTATCATGATATAAATTTGATATTAAATAAAACAGCATGGTAAATGCTACTTTGAATGACACTTAGTGTTGTCCCCTGTATTAACAGTCACATAAAATACGTCAAATTTTTACAGTATGACGTCACATTGACAAGTGCATTGCGATTAGTCAGTTGTTTAAAATTAATGTTGTTGGACTTGTTCTACTAACAAAATGCACGCAGAGGTTATTTTTAATGTAGTTTAATGTGTTCGTACCCATATGAATTGGAATTTACTTTGTTTTGAGAATTTAATTTTAATGACTTGTTTTTCGAGATGTCATAATTAACATTTCCCATACTTTCTAATCTGCGCGACCAAAAAGTAGACCTTAACAGTGCTAGGTATTCAAAGTTGCAAGCTCTTCATGATCAAGAGTCATGGCAAAGACATATTTGAACTTGGTGTTTGAGGTATTTCTTTGGAAAATAGGAGAAAAACATACTGGTATGCAGAGATTGTAAAATATTTTTTATTGAAATCACTTTGCTACAAATTTAAACAAATGTTTATGCTCATCCATTGATCTAAAAGATTATCAATAAAGACTGTCTAATCAATACTCTCCATTTTTAGATCCATCAATGAACTGTAGCTTGTTAATTTTTTCCCCTCAATAACACTTCAATAGTCATTGACAAATTATTGTCATTTATTTGTAACAAATCAAAACTTACTACAAATAAACTACATCACAAACAGGGAGATTTAGGACAAAGACAAAACTTACACTTATTAAAAGGACTTTTTGAACATGTACTGTGGGATTTCCCGTATTGGTTTAACAACACCGGAACAAATTTGGAGATCTCCAGGTAAAATTATATACAAAAACAGTAAACAAAAATAGCAGGATGATCTCCTTTAATATAAACAGAGGTAAAAATTAGGATGGCAGACAAAAAGTTCTGCCATAAATCTTCTGCCTAATAAATTCCCGCCACCCAAAGGAGATAGATACAACTGGAACTGAAATAAATAACTGAATTTAACATATTGTTTAAGTAAAATTTGGAAATGATTTTGATATCTAAAACGACTGTCCCCCTATCATGCCATTATCACATGTAATATAATGTAAGTAACATTTTGTGATATATATAAAATACATGGTTACTGTCTTGAAATATAAGCTATATTTGGGTGAGGGCAAGAAAACGTGACAGAGGGCGCGGCTTGCCGAGCCCTTTTTACGTTTTCGACCCGAACCCAAATATCGCTTATATTTCAAGACAGTTATTATGTATTTTGTTTATCCTGCAACATAATATCACATTTTGCACCTCAAATAAGCTTTATTTGACAAATTTCGCTGCATATGCAGTTGAAACCATGACGCCATGGCGTAAACGAATCAAGAAAGATGACGTCACAATGCATTTGAACGTAGGTTAAATGCACGAGGCTATATAAGGGCATTGACCGAATATAGCTTTGGTTTATTGGGTTACCTTTATTCAATCAATGCAAGGGGTAGTTGCAGGATAAAACAGACTAGGTACTATGAGCAAGCTCACAAATGATACCTCCCGCTAAGAAAAAATCATAACAAGTATTTTCTATTACAGAAAATAATGGATGCTATCTATTTCACCGTCCATGTTCTATAATGCTAATATGAGTACACAAACTAATTTCTATTCTTTAAATTCCATTTTGTTTGAACTTAACTGTTAATGAATGAAGTTATTTGCATCCTTATGATAACAAACATGACTGGAATCAAACGATAATCCACATGTCAAGCAGCCATTAAATGTTTTGAATTTTAGGTATACCGAGCCCAATTTTTTTCCGAAAATTTTTTTCAACACAATTTTTGTCCAAAAAACCCCCCAAAAAACATTAGGGCAGGACATTTTCAGAGAGTCAGGCGGGGATGAGAATCTAAAAATTTATTTCATGTGGCCTGACACAAGAAAGCTTTGCGTCAAATTTTAGCTTCTAATCATTTAATTAATACAAGACATGACACAGACAGGTATTAAGCATTTTTAAACGATAACCTTGAACTTGCCCAAATGACCTTGGGTCAAAGTCATGACACACCTTCAGGTCATAAGCAATCTTTCAGTGAAGTAAGAACTTCAAATGTTTCTACATGAGAAAGATATGGACCGGACACGAATTTAGCACTTTTTCTGCCAGTGACCTTGACCTTGCCCGAATGACCTTGTGTCAAGGTCATGACACACCTTCAGGTCATAAGCAAAATCTTTGTGTGAAGTAGGAACTTCCAATGTCTATCCATAAGAAAGATATAGACCGAACATTTTGCACAGACAGACGGACGGACAAGGTGATTCCTATATACCCCCCCCCCCCAAACGTCGTTTTCGGGGGGTATAAATATATATAAAATATGATGAACTGATCTTGCCAGGTGTCCAGCAACATGAAATAATAAATCCCCAAAAATACCATTTTTCAACAGTCAAAACTTTGTTTTCATAAAGACAAGGTGGTAAATTTAGCAGACTTATGATCTGTACTACATACAAAAAGGGGATACAATAAGATGTATGGTTTAACAACGAAAATATTGAGACAATAGCAGACACATGATCTAACTACAAGATGTATTGGTTGATAAAAACGTTTACCAAAGCAATTAATTTGCCATGTGACGTACTGAGTCGCAGGGTGTGGAGGACTCCCAGCGCTTTAAAAACATTATGAAAATGTTAAACGAGGAAAAGTGATTATATTTCTTAATGTGAAAACACCTCAATTTATTCTGTGATAGTGGTTATTTGGGCGTTGGAGCAATTTACACTAATTACGCGATAAGCTTAACACCGCGTAAAATACCCTCACGCGTATAGGGGAAAAAACCACTTTAGAGTGGTAAATCACGCATTCGCCTTTTTAACACCCACGCACATTGTTTGATTATAGAAATTGCGTACTTACAACCAGCGTTAATAACCACTTTTACAGTAATTGATGCTTCTATTTTTTTATATTTATTGTTGCTAAGGTATCGTGATGACGTCATCATGGATCGACAACCTAACGGATTGTACAGTGAGAAGTGTACAAGCATCAACATCTACAGTACTTTTTCCATGAATGATTGGCACGACACGGCATGTGCCTTTGATAAAATAAGAAGCTACATGTGTGAAACCGACATCAGCTATACAAAAGGTGAAACCATTAACTCATATGTTCATAAGAATCTTAGTTGATTGTAATGATTTTAACAAACATTACCAACAAAATTTACATGTTAAACAAGTCATCAAGTGTTTTGAAGATTTTACAAAATATAATCCACATTAACAAATATCGATGCCTTGCCTAACATTATATTAAGTAAACCACAAAATCGCTCAGCTACCTTGTAAAGAATTATTAGGCCTTATCATCTTCTTTAAATATCTTGATTCTTAACAAAAGACCGATTAATTATTAGGGCTCTCTAGTCAGAAAAAAACTTGCATAAATGGCATGATACTGAATCATAATTTTTATATTACATTTAATAAGAGAACATACGCCGATTTAACTGGTGGAACAATGGATCGACCATTACCCAGTCGTTTGGTGACGTCATATTCACTTGTGATAACCTCGAGCACATTAATACGCTGTTTGTTTGTGACGGAATAAAGGATTGTAGTGACGGATCGGACGAATCTAATTGCAGTAAGTGTTATGAGAAAGACACAGATTTTTTTTAGATTTGGTATCATTAAATCAAACGGTTATCTTTTTCAAACGTTGCAAATCATACAAAAATATATGCATATTCATTGATGAACATGTTGTACACAATGTCCGTAAAAGGACTAGTTACAGTTTAAGTCAATTTTTGTTTTGTTTTAAAGTAATTTTAAAAATATTACAAAAAAATCAAAATATAACGTTAACATCTTTTATCATAAGAATACCTTAAAACTAAAAATCTGTAAATATTTACCTGATTAAACTGTTACAAAGGTACATGTACATGTATTTGTGACGTCATAAAATGTGCATTTTCCCGTATTTTTCATAAAACTGAGTAGAAGACACCAATTTTTACGTAGTTAGTTTTAAATAAAAAAACTTGTTCGCAGCCGTCGCCCACAACGAACTTCTTATCATAACTTTATCGTGTGATATCGATTGAAATGAATTAATTTCATTGTTGGCGACGGCTGCGCACACATCGTCTTCTTTTAATAACTTTGAGAAAAAGTGCCATTTTTATCGTTTTTGACCATCTTTAAAAAATGACATAATGTTGGCCCCATGCAATACTCTGTTTCAAAAACAGAGCTGAGGTGCATAAATTGGTACTTCATAAACACTTGTGTTCTAGATGGTATATACATACATACTCTGTACATGTATAATTTTTCTTTAGATTCAAACAACCTTTAAATTTTTAAGCAAATATTGAAGGAAACTGTATCTTTTTCTGTAAAAAATACATTTTAAACAATTTAGTCTTAATCTTTTACTGACCATACATATAAACCACAAAAACTTGCTGAAGTATGTAAGTACTTTGATGTTTGTAACAGGTGCCCGTTGTACAGACACACAGTATCGGTGTGGTGATGGCGGCTGTATCTCATTCAGTCTACTCTGTGACTTTGTTGCTCACTGCCTGGATGGTTCAGATGAATCCAGTTGTTGTAAGAGTGCTATTGTAGTTCAGTGTTAGATCATTTTAAGGAAATACGATTGACAGCAATCTTATAAATTCTAATCAAGGTACTATTAAAATAGCGCCTTTAGCAGATTATTTTGCATTGCAGTCAGACAGCCCTGCAATGAGAGTCAGTGGGAGTGTTCTAGTGGTCAGTGTATTCCCGTTGTATACCACTGTGACATGAAGCCAGATTGCGTTGACGGAAGCGATGAACAGTTTTGTGGTATAGTATTTATTATACCAGAATGCAAGTCGCTGTTGATTGATCTCCTCTTGTGTTGCACTATACAATAAATTATTGGTATATTTTTTCAATACAGAAGTTTTGTAATTTTCACCGGGCTCGGGTCGAGACAAGTATTCAAATGGGTCAATATCTAAGTCTGAAATAAGTGTTACTAGTTCTCTTTCGAACTCATCTATTTTGTGAAAACCTCTCAATTTTGTTATGTATTTTGCATACCAATTTGTAAAAACTACGCTTGTATTATAGAGGGTTGTAAACATGGCTTCGAATGCTACGATCAAACCTGCCTTCATCCGTCAAAGGTTTGCGATGGCTTCATCGACTGCAATGGATTCTATGCGGAAGATGAATTCCAAAACTGTGAAAACAACGTACGGAAGTCATGTAAAGACTGGTGGAGTCTGGGAAGGCGGGAAAACGGAGAATATCTTGTCAGCCTCAGTCTGGGTGGTAACTAAAATTGGCCACATATTAAAAGATCCTCTACTTGAAAGAATGGTCGTTTTGATTTTTAAAGCTTAAAAAGAATAATTTCACATAGATTTATTGGATTTTACAATTTATAACGAAGGCGTGTTTTCTAGTCGGTTTTTCCATATTGTTTGTAATTTTTTTCCATTACTGTATATAATGACTTGAAATTGAATTCTTTTATATAGGAACAAGTCTTGCTACTGAAAATAAAGTATTCCTATATAAGGAATAAACATTATTCCCCCCTCCCCGCAAACGAGGTTTGGGAGAGGTATATAGGAGTCACCGTGTCCGTTTGTCTGTCCGTCAGTGCAAACGTCATGTCCAGTCAATATCTTATTTATGGATATAGACATTAACAGTTTTTACTTCACACAAAGATTGACCTGAGGGTGTGTCATGACCTTGATCCTATGCCATTTGGGCAAGGTCAACAAGTTAAAAGCTTTATTCTTGTCTGTGTCATAACTTGTATTATTTGAAAAGATTAGAGGCTAAAATTTGGCACAGAGCTTGCTTGTATCAGGTCACAAAAAATTAATCTTTAAATTTTCATCCTCGACCGCCCCTCTGAAAATGACCCGCCCTGATGAATTTTTTTTAATTTCGAATAAAAAAATGTGTAAAAAAAAATTTTTGGAAACAAATTTGACTCGATTTACCGAAAATTCAAAACATATAATGGTGTCTTGACATATGGATTCGCAACATCTCAGGCCTTTCCGGCAGAGCTCGGAAAAACACCTCGAATGTATTAACATTACCATATGTTAGAATTTTAAACAAAACGCAGACGCTTCCCATTAAAATAAATATTGGCTGGACAGCCTTATATTCTGCTTCTGTGGTATATTTTAGGGTATATCATCGACTTTAATGTAGTCTAGCTCGCATTTCAACGTACTGTAAAATGTGTTGCATTTATATCTAGTTTTAAAAGGGGGGGGGGGGGTCATGGACGCCTATGTAATACATTCGAGGTGTTTTTCCGAGCTCTGCCGGAAAGGCCCGAGGTGTTGTGATCGGTGTATTCGTAAGCAAAACACTTTTTTTATGTAACGTTATAGGTACGTTTTCCGATGAGTGACAAACAAAACTGACCCCTTTAAATATATATTGTAAAAACAAATTACATGTGTATTTATATATAAATAAAAATAAATTTGTGAAATTTGTAAATATTTAAGAATAATGCACATGCAACATAATAAAAGAATTCATCTGGCAATTAAAACCTGAAAAAAACAGGCACTGTCAGTGTGGTGCCTCTAAATACAGTGTATCAGTGCATTTTTGGCTCCCCTTAACAGCAAAATGCAAATAAATCAGCCATTATAAGTTCTGTGCGTTTTAAACAGCAAGTGCTGAGGCAATGTTTCATAATATCTTAAGAGTACATTCGCCAGCTTTTTAATGAGCTATATTACCCAGGGGAATACGGGGTACGATCGAGCAATTTTAGACAGAGTTATGTCCCTTGGACGTAGAAAAACTCAAATTATTTGCAGTATACGTTCCTTTTTTTATGCACATATTGAAATGAAATATGGTATACAGATTTATCATAATATATCGGTCAAGTTTGATTTTGGGTACGATCGAGCAATTTTTTACAGTAATGCGCCTCGGGCAGATTTTGTATATTTTCCTCGAGATGTTTCCAAGGAAGGGAGGCAAACATCTCTTGATTTCTGAGAAAAACCCCCTGGCTTTTATACGAAACTGTGTTCAGCTACCTTATCCTTTGATTCCAGTCATGTTTGTTATCATAAGGATACAAATGTCTTCATGCATTAACAGTTACATGTAAGTTCGAATAAAATGGAATTTATAGAATACAAATTGGTTCATGTTCTCATAATAGCATTTACAACTTAAAAAATTAGGGCAGTTGTTATTTATAGAACATGGAGAGTGAATAGATATGTTTAAAATAAAACCCCACCACCCGTCCCATATTGTTTGCAAATCAGGATGAGAATCTAAATATTTATTTAATGTGGCCTGACCTGTAAAAATGTTCTGACTTGAGTTTGGTCATTTGGGCAAGTTCAATGACACTATAAGAAAAAGAAGCATCTATTATTTTTAAATAGAGGAATATAGTTGTGATTTATTAGCGGGGGTATCATTTGTGAGCTTGCTCACAGTACCTCTAGTTTTCTCAGCTCTAAATCGAATTTGTGTTTTGTATTAGGAAAAGATCAAAAAAAGGTGGAGTGTAGATTTAACAGATCTGAGCAGATCGTGACTGTACAAACACTTATCCACCACAACCTGGAAGAAACCATTGTAGCTATCAAGGGAACCATCAACACAACTCTAAAATACGCGGCGACCGAGAAACAAATCTCGTACCTCAAAAATGAAAGCACGTGTAGTCAATCAATCCGAATACGTTGTCATTACACAAACAATTCGCAGGATAATATCTGGATAGGGGATAATGGAAAAGAGTTTCATTCGACTTTAGGTGAATCAACGGAAGGCTGCTCATGTCCCTATGTCAACAAATGCGAAGAAGGCAAAACCAAGTAAGACTATTCTTTCAGATGTCTACGTTTTATATTTTATATATTATCCCATTAGATGGCAATCGATTAAAAATTTTTTTATTACAGTCACAGAGAGACATTTTATAGATGTAGATAGCTCCAGAAACTATACAAAAGCACTTCTGGCACTTTGAAGCAAACTATTGTATCATCCATGTGTGGCGTGGGAGGGGGGATACGTTGATCTCATTGGTTAATATTGCCTCCATTTTACGTTTCCATAATGGTGTTCTCAACTACGACATGTGTTGATAACGATCAGTTTTCAAAATCAAAAGTCCAAAGGAAAAATACAAAACAGGAGCAAAGCAAACACGGACCTACAAAAAAATTTGAGATGAGACAGGTGTCATAAAGGAGTGAGCATCCTCTGCTGAGCGGTTACACCCGCCGTGTGCTCTTTGTCATTATCGGGAAAAACAGGACTATCAACAGTTTTGTTTGAAGTCATCTTTTCGTAAGTTCTATGGTCGATACAACGACCTTGTCAGCAAATAAATCTTCCACTGGGTCGCATGCTGACTGACGTTTTCTATACTAATTGTAAGACCATAATTAATCACCTAATTGTCTACGGGCTTCTCCGTTTTTTTCCGATTACGACAAAGAGCACACGGCGGGTTTGACCGGTCAGCAGAGGATGCTCACTCCTCCTAGGCACCTGATCCTACCTCTATCTTTTAAGAGGTCCGTGTTGCTCTGCTTTGAATTTGTATTTTGTTTTATGGATTTGAGATGATTGACAGTTTGTTATTGTCATTTTTCATAAGTCCGTACACAACGTGATACATTGTTTCATAAATTCTACCAAACAAAGTAAAATTATTCCAAAATTATTTATGATAAACCATTTCTATTATCAAGTTTATTTCACATTCATGACATTTGCTAACAGGTTTTAATTAAGATCGTTGTACTTAAAATTGTGTTTTGATCCATACAGGTAACAAAATAATTATTTGATACGAAGAATTAGCATTAACTTATATATAGAATGTGAAAATATAATTGTTTACAACATGTATATAATGCTCATTTTGATAGAAATACATATGTAAAATTGACAGTATCAAGACAGGAAAATTGATCGGTATATAATAAAAATTTATATTCACCACTGCTGTGGATTCTATAAATTAAATTAATATATTAAGATATTTTTGATTGATCAGTTACCCAGTCTGAAGTTAAATTCTAGGTGTAACTGTAATTCAACAAATGATGGATGGTACCGCGCAGAATTCACGGAGGTGCGAGAAGATTTCGGTGTCATAACTAATCACTCCGTTCTGCCAATCAGAAGAATTTATATCGTCCCTCCTGGGGTTGAAAAGTTCGTCAAATTAGATGCTGGGCCATTGATCTGTTCTGACGGTAGACATTTTATTCAGCTAAGAATGCTACAAGGAATTTGTTTTGATTAAATCAGTTAAAGATGTTATGTATGTTCTAAAATTTAAAAGTAAAATATGTAAAAAGAACATTTTTGTAGAAACGTACGCTGTTACCGATGACTTTCTTTGCCGGTCTGGAAAGATTCTACCGATGTCACAGCGGTGCATTCTGGATTATGACGTGTATGGTGATGTCACCGGATGTAGAGACCTGTCCCATTTGGAAGATTGCGGTATAACTAGTGCATTCTTTTAACATTCAGCCTGATATAGCTTTAATTTGAATTTTAAATACACTATCTTTACTTTCTTTCAGAGTTCAGCCAATGCCCGATGGGATTCTTGAAATGTCCCAATAGCTTTTGTATACCTCCAAGATTAGTATGTGATGGCCATAAACAATGTGAACATGGTGTGGATGAATTACTGTGTGGTAATTATGTTTTACGAGAATTAAACTTATAATAAAAAGTATTTTGCTGTAATCCCGCGTACTAATTTCAAAACCTAATCCGAAAATTCCGTGCGCTTTTAAGATTTATTATTTTTATTAAACGTAACAATTTGTCTGTGTTTTTGTCATCTTTTTTTTCTATTGAAATATTTCAACTTGGCTAGAGAAGTAGGAGATACCACTTTCTGATATAGACTTAGTATAGTACAACATACCAACACTGAATTCCTTCTATTACACATTTGCCAATTGTTTATCTTCTTTTAGAATCCTGTCCAGGTCTGTATAAGTGCAGGAACAGCAGCATTTGCATTGATCCAAGTAAACTGTGCGACTCCGTTCCCCATTGTCCGTACCATGACGACGAACTGTTGTGTGACATTGAGTACCCAGAAGAATGTCAGTGTCACGGTCTTTCTGGCGTTTGCAGAAACATTAATAGCACTAGTCTAGTCAAGCTTCCAAAAGAACTCCGGACTCTTACCTTGAGTGAAAATGACTTTAGTCAATATTTACCAAGTTTCGAATATTTGATCAATTTAGTTATATTGAATCTTTCTAACTGCAGGCTGAAATCATTAAAATCCTACTCCTTTGTCAATCAAAGGAATCTCCTAGAACTAGATCTAAGAAATAACAGAATAACAAATATAAGTCCTTATGCTTTTACCGGATTAGAATCTTTAAAAACTTTGAACCTTGAAGGAAATAATTTTCTAACAAAAATATCAGATCTGGCATTTCAAGGATTACACAAATTACCGAGTTTTGTCGTCACGAATTCCCGTTTGCAAAATATTAGCAAAAATACATTGACAGGACTTGTTAGGGTCAGGCATTTAAATCTTTCCGAAAATGATATTCGTTTTGTTTCGGATTTTGCATTTCACAGTCTGACAGAATTAATTGTTCTGGATTTGAGAAAAAACAAAATTGAACAATTTTCATCCAAAATATTTTTTGGGCTATCAAAGCTCACAAAACTATATACGGACTCGTGTGCATTTTGTTGTTTACAGCCGCCGTCAGTCAAAGAATGTTTGCCCCATCCCAACGAGTTTTCTTCATGTGACGACTTGATGAAAAACAACGTGTTGTCAGCGTTCCTGTGGATCATTGGATCTTGCTCCTTGTTGGGAAATGTTGGCGTTTTTGTCTTTAAACTGTTTTTCGACACTGACACTCTGAAGAAGGGGCACGGCATCTTTATAACCAGCCTGAGTATATCTGATTTTCTGATGGGCGTTTATATGATTATCATAGCTTCAGCTGATATGTCCTATCGAGGGCGCTATGTTTGGAACGATCTTCTCTGGAGGCGCAGTACTACCTGTCGAATAGCTGGGATGCTAGCAACGGCCTCCAGTGAGACTTCTGTCTTCTTGTTGTGTCTTATAACTCTAGATCGCCTGATTGCAGTAAAGTTCCCTCTCGGTCAGTTTAGGTTCACAAGAGGCAAGGCTCTGATATGTGTCGCAATTGTTTGGAGTATCACCATTTGGTTAGCTGTTATTCCTTTGATCCCAGGAAGTTATTTTCAAGGAGAATTCTACTCCCGTTCCGTGGTGTGTCTTGCTTTGCCCCTCACGAGAGATCGGCCTGCTGGATGGGAGTATTCTATGGCGGTATTCATTATTCTGAATTTTCTGTTGTTTATCATCATTGCTTTGGGACAGTGTTTTATTTACAAGGAAATATCACAATCGTCATCAAGAATCAAATCCACCAAAAGAAGTCAGGACATTGTCATTGCACGAGGCCTTTTCTTTGTGGTTCTGTCAGACTTCCTATGTTGGTTTCCTATTGGAATTATGGGTAATATTATGACACTTTATGATTCAAAACCAACTTTCTGTTACATGTAGTAGCAGCGCTATTGTTGTATCAGGTGTAGATTCCTGTTTTGTTTTGTTTCTCTGTACAGGACTGCTTGCTATAAGTGGCCAAGTCATATCGGGAGAGGTGTATGCATGGGTTGCTGTCTTCATTCTTCCGATAAACTCAGCTCTAAACCCCTTTCTATATACATTTGCTAATGTAAGAAAGAAGGTGAGTTTAATGCGAAATCTTAATCTTTAGGTATTTGTATATTTTCATTAATACTTTTTAACGGTGCTACCGTTGTGGCGAGCGCAGCAAAAATTACACATACCTTGCATCATTGTCAACCTAGTGATATTTTGAGAGTTATCAACTAACATCAAAGAAGTTTTGAGAGAGAGAGAGAGAATTATATGATATTTTAAGTTTAATAAAATAAATCTTACAAAATACATAGACTTGCTTCCCCCTAAAATCGTTATTTACTTTTGGAGAGAATTGATCAGTCTGTAAAATGTATTGAGTTTAATTTGGTCAAAAGTTTAAACGATAAATACATTATTATTTTCTTTGTACCTTGTTGTTATCTGGGGTTTTTTCCCTGGTTCATATATTTTTTTTTATTTGTTAATTTTTGCATACTAATTACATGCGTTGTATCCGTGCCCCCGATCCCTGTTTGTAGGTGTGTAATTTCCCACTTTCCAATTTGATGGTTTGACAATATGCAATATCTGCATAGGTTTTTGAACTGTTTATATTTTATTTTTATTTTTTTTTATTTAGTTAAAAATACCTCTTTTTATTTTCTCCCTACTTATACTTACTGTACAGGGACGCAAACTTAGCTTAAAATTGGATCGATATGACAGTGAAATATGGCATTTGCTTGTATATATATCATCTCTCTATCAAAACCAAAAAAAATCATCTTAGGCATGCAGGTATCGCAGTTTATACTTAAAAAGCTAGTACACGCATTACAGATGTTTGATCCACCTGTAAATTTATTGCGGGAAATATAGCGCGAGATCACTGTGACGTATATGTTAAATTCTGTTTTCATTTGTTTACGTATCTCAACTCAACACAAAGGAATGGAAGCTTGTAAAAAATCTCTTGGGTCTCACCAAAGCTTGTGCGGTACTCAAAACATGTCTTCAAACCTCAAGGCACCGTAAATTACCAATGAAATGTTACCCTGTTTTGGCATTGCACTACGGGAAAAAACATTAGCGAGCATTATGAGATGTTGCCAAAACATTTTCTTGATGAATCTGTAGGTTTAGCTCGTTTTTTTCCCGTTCCCGGGCGCACTGGTTCTTAAGCTCGCTTCGTTGCGCGCCTTCGAGTTGCGCTCGCTATCATTAAAACATAGACATCAAAATGTAATTAAAAACTTTTTAAGCCTGTTGCTGGTCCTATTGGATATCTGTTTATCAAAAGAACAACCTGGTTAAAATGATTTTAAGCTTGTCCATTTTGAATGCTAGTTGCATGAGTCAACAAGTACATTAATGTCCAGTTTACCAAAGTAATATCAGTGTGTTTTATACATGGCAATAAACTATTTTAAAATTTGGATTCTAAAGTTTTTACACCAACAAAAATACACATTTTCTTCCTAACGTTTTGTTTAGTATAGCTTTCAATGTAAACTTATGACTTTATCAGGCTTTCTAAAAAAATAAAGTTGGTTTCAAAATTGATCGAAACGTAAACATTGTTTACGTATTGATAAATTATGAATAACATGTCATTAGATGACGGAATAAGGATCAGACATAGATATCCATACAAAATGGAGAACTTAAATCTTAGTATATTTATGAATATTTTTAAAAAATATAAAAAAGCCATATAATATGATTTGAAATACAGCCCAGTCATGTCAGCGTTGTTTATATATATATATATGTGTGTGTGTGTGTGTGTGTGTGTGTGTGTAAAGATAAATATTTATCTATTTGCTTTGATGTTCTAATTTTCAGAATTGATTTACTTCCCCGACTTTCCCATTGCATTTAGAATTTCCTGTTTTCAACATAATATTGAAAACCAAAACATTTTCATTGGGTATAAATGTTAAAATGTGAGCTGATATTTTTATTTCTCCAAAATATCATTACTTGCAAATTAAATTAACTTGGCATTTATTCCTCCCTTCTCCGGATATAAAGATTATTGTCATGGAAAAGTTAACAAGCAGTATTCTTATAATTTGTCATTTATGTGTTATTTTTTAGGTTGAAATCAGGCTCTGTTGTAAAGAGTCATCAAATAATCAAAGTAAGTTTGTTTACTTTTCATTTTAACGCCAAAAGCCTATTTATAAGTAAAAGCTACACTGTTGCAGATTTGAAACTTTTGTACGAGTAGGAGCTTTTCTTGTATTTTTTTGTATATGTATTCATTTTGAATAATATTTCAAAACTACAGTTCTAACTCAAAGACATTTGTCTTTCTGCATTATTTAAGTAATATTTTTCTTTCCTCTAGAAAAATAAAGACTTTGCTTTCAAGACTGCACCAAAGATGAGGATAACCATGATGACATCAAACAAACAGGAGAGCTAACTCTCTGAATGTTAGATATTTTTAAGTCTGAATCCGCGAACATGCAAACATGCATCATTTCTTGTTGAACTTCACGGAGGTTATCAAAGAAATTGATGTTTGATAAATACTCATTTTAATATAGATAAAAAACTTTCATTTGTCTATTGTTGAAATGAGCAAAACTTAAAAATTATATTTACTTTTTTAACGTAAACATGCTTTCCAATTTCTTTTATTAGGTAATTCATGGGCCCTTGGTTAGGGGTTTAGGCTCTAGGTTGGAGTTAATATGACAATATAGTAAAAATGTTTTTAATCTTAGAAAATCTTCTTCTCTACTCCCATATATATTTGTTGAAAACTAAATGCATAGTTATAATGTCCATGAAGTCATCTACCTAAGTTGTGAAAATTTATGACCCCTGGGTTTAGGCCTTAGAGCGGGGCATGCATATACAGTGAAAATGTATTAAATTTTAGAAAATCTTCTTGTTTACTCCCACACGTGGGGAAAAAACTGAGTGCATGGTTATAATGTCCACAAACTCTTCTACCTAAATTGTGAAATTAATGGCGCCTGGGTCAAGGGTTGAGGCCGTGGGGTGGGGGGGGGGGGGGGGGGGGGAAGGCAATATGGCCATAAAGCGTTGATGCATATAATGTTTAAAAATCTTCTTCTCTACTCTCACACATCTGTAAGAAAAACGGACTTCATAATTATGTTAACTAGGAAGTCCTCTACTAAAATTGTAAACTTCATGTCCCCTGGAGTATGATTTTTAACTCTAGGGCGGGGTCAAAATGGATCTATAGTGTTAATGCATATAATGTTTAAAAATTATCTTCTCTACTCCCACTCACCTGTAAGGAAAACTGAATTCATAATTTTGTAGACCAAGAAGCCCTTTACCAAAATTATAAATTTCATGTCCCCGCGAGGTAGGGGTTCAGATTCTAGGGCGGGGCCAAAATAGTCCTATAGTGTTGATGCATTTAATGTATAAAAAAATCTTCTTCTTCTGCTGATACTGAATAAAAACTGACTGGACATAAAGAAAGAAAATAGAGCCATCTATCAATATTTTAAATTTCATGTCTCCAAATAAAGGGATTTGAATCTAGGGCGGGGCCAAAACACTCATATAGTATATAGGGTAGGGGTTCTTACTACAGGGTGTGGTCAAATTTGTCATTTAGTGTCAATGTTAGTTTATAATGTTAAAAAAACGTCTACCGACACAGAATAAAAACTGACTGCATATTTAGAAAAAAAAACCCAATAAGCTTTCATCTTTAATAATATTTAATGTCACCTACATGTAAGGAAGGGTTATGGCTAGGAGGGGGTGGTATATACGAGGGTTGTTAGAAAATTTCGTGGACAAGTTCAATTGTGAGCGGACAATGTGCATGATACCAGCAAAAACTTGACGTATATTCTAATAAATATGTAACAATTTGTTTGTTTTAAACGCAGCATAAAACATATACAGCTTAATTACTATATTATGATAATTATGCTTCACGAAGCATGTCAGTGTTTTTATTATTTTATATTTTGTACCCATTTTTCCTTCTCAAGTAATTGTACCGTTTAAGCGCATAAACATATACAGTATTTTATATGACATTATAAGAACTTTTAAACGTCAATTTGTAAAAGTTTCAATTAAATTGACTAATTTTTGACTGTTTTATCGCCGAATATGGACGATCAACGCTTGAAAATTGAGCCAAAAACGTTAACATCAAAGTACATCTTGGAGCACTGGGCCGTCATTAGATTCTGTGTGCAAGCAGGAAAATCTCCGATAGAGACCAAGAGCTTCTTTGGTGTTGCTTGAAATGGACTACAAGTGTCTAGGGCAATGGTCTACAAATGACATCAGAGATTTAATGATGGAAAGATTGATATTTTTGATGACATACAAAATCTCATACAGCCCGGATCTTGCACTTACGGATTTCGCTTAATTTCCTTATCTAAAGTCGACACTGCTCGGACAAAGATTCTTGGACCTAAATGATCTACAATACGCCACAAAGCACATTATTAAGAAACGTGACAAATCTTGGTATTAAGAAACATTTTATAAATTGGTTAAAGGACATGAAAAGTTTGTGGAACTTTAAGGTGTTTACTTTGGAAAAGAATGACAAGTTTGCCCCTCAGTTGTTTGACGTCGTCTGACGTCGTGGAAATATGAAACGGTGCTCCGTAAATTTGATTCATGCAAAGTAAAACTCGATGTATATTTTTAAAAAATTAAAATCATCAGATTTTTTGCATACTTAATTTTAATTAATAGTCATTTAATAAAACATTCGTCATACTTCAAAGTACAGAGTGATTTTTCCGTAGATCACTATGTCCGCGAACTTTTCTAAATTTTATTCTGCTCAGGAATTTCAATGAAAGAAATGAGTAAATTAACATATTTAGAAAAGGAAAAGAATGAAGCTGTCTATCAAAGTTAAGATATTGTGAAAGCATTTGGAAAGATTTCGGTGGAGTTGTCTTCCCTTGCTTCTTCATAATGGAGTTATCTTTCTTTTCTTGTACATATTTAGTAATTAATCATTGAATATAATGTAATTAAGAAATTGTATGATCAAAAGAGTTATGAAAGTATTTTTAGCATTTGAAACAAAAAGTGTTTAACTTTTTAAATAAACAAATAGACTTGTTAATATTAAAGTAATAACTGGCTAACCAAAATCACTGATAAGCAGTCCATGTAAAATGATTTTGGTATAAATGTCAGATTGTGTTTTAATGTCTTTGAAGGTTAAAGCTGAGATGAATTCATAAATACGCATTATTTCCCTTTTATGTCCGACTACCGCCATATTAGTTGTCGATTTCTATTGTTCTGCTCATCGCCACACACCCCCTATATAAGGCCGAGAGCACTATGCATGCTTCACCGCAATGTATTTTATTCACCCGAACACTTTCTTGGACAAAAAGACGTGTAAAAACGCGTTGTAAACAAAAATAATGTGACAACACCTGCACTGGCAAGGAATATCCAATAAACGACGAAACAAGAGAGACTGAAATCCAGGCACAGGTAACTTTAAAAATTCCTCGAAAATTGTAGACCGTTTTCCTGTGTATGTTATAACATCGCACATGCGCAAACCACACACTGTGGCAGATCGAGCAATGTCAATGATTGCATGGATTTTAGAAACGGAGCAATTTTGTAGGAACGGAGGGAAACGATTTATCGTTGTTACTTTCTTGGATTTACTATCATTTAGCTACTGTGTTGGATGTAGTGCCGCCGGGGTTTTAAAAAGATGCAGACGATATGCACTCTGTATGAACGACACACGTGTTCGATTTGCATGCGAAGTAAAGCAGCACTGTCTGTGCAAAATAACACGGATACCTTGGAAATTCTTTCAAAGAATAAATGTATTTTATATTTCATTGATTGTTGTTTCCTTTATTCTTTATTACAAACATTTTACTACAATGTGTAGTTCATGCATTTAGAAGTCCGTGCAACCTGAATGCCTCGATCGGAAAGCAACCGACCGTAACTTTCTCAACCGGTATATATACCCCGGTGGCAGTGGAGGAGCGATCGAAACTAATATGGCGACCAAATGGTTTTATGAATTCATGTCAGCTTTAATAGCTGGAATAGAATGAGTAACACATGATAGCTTTTTAAAGGTGTTGGTCTTTTGTTTTGTTTTGTTGGGTTTTTTTTTTTTGGGGGGGGGGGGGGGGTTGTTTTTTTTTCTAAATGCCCACAGGTTGAGTTTCTGTCTGCCCCTGCGAAGGAGGGAACGGAGGTGCATGTATACGAGCCACCTTGTGTTATTTTATCTATGAAAACATATACACATAAACCCTAGCTTGAAAGTTAAAAATATGGAAAAATTATTTTCTATCTGAGTCTTGCACCATTTCAATATCATATCATGCACTCTTTTTTTATTTTTAAAGTTTTGCGCGAAAATTATGTTTCATAGTCTTTTTTGAAAGATTTTTGGCAAGGTTGTGGTCGTCATTACAATATTGTAAATTTTCTACTCCAGAATAAAACTTAATCAAATCCATATATGAGACTCCTCAACAAGTTTGTGTATGGGCTATGGCACTCAGGTGACCGTTAAGGCCTATTGGCCTCCTGTCTATACAATAAACCATTTACAAGACATTTAAAATCCTATAAAAAGTAACCCTAGTTCCTCTGTTTAATTTCATATCATTTAGAAGAACAAGAACATCCCATATACCGTTTATGAAGAGGCTGTAGGCATTCTGAATATATTTCATTCGTTAAAGCAGAACAAAAAAACGATAAATAACAGCCGGTTTTCTTCATAATTCATCGAAAATAACAGCTTTAAAATCATATTTCACTATTTTTACTTTCAATTTAATCCTGTAACACTTAAAATTTAAGTTGTTATGAAAAACCTATCTCAAGTTTCAGAAATATAAAGCCTACTTTCATTTACTAGATCTTTACTAGAACTTCAATACGTCGTTATATATTTTATTAATGTTATCCAAATAAATTAATCCGAATTTCTATTGTATATTGTGATATAAAACACAATTGCAAAATATTATGAAGCATGAATGAAAATAAATTCTTTCCTGAAAATTTTATTCGATCATTTATGTTTTTTTAAATGACTCGTAGATCTGTTTTTACTGTACATTTACACCCCAGACAAGAACCTCTGCAGGAGTTTCCGTTGACGATCTGTAACTGTACATAACGTCTCACGGTGTAATGGGGACAAAATGTTGCAATCCGCTGACCCGTGAACGCATGCCCCGTAAAATGTCCACAGAAATGCATGTCATGAATGTGCTACTGTGATACCAACGCCGTGTAACTGATTACCTGAAAAAAATATATACTTACCTGTGAAATACTGGACCTAAATTATTCTTAAAACAAGATATTCTTAGCTCGAGAAAATATAGAATAAGGCAATTTGATAACACTATAAAATAGCATTGTTGTTTAAGTAATTCGGCGCATAATAAGTTTACATTTTGTAAATATAGTATTTACTGCCACCTGGTAAATTCAAAATTTACATAATAACAGTGGCTTGAGATAACATTCACATGAAAAACACAAATGAGTACAAATAGCAATGAGCGCAGGGGGGCGCGGACTAATTTGAGTGAATTTAGCAATCAAAAGCAAATGAAGTTCCTTCTATTAGAAAACCATCTATTTTAATCAATTTTTTAAATCAAATATTTTGGACAAAAATACCCGATACCCCCCAAAAAAAATTAGGATTGTTCAGTTTTATGAGGTACATGTTAATGACAAAATCTTTAATGTATTTTTTAATGGATATGAGTGTTTCATTTTAGACATTTTTTAGATGAATTGCTAGTCGATATATTTTCGAAATCTAATTAATTTTTTTTATACATCACCATCAAAATTTAAAGAAAAAAGGAACAGACACCAATCAGGAATGATTGATTAAAACGCTGTTGGTGTGCATTTTGTTTTTTATTACATTTTGGATATATGCTATATATATCCAATTCTTCTCACGGGTGTAATTTCCTGGGTACGTAATACAATCCGTCCTACCAAGGTGTGTAGTATTTCGAATGTGTAATATACAAATATTGACTGAGGTTGAGGGCAACATTGATTATATTAGCCCCGAGGGACAAAATATTGCCCGACGGGAAGCGGAGAGCAATATATTCGTCCCAAGGGGGCTAATATAATCAATGTTGCCCGAAAACACAGTCAACATTTGTTTTGTTATATGAAGAAACAAACCAGAATTTAAGAAAGGATTTGAAAACAGATCGCCATAATTTTCTCAGCTCAACACAGAATTCACGAATTCAGTTTTGCACAAAGTTTATTTCCAAAATATCGTCGGCATCAAACGGTCAATGGTGATGTTCCGCCGCCCGTAGGAATTAAGTAACAGATGTTCTTCCTGATTTTACCTCACAGTAATGCGCAAATCCTTATATCTGTTATGATAGCAAACCGTCGCATTGTGCGTCCGTTGTTTACTTGCCTCGACTAATTGCCTATTATGAGGTCACCTTGTTTTGGAGTCGCGAAGAGCTATTTATGTCACCGTTTACGAATCAACAAATTAGACGCGATTAATTGAAATACAGGGAATATTCTCTAGATATTATTCCTAGCCGGTCAATATTAAAAAAAAATATTGACCGGTTAATATTTTTCGGACAAGCAAATATTACAAATATTGACAATTCGTCTATATAGTTATATAGTGAGAATATACTACTGAATATAACAATAAATTGTATAACTATATGAATGATAGCTCATTCGTGCATTTATTCTTTTATGGAACGTCCTTTGTATACGTCTTTGTATTTTGTAAATTTGCGTAATGTTTAGCATTTGTTGAAATATATATGGCACATTTATTTATATACTATGTTTCAATACATTAATTCATTTTTTTTTTTATTCACTTAAGGCTTTACAGCCAGTCAGTATTCACATAATTAGAATATAGTCTTCATACATAATGAACAAATAGAACATGAAAACTAAAATATGTAAGTTAAAGTTACTATACTTTGTAATTTTGAAATGAAATGTTGCCATAACGAAAAGTGTTCAAAATAGAAAGTCCGAAGGATAAATACAAAACAGAAGCAGAGCAGACACTGACCTCTAGAAAAGCTAGAAGAAGGATCAGGTGCCATGGAGGAGCTAGCATCCTCTACTGATCATGACCGGTCACACCCGCCATGTGCTCTTTGTCGTAAGATGTTTAAATCAAATAGTGTATTGAATAATTCAAAAAATGATTTGATCTTGATATTTTCAACTGTTATTTTAAGTTATGTACATATAACTTGCTAAAAATATTCCCCGGGTACAGAGTGATGCATGCAGCTTGGATGAACTGCGTGAGTGAATTCTGCACTATCAGCTGGCACAAAAAAGCAGCTACCACTGTTGACTTGGGTGTTAATAGATTCTGTACAAGATGATAAATGTAAAAGACTTATTAATTAATTATTAATACAAAATATATTTAGACTCAGATGCAGGCATTTTTCCCATGTATACGGGGTTGAGGGCTAATGTTTGATATTATGAGCTTTTAAATAAGTCAAGAATGTATGTCATTGTTCAAAACAAAGTGTGCATTTTAAGTTTTGGCTTAAGATGATATGGCTATCTAAGAATTAAACTGTTTTGATAAATGAATTTTGCAAACAAGACCTTTAATACGTTTTGAAAAGTTGAAGAAGCTAACCTTAGGGTAAATATTCATTCAACAACGAATAATTATTTAATGCATATTTATATATATACGATATGTTGTTTTTTTATGATAATAACAAAATTGAGTGGCCTTTGATAAAACTACTATTAATATTGTATGTACCATCAAGTAAACTATTGAATTAAAGGCAAAATCGAGAGTTTTTTTTATATAAAGCTGTTTCATCCTTTGACTCTTTTACAACACAGTAAAACATTAGCACTTTCAAAATATTTATTTCTTATTTTTTATTGTATAACACGTAAACCCCAAACAATAATCTCTCCGGGGCTGAGAATGTTTGAATTTCCGCCGACAATCTTTATCTCTACGTACCGCCCAACTGTTTTATATGGACAAAAAACTGCAATCCTTTGGCCGGTTGAAGCAGGTCCCGTGAAATGACCACATAGAATCATATCGTAAGTCTTTTCTCCAACTTTGATGTCGAGATCATGTATCTGATAACCTGAAAAATACGTACAAATGTATGTTTTGAATAACAATAATGACATTATTTATCTAAAATCGTGCTCAGAGAGCAGGGCAGTCTGTTACCTATATGATGCAAATTCGTTCAGAAAATGGAAGCATTATTGTACAAGAAACAAAATAACGCAAAATGACACTTTTACTGAAGAAAAGATATGTCAAAAATACAAGGATTGGAGATATTTGTATTACATAGACTATCCACTCACAAACGTATGGACAATGTGGTGTCGGCCAATAATCTATCTTTATATTTTACTGTACACATGCATATGCCATCTTCAGTCAGAATGTATAAATATTTAAACTTTTTTTGAACAAAACAAGAAGTGACTTCCCTTTGTTATTACTTATATGACAACCAACAGTAACATTGTTAATATCAAATCTGCAAATGCATACATGTAGAAATTTCAAATTTTACAATTTGACACAAGATGACAACCTCTTACTGTCACTATCCACAGCTTTTTTGCAACCTGCTTATCGGTTTGATTTTAAGGCTTCTTTAAATGTGCAAAGATGCTAGAAGATGTCTTGTCAAAGAATTGCATTTAAAAAACTGAATATTTAACAATTCGTCTTTTTTATGCTTGCAAACAATTCTAAAACATAAAGATATTGTTAATTTTCCCCGCCTGGCACACACACAAATATATTTATACGTATATATTCGGTTGTGCGATGTCATGTGAAATAAAGACTACATTTTATCAATTTTCATAATGTTGCTTTACAAAGCCCATAACAAAGTAAGTCTATTATATTTCCAAAAAAAGTTTTAAACACTGTCACAATCAAAAACTAGTTTTGGTGCACAATGTATGTATTTACATAGATTAAAGAAACTGCAATCAAGTAATGTAATAAGTAGATAAAAAAAAAAATGTATGTCAATTGGGTCTAGGGTCTTAAGTAAGAACATTTCTTTGCATTTTCATTCAAACCTTTTTCGGGTCCAACCCGTATCAGTTGACTTCAGTTAAATCATTTTAGTCCATAATCCCTTTTAAATAAATGAAAACGGTAGGGGATTAAAAAATTCTGACTGATTTTTGTACATTGAATCTTAATGAATTATTATCTCTTCTCTGCATGTTAAATTTATCTTCATATCCCAATCTAGACAATTAAACTTTTTTTCTGTATTTTAGAAAAACTATATTTTAAAAAACCTATATCAGCCTTTCAAAAATATACCTAGAGGTTTGAAAGAAAGGTGTATTTTTTTACCGTACAGTTTCTGTCATTACCACACATAATCGTGAATGCACAATGATACTGCTTTTATGCAAAAGCAGTGTCAAAAACAGTAAATTACTAGATGCAAGCTTAAGCTGAAAGCAGCTGAGGGTTAATTAATGTTCACAGAATTTCAAAAAGACATTTCATTCCATTTTTCAGATTTTTAAAAACTTTTTTCTTCCTATAGTTATGTTATTTGTGATTTTTTAAAATAGTTATTGTGATTAATACTTGCTATGCCATTCCCTTAGCGCTGAATTTTTAACGTAAAAATGATAATTATTAAGTACATACCACAACAATTTGGTCTAGCAAACACTTCTATTTCATGGATCATGAACCTTGCACCCAAATCTATCCGCAGCCAGGGCGACTTTTCTGTTGAGGTGTGGGCAAAGTCAGAGAGGAGACCGTTAACAGCGTTTGATCCTGGATAAATACTATATATATAGTCAGAACTTAATTGCACTGGCTTTGCGTATGCGACATTTTTTAGAACACCGTGGCTAAAAATCAAATGGCTATGACAAGAGCATATGAGCGCAGATAAAAGAAATATCAATAACATTCTAAATGGTGAATGTTTTACTAATGAAAATATTAGCAGTCCTATTAATCGGATTTATATACTTTTTCTCCTAATGATGTTGCTGTTATCCGACACCATGTTTTTGTCACATATGTTGATGTACCTGTAAAAACACAGATCTCGAACAATCGTTTGACATTATTTTGTTTGGATGACGTGTATATAATTAATATTACAGTGGCATTTATTCATTTGAAGATTTCTACATGCATGCCCTGATATTTGATTTCGTATGTTGAAGATATTGTAAAGGTCACCTCATCCTGTTAGCATAATTTGTAAGCACTGTAAGTTTGTTAATTCAAATAAAGGCGATGTGGGTTCTACTATTCGACATGAATCTTTACTATTGAACAATAACTTTTTTTGCTTAAAAATATCTGTAAATAAGGTGAGAGATGTCGTGAATTATTTTTATCGTAAAAATTGTATACATTGAAAAGAAACTTCATTTTTTTTTTTTAATGGACACTGATTTATTCGCCTAATTTATCACCGACGAAAAAATCAGCAAACGTTCTAAAATTTGAACCAAAATATATTTAATGTTTTAAAATTTCCTACTTCAGCTTTACGATTGCAAATGTAGTGAGTGGATCATATTATACAACTCTGTAAAAATGAAGGAAAGCATACAAGTTCTAAAACATAGAGATCTACCAATGCGCATGAATATTTTGATTGCAAGTATAATTTTGTGCATTTCTAGTAAAAATTCATTTCACTTTTTTTGCTAAAAATTGAAAAATTATTTCCTAAATATATCATATTCAGGCATATTTTTTCGCTATGATATTTTCACAAATTAGAATTGATACAAAAGTATGTAATTTTAGCTGATGCTTAAGCTTATACATTTACAGTATGTTTTTTCTACATTGAATTTTTAAATATAAATTGTAAAAATTATTCTTTAAAAAGCGCATGCTCCAGTTTTTGAAAAGTAGTGGTATATGTAAAAGAGCGTTTTATGGCATAGGGGTAAAAATCAAAATATAAGAAAACATAAGATGGTGATAAAAATTCCATACATACAGCTTTCCAGGTAGCATCATATTAAAAACTGCAATTTTCCAGAATTAAAATATTACCATCAACAATATTATGATCATTATTTCATAATTACATTTACATTGAGTCATGGTGTGTTTACTATTTTGAGGATATATACTGAATTGTAAAAAAATAACTAAATATTAAAACTTTCAAAGATCCAAAAATAAAGGGGAAAAAAGTTGATGAATTAAGGTAGTATGATGTAGGCAATGGAAAATTTTATTTTTTCACCGCATTGGTAATGGATATATGCCAAAAACAGTTCTGTATGAAAAAATATCAGACAGTTTCGAGGCCTGATAGGGCCGAAAACTGTCTGATATTTTTTCATACAGAAGTGTTTGAGGTTTAGAAGGATATCAGTACTGTAACCACTGGTAACGGTCTGATATTAAGAAGCTCACTAGTATCGGATTGTGACAGGTAAAATTCTAGACTGCTGGAGCGAAGGAATGACATCACGGCAGTGTTTAAAGTAAATGTTAAGTAGCTAGAAGAAGAGTACAAGGATTTTTTAAGCTATTGCTCGTTTGATAGGCTGATATACATGGGCGGAATTTTAATCAAAGAGAATGAAAAAAAGGCAAGACAGGTTGTTCAAGATAACAAATTTCTGTTTAAACTTGGTCTTCGTTTTATTACTCGTCACCCTCACGCTGTATCTTAAATAGTAATAGCTTAATTTAGCAAACACACTACTTGTAAATATAGTCGAATTATTAACGAGAGATGTACACTTGTACACCAATAGTGTTTCGGTTAAAACAGTTGAGGTTCTGTCAGTAAATATAGTCTTGTGGATTATACATAGAATGGAAATTTTACAAGATTTAATAAAGCAAAATAAACTGAAATCGAAAAATATATCACTACTTTTAATAAAAAAAAAAATTACTCGGCCACTACATATACGGAATACAGGTTTAGCTGGTTAACTATAAATATTTTAATCTATTCATTTCCTTCCTACTCTTATCAGCTCTGAGTTGAAATAAAATAACTTAATAAGATCTAAACACCAAAACTTGTTGTAGAGTTTACAGCTTAAAAAGTAATCCGTAAACATAACATAATTAATTTAATCAAATTTTTTAAGTATAGTTTTAGTTTTCGTTATTCTGCCGGTTCACTAAAGTATCATCAAATTACATAAATTGACATGCGAAGCATAGTTTTTATTCATATCGATTCCATTAGAACATGAAAAGGAATTTCATTTACATATTTATATATTTTGTTGCTGCCTGAAGAGATCTCATAAGTTTATGTAATTTAAGTTAATACTTTAATAAGATATTTGTTGTTTTATATTGGTTTTCCCGTTCGGTTTAGTATTT
The DNA here is from genome assembly GCA_016163765.1 of Magallana hongkongensis. NCBI lineage: Eukaryota > Metazoa > Mollusca > Bivalvia > Ostreida > Ostreidae > Magallana > Magallana hongkongensis. The sequence continues at coordinate 14,727,577 of WFKH01003881.1, read as the reverse complement.
TTGTCAGAAAACACTATTTAATATGTTTCTTTTGTGAATTAATATATGTACAAAATTAATATACTTTTGTCTTCTTTTTCAGGTATTTAAAAAAACTACACGTACTTCATGATATTTAATGGGCCCTAAATGGCTGATTTAACTCTTTATGTTATATTATTATCGGCAATAAGGGGTTTTGAAACGATACGATCAAAATATTTTATATAAAGAACAGTTTACATCTCGAGTTAAATCGGATTATTAACTGGAAAAGTCCGGTAGTACATTTATAACATCAAGCAGAAGTATATTTTCTTTTACATGAGGAGAAGCATGGTACATATATTTTTTTTACGTCCATTCATGTTTTTTTTTACTTTTTTGTATGCCTTACCATCATAAAATAATAAATATTTCTTTTCAAAATAAATTTTCTCTTTTATCACAAGATTTAAGATTTTTGATATTACTTTGTTTTGATTATTCTTTTAATATAGTAAATGGACTGACGGCTAGAAGGTATTCTTTATGATAGTGAGAACAAGAGTCTTAATGAGCTTCAATAATGTTTAAATCAATATCAAACAATTGTACAAATACACCACCTGTGACAAGGATAAGGTATCAATGTGTCGTGCTTGTTGCAGCAACATAATTAGTAGAAATACTATTAAAGTTAAAAAAAATCCCGCATCTACCTGGTAATATCACACATCAAGGCAGATATTTTCTTATTGTTGCTGGTGTCTGTTCTTGTTTGTATTTGTCATGTTAATAGTATTTAATGCCAGGCCGATATGACAAACGTGGCATACTCGAAACCAGTAACCTTGAGTTCTCATTACGACTACACTTCGCGCCATGCAGCTTCCAATGCCGTCAATGGTCATCTTACCGACCTCACCGCTACCGCAGCGGAGAGATTCCCTTGGTTAAGGATTCATTTTGATGCCAGGTTCAGAATACATGAAATAGAAGTATTTGCAAGAATTGATTATTGTGGTCACTATTTTTTTTTTATTTTTCATGACTGAACATTGTAATCCAAACGTTGTTAAATGTAGAGTTTTGTATTGCAATATTAAAAAACAATTCTTAAGAAATAAGTTCAATAGCTGCAGAATATTTACAATGGAACAGTTAAGGCTTTATTAACTGCGAAAAATACGTAAACTGGTGTTCCAACCGGTTTATACGAGCAACAACAATTATGTTAATAATTGTTTTTATGTGTTGAATGCTATAATTTTATATGTTTATTTATTGAATTTGTTATGTTTATGTTTGATTAAATAAGTTGCATTTCCTTCCCAAGCCTTGTAGAAGTCGTTGGCCATATTATGTAATTTCCCTTCAGTGGTTACTGTCCATGTCTATTTTTAGCCCGATACTCTAGTCTAAAAACCTCCCAGTGACTTATATTGTAATTGTAAAAAAACATTCCATGGTGTAATTTTCAGTAATTAAATTTAATAGCCATTCAAATTAAAAGATACGGTCACGTGGTTGTTGCGGTCGGTATCTGACCAGTGAGCCTAGGGTCATTCTGTCTTCATCTATGAGAGTGTTAGCACGAGAAATGTTTTAATACACTCAACTCCAACCCCGTTTCACCAATCCAATATTTTAAAGTTGCATATATATACAAAATATTGTTGCTCTGTAATTTAAGGGGATTTGCATATTTTATTTTTGAGGTGTCATCTTTTTGCTGGTTTTGTATATATTGTATACAATTTTGAACAAAATATTGTTGTTCTGTAATTTAAGGGGATCAGCATATTGATAAATTATTTAAAGGGACTTAGACACGATTTGAGATGAAAATTTTATTTTTAATTTTTATTAATAAAATGGATTATTTGTGTATTTTGAATGATTCAACAAAATTTGAATGTTAGACGTCAAGTTACAAGTAAGATACAGGGAAAAGAAGTCGTTGTTATGTAAACAAAGCTCGAGTCTTATATTTGTTTACTAATAATGTAAAATAAAGAAATTACCATTTCTTTGACAAAATAACTTGTAGCAAACAAGATAAACTGATTCAGTATGTTCATAAATAATTTTAACAATAACAAAAAGCAACATTAGATTGAACCTTATACCAATACAACACTAACAGGACTCGAGCTTTGTTTACAAAACAAAGAATTCTAACCTCTGTAACTCGCTTGTAACTCGATATTTGACTTCAAAATTTTACCAAAGCATAAAAAACATCCATATTGACCGTTCTAGACATTAAAAATGAAAAGAATAAATTTTGAAAAATTTGAGCTCAAATCGTGTCCAAGTCCCTTTAACATTTTGTGTGAACAGTTTTTGGTCTGATCCCCTACTATGTTGTTTATATTTTTCTTTATTTTCGTCATTTTTTAAAAAATGACAGTACCTAATTATCCAACTCTTTATTGTCAAGTTTCAAAATTAAAGGGGAAGGAAAGTCAAAAACGTAATTTATTTATTTTAATAAAGTGGTGTAAATTGTCACATGTGGTCATGCTGTTTTGAAAATAAAATACGTAATAAAGCTTTAATGAACGTTTGAAGTTGGAGAAATCGTATTTACTGGAGGCTGACATGATGTAGAACTCTTTTGTATTCAAAACCAAAAAAAATAAATATTTTGACGTCACACCATCTATTCCGGTTTGGTTTACATATTTAATGTACACAGTGCTCTGAATAAAACGCTGGTTTATGCCTTTCTGTTACTCAAGTAATCGACTGAACAAAGTTGATAATGTTTAGGTTTACACGTCAATCTAAAGAATAAATACATGTATGCATAAATATATGTATTTTTATAAATAAATGACAGCTGTTAATCTGCTATCATTCAAAGTTGAATCGAGTATATGAATATGACCTCGAGTTAATTATTCCAAGTCAAGTTCTTCGCTAACTAAATAAGTATGTTATAATTGTAATCGGGATGTTTAAAATACATTCTCTAAAGTCGGAGTTACCATGTCAAAATAACGACGGCAGACATTTTCTACGATACTTGGCATCTGTTGACAATTTCCATAATTATGTGGAGATTTCTCCGACACTAACCTCCGCTTTTAGATTTCAACGAACATGCTCCATTTGACGTTAGTTTGTAATTTAGTGGAAAGTCAAATGTAAAAAAACGGTCTCAAATCGATATTGTTTCAAATTCTCCAGAACTTTTCATTTAGAGCCAATATCATGATGCTATGTTGATAAGACAAGCCGAAATAGATGGTGTGACGTCATAGATTAAAGTTCAATGGCAGCTCCCATAGCGGCGGGAAATTTAAATTAAGCGATCGATTTTCTTGATTTATTCATTGTTCCGGGGTTTTTAATGAAAATAAATACGATTAACGATTATAGTAGATGATAATTAATTGATTTATTGTACAACATATTTTTAGTTTCCTTCCCCTTTAAGACGAATTGTCATAAAATAACACAAAATTATAGAGAAGTTAAACTTTATCATGTGTATTTATGAGGGTTTTTGCGCTAGCCATTACCACGTCATGAGAAAAGTACAAGAATAAACTTTTTCATTAAACAAATGAAATAGCGCGTTACCTACATATATCGAATTTTATTAGGCAAAGCGACTTGTATAAACATTAGAAAATTAGTTATGAGTCATTTGAGTAACTCCTGATAGAAATTATCATTAATTAAGAAAGGTTCGTAAGCATGTTTTTTTTTTTTAACATTTCAGCTTTTTAGCCACTCGATCTTGACTCTAAAGTTGGAGAGATCATTCACCATATGCATTGATGTGGCCATTAGAATCGCTGTCAGGGCGATATGTACAGTTACAGATAACCAAGGGATATAGAAACGACTTGATTCCTGCAGAGATCCTCGTTTGGGGTTTACAAATTTGCGTTCATGTATATTTGACCTAATTTTTTCTTTAAGTCTAGTCTTGGTTTGGCACTACATGCATAGAAATACAATATTGTACCCTTAAACAATTACGTAACTCATCTTAAATTATTCGGATTACCAAGAAAAGTCCGATAATAAAAAGAATCAATAATTTTTCCTAGGAGGAACACACATACACTCAGTTTATTATTGAAGATTTTTTATTTATTTTTTTTGGAAAATCAATCGCCTCTTTCTAGAATATTAGAGAGGTTTAGCAGACCAACGCGTACGCGTACTTGTACGTGTAGGTTACAAGTTAGAGCTACGCGTACCCGTTCATATTACTTTTCCTGTTTAGTAGTTATAACGTGTAACTGTACGTGTAAATGTTTTAAATGTATTTTTATATATTTTCTCATCCTTATCTGATAATTTTTAGTCACAATCGAAAATTGAGAACTGCATGTGTTAATTTTATTAAACATCATTTTTATATGTGTTTATTTTTATTTATACCAGTTGAATAAAATAACAGAGCCATATCGCATGTTTTGGAGGAAAAGATGCGTGTGTTATATTCCAATTACATATTAAATTTCAAATTTTTTTTATGTTTATAGGTATCAGTATTCGCATTAAATATCCAACCTCAAGAGAATTACACATATTTGTTAAAATAAATAGCCAAAAGGGAAACAGAAGCTACAAGTTCGACCTTACGGGTACTTTGCAATTTACACGTATGTTTATTAGGGTACATACGTGTAGAGATTCGTCATTACACAAACTGATGACGTAATGCACATATTTTCCTTTCTACACGTACAAGTACGCGTACACGTTGGTTTGCTAAACCTCTCTATTATAAAAATAATTAAGAGAGTTTCATAGTTGTGGTCATCTTCAGACTAAGTCAATCGCTTTGAGAAGAAGAACTCTGTATAGAGATATTGGAGGATATTTAAGCCTAAAACTTATATATATATATATATATATATATATATATATATATATATATATATATATATATATAATGAAAATTCAACGTTTACACAGAATTCACCAAGGCACCAAATGTATTGAACATTAAAAGAACTGTCAGCGGACGTTTCTCTACACCTCTTAAACTGGCTTAAGCCCATACAAGCGTTCAACAAGCAATTATATGTTTTTAAACATCAAAACATACGTTGTCTTATTTCTACAAAAATATTCAACATAAGGATTTTTTCAGGACACAATAATAGTATAAAGTGATAATCATATTTCCTCATAATCTGAGTTTTTTAATATTAAAAACAGATTAATCGATTAATGGCATAAAAATTAAAACTTCACAGTAATTAGTTACAAATCCATTATAAACAAAACTCCTCATTAATAATGTTTCCAAATATAAAGAAACTATTGCCATCCCTATTGCCTTGTTTTGTATTCGTCAGTAAATTTTAAACAGTTGTTGGCATTATCTACCGGGGAAAAAAAAACATAAATGGTATTCGTGCACTTTTGACATTTCCCTGAATATATGTCATTTCTACATATATTTAAATAAAACGTATAGAATTTCTTATTTTAGGCCTAAATTTTTAAGATAATGCAAGAAATTATTAGAATTTTCTAGAAACTGCAAACCAATTTAAGCCTCATTCACAACTGGTAGTAGGTGCTTCTACAGGTGGCCTTCGGGCGGACTTTAATGAAAATCTTGCGAGACACACAAGTGCATCTTATGGTTTTGGAAAGACGTGCACTTCTCGTAAGCACGCACGGTGGCTGTTGGACATGCACAACAATCACCACGCTTTCCTTGGGAGATCTGAAAACGTATGCTGCAGTTGCGCTTCACTCAGAGAACCGGCACGATATGCATAGGATTTGACGTGCACGAATGACGTAAGGAGATGTAACTTGTCCCTTGGGTTACACTACCTTGACTGCAAGTCGCTTGTGCATACTATCAACATATAGATTAAACGCACAGTAAAAATACGTCATACTTACTTTCTGCGTACACCAATTGCTCGTTTTGCGTCCGAATCGCTCATAAACAAGATATACATAAAAATTGATTAGAAAAAAATCCCTATAAGTTAAAAGAATCGACAGTTTAATCATTCATCAAAATCAAATCCCAAAGTCTAGTAATATCCCTCTAAAACCAATAACCAACAAAAACACACGTTCTCTTTGAAAAAAAAAAAGGTGGAAGGCAAAGAAGAAAAAACGACGAGAAGGAACTAGATATTGAAGAAAATTGTAGAGAAAAGACAAAAGATTTCCCAAGCACTTCGACTTGCAAGAGTGCTAAGGTAGAACCATATACATTTTCGGAGTGAGGAGAAGACAAGTAATATTTACGCGCCTAACGATGTTTTCAGCTAAAACCATCTACACAATACTCCACCACATCCAACTAGAGTACATTGCTGTAGGACTTAGTGCAAAAACTGGGCACACAGTTTCTAATAAAACAGATAAGTATGACACTAGTAATTTTTTTCAGTATGATAATTTTCATTTGTAAACTGAATACTTTCTTCATTTTGTAAATATTGATTATAATCCCTTATGACCATCATAATGATATCGAAATCAGAATACCAGAAAGGAATTTGTAGACTTTGAATTTTAAAATGAATAAAATGTACATGGTGCCACTCTTTTAATAAAAAATTTGTGAAAGCAAAGTAATTCGATGTGCATATTTACTCTCATTTGAAAGATTTGTCAAAGCTATTCTTAAGATATTATAAAGATCAACAAATAGTTAACAAAAATGTAATAGCATTCAATGATATAACGTTGACCAGGAAAAATTATCAGTTGATAATTGATTCGCTGAAATTAGATTTTTGCGCAGGCTTTCTTCTAGATTTCAGAGAAAATTTCAATATGTTATGGTATCAGATACGAAAGATAGATTATTGTCTCTAAACATTCTTCATTTGTGACGTCCAGTTTAGCTATTCTATTCACTAAGGCAGCAAAAACTGAGCCAAGAAAGACGTCGGTACGATTGACATGCAAGTGACCTACGACGAGAATTTTATTACTGCCGTTCGCAAGGCACATGTACGTCTATTGTACGATAATCTTAAGATGCAAGTACGGTTCTTGCGAGTTGCAACCCGTCTCTAAATAAAGTTGTAAGTGACACCTACGACTGGCATGTCAAACGCCCGTTTTTCTTACGTTGCACTCGCAATCATTTCAACACGTTTTAACGCTACGATTAGCCATGGGAGCCACGACTGGTAAAAACCCGTAGCACGCACACGATCACCAAACACGTAACAATCACCAAACACAAACACGTTTTAACAGAGGCTTTGAATAATATTTATTTTTAAAAAAGTTCGTCGATATACATGGTTTTAACGTTCGCTAATACATTGCTATTTCGTACTGTTTTAGGGGATAAGTGGAACATGTAATATAAATTTATAATCATTTTCGTCCAGAAATTTCTCAATAAAACTTAAAGATTGACCAAAACACAAGTAACTATAGCTTTTTTGACGAATTTCAACAAAAATACACATAGATCGATACTAGGGGAAAGTCCAAGATTTCTTCATTTACACTCAATCTATTTTTACCCGAAAAAACTAACAAGAACACTATTTTTAGCTTTATTGAAACCTGACACACTGAACAGAACGTTTCAAGGGGAAATCTTGGAATTTTTTCATATAACTTAATGGATATCGTTTGAAGCTTGATATCTTTATATAAACGAAAATCTAAGCAAAATGTAATGTAAAGATATCTTGAGGGTGAATATAGAGTCATTCAGCGGGCCGAAAACATGCCATGAATTTAAAGGGGCATGGTTACGATTTAAGTAAAATTTAATTTTTCTGTTTTTAACGTTTACAATGCTTTATCAATGCATTTCTTATGATCAATCTGATTTTAGTGTCAGTCGAAGAGTTATCAGCAAGATACAGAGCTCACAATACTTTGCTATGTAAATAAGGCTTGTGCCATATTTTGATTCCATTGGTTTAATATACTAGTAAAAGTTCTGTTTTAAGCTGATTTTTCTATGTGCTAGTTTCTTTTGAACATAGAAAACACTTCATAGCGTTTGTAACACTCATTTTTAGGTAAAAACCTGGAATTTTTAGAATGTGAACAAAAACATGATCTGAGCTTTGTTTACATAACAAAAAACTGTGGGCTCTGTATCTCGCTTATAACTCGACGACTGACGCTTTTGGCTGACTATTATAAATACCTTACTAAAGCATTGAAAACATTAAAAACGGAAAAATAAATTTCAACCAAAATCGTGACAATACCCCTTTAATTTTATCTACTGTTATAACATTTTGAGAGAATATTATCTTATTTTTACATGACAACAAATTTTGATTCCCAATGATCTAAATTTTTGGACACTAATTTAGGACACTGCTTATGTTATCAAAATATATATTCGAATATATAAAGTATTGACATTGCTCAAACAATCAAACGTGATAAACATAAATTATTTTCTGACACGTTATTGAGTTTTAACAGGATTCAAGCATTTTTAAGAAGTTTCTATTATCATAAATATTCCGTTTTCTGCTTTCATTCTATAAATACACCACAGACGAGAACTTCTGCAGGAGCCAAGTAGTTCAAATTTCCGCTGACGATCTTTAACTGTACATAACGTCCCTCGGTGTTATGGGGACAAAACGCTGTAATCCGCTGACTGGTTGAAGCATGTCCTGTAAAATGTCCACAGAAATGCATGTCGTGAATGTTCTCTCCAACTGTTATATCAACATCGTGTAACTGATTACCTGGGAAAAAAACACATTTAACAAGTAAAGTACTTGAGTCAATACATTAAACAAACAGGGGATGTTTTAAGAAGAAAAAACAGCTGTATTTATATATTGTAAGAATTACATTACATATGAGGCGATTGGACTACAAATAAGAATTTTTGCTTTGGTAAGAAATTTGACCCATAGGCCTAACCTTTTTATCATTTAGAGTAGAATAAAGTTTATATGTTAGTACTTACCACCAGAGTCAGATCTTGCAAACACTTCTATTAAATGTATTTTGAACCTTCCTCCCAGATCTATCCTAAGCCAAGGAAATGTCTCTGGCGAAGTGTGGGTATAGTCCCATAAAAGACCGTTGACAGCATTTGATTCTGGATAAATACCATTTCTATATCTATTACTTAAGGTCACTGGTTTTGAGTATGCCACATTTGTGAACACAGCGTAGCTTGAGATAACATTTACATGAAAAACACAACTAAATGCAGATACCAACAACAAGGAATGCATGGCAATTACTCGTTTGAATGAAGTTAACAGGAGTTTAGTCAGTGTTTAATAAAACTTGTTTCTTATACTTTATCCTGGCCACAGTTGTTAACAAGCGTTCTTTGATTCTTATTTTGCTGTGATTGTATATATCAATTGATCTGATGGATGGTCACTCGAGTGTGCTTATTGGAAATTGATCACTTATTACGTATACAAAATAAAATGTTGGTATATGTGAACTTTTAGTAATTGTTATTTAACTGCAATTTTTAAATCGAAATGGAGACAGTCTTCCTCGACTTAAATCATGTGAAAAGTACATTCGAAAGATAGTGTCCGGTTATGATTAATATCGAAAAAATTCTCAAAGGCATTACCTTTTATCATTTTGAGTAGAGTGGAACTTATATTTGAACTTTTAGTGGATGTTCTTTAACTGCAATTTTTAATCAAAATGGAGACAGTCTCTATCGACTTAATACATATTGGAATTCTGATTAGTAAATTTGTACGGTGAAGTAAAAACATGTCTTGTGACTCCAAACAGGTGTAGTTGTAATGTGCTGTCAGTGATAAATATTAAACACCGGTGTATGCGATGTTGAGGGAACTGATACTGTTGAGGATTTTCCAGCTATAGTGGCAAAAAAAGCTATAAGACATCATGAACAACAGAGTATATGTATATAAACAGAAACCGTCCTATGAGAATATTTGGAAAATGATCTGAGAGCAAATTTAACTCAAATTCTACACTGAGAAAAAACGGCAAATTGTATTCAAATTAAAGTAAATTCTTTTAATTTATTTTTTTTGTTCATAAAAGTAAGATTGGTTGTATTTTCTGGCAACATTGATTATGTAAGGACCCGAGGTAGGACGTAAACACAGCTATTTCTTTCACGTATGCCAACATTTTATCCCTTTGGGGCTTACAACTGTTGCCCTCAATTCCAGTCAGCATTTGTAATTTTACTTTCAACCTTTAATCTTCAAAGTTATATATTTTTATATATATTTTTTTAATATCGATAGCTGTAAAAAATTATTTTAACAGTATCGATTTTCATAATCTGTTGCATAAAATACGTTACAGCAAGATAAAATACGCATGTCGATCACATACACGGCAATATGCTACGTAACTTGAAGTGACCAGTCGACTGTAATCAGAATTCCTTATCATCATGAAGTTCAGAATTGCTAAGTGTCATATAGGCCAGCTTTATTAAAATCTAATATATTGTCAATGTATTGAGATTTTTGATTTTGAGGTAGTTTTACGTTATTGCAATCAACGACAGTTATGAGATATGTAACGAATTAAAAGCACCTGTTCCATAGTTAACAAGGATTTGAAGCCTGTGGGCCATATAAGAAAAAATGTTAAACAAAACGAAAAGCTATAAAACGCGTACAGTTTACCATGTCAAACATATTTTGAATGAATTTCACTATTATAAAATTTTGTTTCTATAGAATAATTATCTGTACATTCATATGGGCAATGTAAAAAAAAACCCCAACAAAAACCACTGTCTCGACTCTTTTGTTCTAATTTTACATAATATCAGCTAACTATTATAATTTTTAGAGCTTAGAGCGATTTTATTTTATTTCAGTATGAAAATACAGGCAAGGTTAACCTAATTTTTATTAGGATCTTAGATAATGCTTCCTTGCAACATTTTAACTAAACGTTTTATATCACTTATTTAAAACTTATATATCGCAGCTGATATAACTTTTTCTGCAATCTTTACACAATTTTTTAATGTAAATAACTCATCACAAAATTGAGATTTTCATGATTATTAAAAAAACGTTTTTATTTTGATCCCCATTTACAAGTACACACAAAACAAGGACCTTTGCAAGAGTCAAGACATTTGAATTTCCCGCCACAATATGAAGCTGTACATATTGCCATGTGATGTTATATGGACAAAACATTGCAATTCGCTGACCGGTTGAAGCATGTCCCGTGAAATGCCCACAGAAATCCATCATTTCTTTAATGTTCTCACTTACTTTAAAATCAACATCGTGGAGTTGATTACCTGAAAAAAAATCATACATACACATATATAAAACTTACAAAATTCAAATGAAATATGGTACTAGTATACAAGTTTTGTTGAAAGAAAAAATCCTTTAAAAATAATACAGGAATAATTGACTCAAACATCGATGTTACGTGTCTTTTCGAGACGATAACGTGTGAAATTTTCATTTATATAGTACCATTGGAAACATCGAATTGTGCAAGTTTTTAAAGCTGAACACCGCTCGTAAATAGGCACTGTCCGCCATATTTCTCTTTCAGCACTGCTGTCCCTACAACCCCTATATAAGGCGAAGACCTCTAAACAGTTTAAAGTATTTGCTGTAGAGGTCTCACCTGTGTGGACGTACATCTTGCCTCTCCGTGTAAACCGGTCGCGATGAAATTATCAAATTTTACGCACTTTTTTCAAGCTAGGTGAATACTAACATCAAATAAATTGATCAATGCATTATTTACAAACAGAATACGCACATAAAATAAGAAATAAATGCATAAAACCCTAAGACCACGAAAGGAATACTACACGTCGGCCACGAGTTTCAGGTGTGCAATCGGGTGTAACGAAATCGAAGGGTTTATATACCAGGTACCTGTGTGACGGGGCTATTTACGAGCGGTGTTCAGCTTTAAGGATATAACTGCCAGCTTGAGTCACATCTTTCTTCATTAGCATTTTGATTTAGATTAGAGTAAATAGCTTATCAAAACAGATACTAACAAGAAATGCATGGCGATTACTTGTTTGAATGAAGTTAACAGGAGTTTAGCCAGTGTTTTATAACATTTGTTTTGATGTAGGTATCTGATTGTATTGTCCTGGATACAGTTGTAAACAAGTGTTTTTTATTCTTGTTTTGCTGCAAAATATATTTAAACTGATTTGATAAATGGTTTATTGAGCATGAATCACTTGAGTGTGCTTATTGCTTTTGTTTTTATGGAAATTGATCACTTATTACGTATATAAAATAAAATGTTGAGATATGATAACTCTAAGTCTTTGCTATTTAGTTGCAATTTTAATCGAAATGGAGACAGTCTTCGTCGACTTAATGTGCAAAGTGCATCCAAAAAATACTGTCCGGTTATGAATCCTACCAAAAAAAATTCTCATAGGCATTCCCATTTATCATTTTGAGTAGAATGAACCTTATTTTGGAACTTTTAGTGTATGTTGTTTAACTGCAATTTTTTATAGAAATGAAGACAGTCTCTATCCACTTTTGATATTTGCAAAAATATATACATGTAGTACATTTGGAAATATCGAATGGTGCAAGTTTTTAAAGATATAGCTGGTTGCTTCAGCCACATCTTTCTTGATTAGCATTTTGATTTAGATTAGAGTAAGTATTTTACCACAACAGTCAGATCTTGCAAACACTTCTATTTCATGGACAAAATACATGCACTCAAGTCTATCCTCAGCCAGGGGTATTTCTCTGATAAAGTATGAGCGAAATCGGATAGTAGACCGTTGACAGCGTTCGATCCTGGGTGTTCGCTTTGAAGATATTTTGAACTTAAGGCCACTGATTTCGAATATGCCACATTTGTGAAAACAACATGTCTTGGGATAACATTCGCATGAAAAACACTAACGAATGCAAACACTGGCACTAACAGAAGCATTGGAAAGACTAGCATTACTGTTTAGTGAGTTGAACCGGTGTTATAGAAGGAATTATATACCATTTCCGTTAATGATGTAAAATCTGTCTTGTCATTTGTCATTGCCACAGCTGTCGATATACCTATATATATAAGCAAACTTATAGAAGCGAACTGCGGAAAATTCTCAAACATACTATGTTGAGATCGTAGTTTATACACATGTTTTATTTATATCTTGTAGTGGGTCATAAAATATTTCTGTTATTTTATCAAAGAAGTTCGACATTATCAGTTTAAACGGATTCATTTCATTTCAAAGTATGCTATGATATTGGATTTATTTATAGTCTTTGCTACAATGAGCGTCGTTACACGTAAAATGTAAAAAATTGTATCACAGAGGATGTGTCTGACATACTTTTGTTTATTTCGACACGCAGTACTTGTAGCTGGTAAAAAACTCTAGGAAATATCTGATTTATTTGTTTGTTATATTTTAATTACTTACATGTTTATACAGTAGCTACTGCGCTGAAATATCGTTCACCAAAAAACCAGATATGACAATTTGCAAAAATATCATACAAAGAAATTGTGTCAACAAAAAATTAACGATAACGGAGAAAATCTCATGTCATATTGTTATCTTTGTTTTGATCTTCATGAGATATTTGTATTGTAAGCTACTGGGTTCGTTACCCTTATCAAAAATATTAATAATCCTAATGAGATTTTGGCGTTTGTTTTCATCATTAGTAAACAAGTGGCGAGGCAAATCTGAGGCATTCTGAAAGAATATAGGGTATCAAAAAGCACTAGAATAAAATGTCAATAAGCGTTGAGGATTCTTACTTGTGTTTCAGGACAATTTCAGTCATATCGTGTATGAATAATTGTCAAAATTACTACAACTCCCCCTCCAATAAAACATTGGCATGATTCATTAATACGCATCATCGAAGACTTTTGCCATATGACTTTATTATCAATGACGCTGAGAGAAAATTACGCAAAGTTTTTTATTTAAAATCTACATTCCCTTTATCATATTTTTGCAAATAGAGATTCTTATTAATATACACTGTATACATTATAGGTGTCACGATTAGTATTTTAATAAAAGAAAACTCTGCGTTACTAATCGCAGCTAAATCGCAGTTTTGTCCTAAGGTGAGGCTTATCTAGAGGATATTTGTGTTTTTTTTCTTTTCCGCTCAACAATAAAAATTTCAAATATAACAATATATAATTTATATAAAAATGTTTGGTAAGATTTTAGAGATTTAAGATGGCAACAAACAATTTTTTTTTAGCTTTGAAATTCATATAGGGTATAATCGGGTAAAACTAGACATGCCTTGATGGGATAATTCGTATAGGTCCAAAGTTTGTGTGCATTTGTGACTGCTTTCCGTTCTCAGGGGCGTATCTGTCAGCAAACTAAATGTATTATTCTGATTTGCATTGGGGGGTTTTTAATTGCTTATGAAAATACCAGTGCATTACAAAAATTATTTTCGTCAACTAATTATTGATCCTTGAACCTTGGCATTATACTATTATATGTTTCAGGTGTAGAAAAAATCTGAAGGCGCAATGCTGTAACGGCGGAAAAAATCGCTTATAAAAGAAGGTGTCATCTTATTTTAATTCTACAAAAGAACAAATGAACGTAGAAAAATTGATTTAAAACAAAATTTGAAGATGAAACATTGATACAAAAATCGAAATTAATCAATGAATCCAGTAGGAAATAAAATCCAGAATTACTCCACTGTAATCTAAATGGTTGCATCGGTAATTTAAGACAGTATACAAAACCAGTTAGAGCAGAATTGGAAAGAAAGTATTTTAGCAGACTAGAGTGGACATCTATGGTTAATTCTACATGTATAGAATGAAGGCTATAATCTTTATGATATACCAACTTACTTATGGGTTCTGCTATATAGTTTATAATTTATTATTTATAATTTCTGTTACTGTAAGTAACGTATCAGAATCTGCATCCTAAATAAAAACAAACCACCCGAACCGATCAACAGAATATGAGGTGAAATACGGCCCCCAGAAAATAGGGTAAAAAATATGGAATATCCCTAAAAACTACAAATTGTTGAGTACGATATTCGAAACATCATTTATACAAAAAATTGAGTACGATAATTTTCCTCCACTTACAAGCATTGTAACGTTAATTATATGAATAGCTCATTTCATTATATTTCTGCCAATTATGAGGAACTCAAAGTTTTGAAAAATATAGATTTGTAATCACTTTTTTGAAATGAAAAAAATAATGTGTGAATATGATTCTCCAAGATCTGCTAAACGAGACAACTTCGACGAAAAACGGATAAAAAATCTAGAATAACTAAAAGCACACTTTTGTATTACACAGTTATTGGCTCTGTAGGAGAGCATCATACGATTTGTTGTACTTGAACAAAATATGTTGCCCAGGACCGAAAACCGATCCGCGAAGGCTATTCTGTCGGAAGGTCAAAAAAGCCATAAGTTGCTAATATCCCAGTAAAAAAATAATGGACATTCGTTTTGTAGGACTTTCTGTTGGTAAGAATGATATAGAAATACATTTTTAAGGTTATAAAAAATGTGGATAATAAAAGGGCAAACGACACTTGTTCATCTGTTGATACACCCGTCTTAACTTTCAATAGTGATTTTAAGTCGAAAACTGTTCATTCTCTCAGATATTTGACTACCCGAGGCGCGTTAGCCTTAGCTAACTCAATTATCCGTAGCTATCCAATAGATTACCAGTATTTTTTTTTTTTTTTGTAAAAGAAGAAACTTGGTAGTTACAGGTAACTTATTCAAAAGGTGCTAGACAATAAGAAATTTATTAAATATGGCGTTAGAAATGGTTAAAATGAACATATACAGATCAAGTACGTTTGCTTGCGTTTAACACTGTACCTCAAAACTCGATGGGGAGATGTAATGTGTTTTGTTTTTTGATCATTGTATTTGATAAATACCGTACACTTCTGTATGAGAATAAATATATGATACCGAGTACCTTGAGACCCGTAAGCACCGAAATATACTTCATATTTTTTTTCACCCAGAACTGTAATGAATTTGCTATTTCCTTCAATCCATCTTCCAAAGCGTATATTCGGGTTGAATATCAGGCGATTTTCTTAGATAAAGAACGAATAGAATTAAATATTTTCTTTTTTTGTGATTAAAAGCAAAATATAACTTCACATAGTTACTTTCAACTATTTCACGAACACCCCAGACAAGAACTTCTGCAGGAGTCAAGTAGTTCAAATTTCCGTTGACGATCTGTAATTGTACATAACGTCCCACGGTGTTATGAGGACAAAACACTGCAATCCGCTGACCTGTGAACGCATGCCCAGTAAAATGTCCACAGAACTCCATGTAATGAATGTTCTCTCCAACTTTTATATCAACATCGTGTAGCTGATTACCTGAAAAAACCCGCATGCAGTTAGATACTAACAAACACTGGTACAAACAAGCATTGTTTTAAAAATACAAAGAGATTAATTTTTTATAATGTAAGAATTAGATTAAAAAATACGGCAATTAGACTACAGATAAGAATGTTTGCTTTGGTAAGAAATTTGGCCCATAGGCCTAACTTTTTTATCATTTAGAGTAGAATAAAGTTTATATGTCAATACTTACTAAGATAGTCAGATCTTGCAAACACTTCTATTAAATGTATTTTGAACCTTCCTTCCAGATCTATCCTAAGCCAAGGAAATTTCTCGGCCGAAGTGTGGGTATAGTCCCATAGAAGACCGTTGACAGCATTTGATTCTGGATAAATACCATCTCCATACCTAGTACTTAAGGTAACTGGTTTTGTGTATGCCACATTTGTGAACACAGCCTGGCTTGAGATAACATTTACGTGAAAACAACAAATGAATGCAGATACTAACAACAAGGAATGCATGACGATTACTTGTTTGAATGAAGTTAACAGGAGTTTAGCCAGTCTTTGATAACATTTGTTTTGATGTAGGTATATGATTGTATTGGCCTGGTTACAGTTTTAAACAAGCGGTTTTTTATTCTTGTTTTGCTGCAATATATATTTAAACTGATTTGATTGATGGTTTATTGAGCATGATTCACTCGAGTGTGCTTATTGCTTTTGATTTTATGGAAATTGATCACTTATTACGTATATAAAAAAAATGTTGGTATATGTGAGCTTTTAGTATTTGCTATTTAATTGCAATTTTAATCCAAATGGAGACAGTCTTCGTCGACTTAATGTGCAAAGTACATCCGAAAAATATTGTCCAGTTATGAATCCTACCAAACAAATTCTCATAGGCATTACCATTTATCATTTTGAGTAGAATGGAACTTATTTTTGAACTTTTAGTGAATGTTGTTTAACTGCATTTTTTTTTTATAGAAATGAAGACAGTCTCTATCGACTTTATTTGCATATGTTTACATGTAGTACATTTTGGAAACATTAAATTGGGCAAGTTTTGAAGATAAAACTGGCTGCTTGAGTCACATTTTAATTAGGATTAGAGTAAATAGCTTACCACAACAGTCAGATTTTGTAAAAACTTCTATTTCGTGGATATAGTACATCTAAGCCAAGTCTATTCTCAGTAAGAGGTATTTCTCTGATAAAGTATGACCAAAGTCGGATAGGAGACAGTTGAAAGCGTTCAATTCTGGGTATTCGCCTTGGAGATATTTTGAACATACGGTCACTGGTTTTGAATATGCAACATTTGTGAATACAGCGTGGCTTGAGATAACATTTGCATGAAAAACACTAACAAATGCAAATACTAGCACTTACAGAATCATTATACATACTAGCATTACTGTTAAGTGAGTTTAGTCAGTGTTGAAGAAGGAATTTTATATACCATTTTTGTTAATGATGTAAAATTTGCCTTGTCATTTGTCATTGTCATAGCTGTCGATATATATATATATATATATATATATATAAATTCAAACTTATAGAAGCGAACTGCGAAAAATTCTCTGTTGAGAACTAATAGCTTATGTTTTATTTATATCTTGTAGTGGGTCATAATATATTTGTGTTATTTTATCAAAGAAGTTCGACATTTACGGTTTAAACGTATTCACATATCAAAGTATGGTATGATATTGGATTTGTTTATAGTCTTTGTTACAGTTAGCTTCGATACACGTTACATAGACAGATTTTATGACAAATGACGTGTCTGACATAATTTTATATATTTCGACACGCAGTACTTGTAGCTGGTAAAAAAACCTCTTGTACTTATCTGAATTATTTGTTTATTATATTTTATTAGAAACATTCATCACTCACATGCTTTTACAGTAACTGTTGAGTTAAAATATCGTTCACCAAAAACCCCCCAGATATAATGGCTTGCAAAAGTATCATATAAAGAAATTGTGTCAACAAAAATTCAACGATAACGGGGAAAATCTCGTCATATTATTATCTTTATTTTCACCTTGTTGAGATATTTGTATTGTAAGGTAATGGGTTCGTTACCCTTATCAAAAATGTTAATACACCTAATGATATTTTGGGTTATTCGCACCATTAGTTAAAAAGTGGAGAGGCAGATCTGACGCATTCTGAAAGAAAATGAGGTATCAAAAAACACTAGGATAAAATATGTCAATAAACGTTGAGGATTCTTACTTGTGTGTTCATGACAATTTAAGTCATATCGTGTATGAATAACTGTCCAAATAACCACCACACCACCCCTCCGAAAAAGGAAACTGTCCTGATTCATTAATACGCATCATTGAAGACTATTGCCATTTAGTTTATTATCAATGACATTGAAGAAAAAAAGCAGATGGATGCAAAGTTCTATTTAAAATCTACATTCCCTTTATCATATTTTTGCAAATAGAGATTTAGCTAGAATAGCTCATTAACATGCCATGTATACAGTATGGGTGTCGCGATTATTATTTTGATAATAGAAAAATCCGTGTAACTAATCCAGCTAAAGCAGTTACATTTTGTCCTAAGGTGAGACTTTCCCCAGAAGATAAATGGGATTTTTCTTTCTCCATTAAACAATAAAAAATTCAAACACAACAATATATCATTTAGATAAAAGTGTTTGTTCTGGTTTTAGGGATTTAAGATGGCAACAAACAATTACTTTTTCTACAGCTGAAAAATTCCTGTAGGGTATAACCGGGTAAATCTAGAATGCTATGATGGGATAATCTCTTATACGTCCAAAGTTTGTGTACATTTGTGACTGCTCTCCGTTCTCAGTGGCGTTTTTGTCAGTAAACTAAATTTATTAAATTTGCATTTGTTTTGTTTTGGGTTTTTTTTTTAATTGCTTGTGAAAATAACAGTGCATTACAACAAAAACATTTATGTTAACAAATGATCTTTGGACCTTGTCTTTATACTAGTATATGTTTCTTGTGCAGGAAAAATCTGAAAGCGCAATGATGTAACGCCGGAAAAAATCGCTTATAAAAGAAGGTGTCATCTAGTTTTAATCCTTACAAATGAACAAATGAACGTAGAAAAATTGATTTTAAACAAAATTTGAAGATGAAACATTCATTAAAATTCAAAATAATCAATCAATCCAGTAGGAAATACTATCCAGAATCACTCCACTGTATCTAAATGGTTGGGTAATTCGTCACGGTATTGGAAATCAGTCAGAGCAGAATTGGATAGAAAATATTTTAGCAAACTAGAGTGGACATCAATGGTTAATTTTACATGTTTAGAATAAAGTTTCTAATCCCAATGATACCAAGTTACTAATGGTTTAAGCTATATATTCTATAATTTATAAATTCTGCTATTTTAATTTACGAATCAGAATCTCCTTCCTAAATCAGAAACCCACCCATTCCATGAACAAAGGATGGGTTGAATACGGCCCCCAAAAATGGGTAAAAAATATAAAATATCTCTATAAATTAATTTTGCTCAGTTATTAATTTTTGTACTTTTGTGATAGATGTACCCACATAGAATCCCTTTCTTACATAAGATAAAACAATCACATAGGAAATGTGCATGTACATCATTACTTATGGCATGGACATGAGGTTTTCTTTCAAGCTACGTAGACATTTGCTCTGCTCCACATTTGAAAGCTTTTAAAGTAGACAAGCGCAACTAGGTAACTTTTTCTCCTTCAGCTGGTCAATGCATTTTGCCAAAATCTATATGAGAAAAGGGTAAAAAAGTGTACCTCATTGTGCTTATATGTAACTTTAAAAAAGAGGTAAAAGTTTTAAGATTCCCATTATAAACTGATGTTGTTTACCTAGTGTGAACTCACTTACATTTCATTATGGGTTACTCGTACCCGAGTCAGGTGACATTATTTTCAGTAAATGTATTCGATTTTACTATTTATGGCGTTAAACTTCTTTTATGCTAATACAGTATTTGTAAGTTGTATTTTAACGGGATTGATTTTTGATAGCTAGGCTTTCCCACTACTCGCGATATTTGACGATAATCAACGTCACATTATATGTAAACGAGTCTTCAAGATCAGCTTAATTTCTTCATATATATAATATCTACTGTACTAAGGTACACCCACTCTATTCATTTTGAATAGACAGGGTCAAAAACCAGAAAGAAGGGTCTACAAAATATTCAATATTGCAGCAATTATTTCAATAAAAAACGATATAACCTATCAGCATGAATCAAATAGTCATTTTCATTCGCTCTTGTTTCAAACTTTTCAAAATTATCCTAGAATTTCTATAAAAGGGAGCGATGATATAGGCTGAGGGATATTTTCCTTAAAGTATTGTAAATGTGATTGAGTACATGGAAAATAATTAAAAATTTAATCCTTCATAAGTTTGTTTGCACTAATTTAAAACTTCATCAAATAACAGTTATCAGTTTTAACAAGTCAAACTTATGAAAGATTAAAGTTAGTTGATGAATAATAAAACTTCACTTAAATAACATTGTATTAGACATGCTGTGTACACATTTATTTTTAAAATCAAATATTGAGTGCATGCATTTTATTTCAAATTCTTTACTGTATGATTAAAAAAAGCGGACTGATGTTGCATTTAGCGGACAATATATACTGCATCTCTCTCTCTCTCTCTCTCTCTCTCTCTCTCTCTCTTTCTTTCTCTTTCTCTCTCTCTCTTCTGATCTTTTTAAAATGTTGTTTGAAAATTACAAATCTCTTGACAAAAATAATCTGTAATACTGACTTTGAAAGGATAACATACGTAATTTGAGTTAAGTACAAAAAATACTCACTTGTCAATTTTTCGCTAAAAATATTTGTAAGTAGAGCTAACCTAAAAGTACAATATAAGTACCGCTTGTGGCTAGGATGGCGATATACTACATTACTTGAAATAACCACTAAAATGTAATTGAAATACAGATTCAAGATGAAATAACAATTTGCTGAGTAACAAAAACGAAACATTATTTCTACAAAATTTTGAGTACGATATTTTTTCTCCACTTACCAACAATGTAATATTTATTATATGAATAGTTAATTTCTTTGAATTTCTGCCAATTATTAGGAACTCAAAAATTTGAAAAAAATATCTTTTTATTTACTTATCTAAAAAGAAAACACAATGTGTGAATAAAAGATTTGCGAAATAAAATATCGGCGACGAGAAACGGATAATAAATTTAGAATAACAATATAAACACTCTTTCATTACACAGTTATTGACTTTGTAAGAGTGTAACATATTTTGTTGGACGTGAAGAAAAAATGTTGCCCAAAGCCGAAAGCAATTCTGTTGGAAGGTCCAAAAATTCATATGTTGCCCAAATCCCAGTGAAAAAATAATGGACATTTGTTTTGTAGGAGCTTCTGTTGGTAAGAATGACATAGATATTATTTATAAGGTTAAAACAAATGTGGATAATTAAATGATAATAAAAGGGTTAACGACACTTGTTCATCTGTTGATAAATATATTTTAAATTTTAATAGTGGTTTTAAGTCGAAAAATTCCTCGCATGATGTTAGTGCGAGGGGGTCATTGATGTGGGAGGAAGCCGGAGTGCCCGGAGGAAACCCAGCTGGCGACAACCATACCCTTTCACATTCAAACACTGTCAATCACGTGGATTGAACTCGGGTCGCATCGGTGAGGAGCGAGTGCATTGTCCACTACAATACGTGGACAACACCTTTATTATATGTAGCTGTCCAGTATAAAACCAGAATTTTTTGTAAAAGCAGAAACTTTGTAGTTACAGGTAACTATAAAAAAGGCGATAGACAAAAAGAAATTGATCAAAAGACGTTAGAGATTGTTAAAATGAACATATAGAGATCAAGTACATTTGCTTGCATTTAGTATTCTACCTCAAAACTCTTTTGAGAGATGCCATGTGTTTTGCTTTTTAATAATAGTATTTAATAATAGTATTTGATAAATACCGTACATTTCTTTATGCGAATATTATCAGATACCGAGTAGCTTGAAACCCGTTAGCACCGAAATATACTTCATTTTTTTCACACTGAACTGTATTGAATTTGCTATTTCCTTCAATACATCTTGCGAAGCGTATACTCAGTGTTCAGGTTCAATATCAGACTATTTTCTTGGAAAAAGAACGAATAAAATTAAATATTTTCTTTTATTGTGATTAAAAGCAAAATTTTATTTCTGATGGTTGAGGGACATGGACACCAAGCACCTGAAGATGTCAAAGGAATTGATGGCGCTATGGTAAATATTGGCACTGCAGCCTGCTCATTGGTTCCGGGATTATCGACTGCTAGCAAATACCTTTGATTTTAAGGCTGGCTTGACGCTAACTTCAACGCTACTTGTGTGGGCCTGCTTGAGTCTGATTGGGTTTTGGTGGTCGTGGTTTCTTTGTTTAGGGCTCTGAGCGCTTGGTGTCCATTTGGCCTGGCGTAGGGTGACTTGCTCTTTCTTTTACTAGACCGCAACAGTTTCTAGGAAGTTGAACAGAACTGAGTAACTATTTTTTTGGATTTATGAACTTTATAAAGTAAAGACAAATGAAAAATTAAAACAAATGAAAAATTATGTATCATAATAGCATATAGCTAAATTCTATAGTTAATGTATCTATTAATGTTACGAATTTATTCTATGGTATATAGTATATGCTACCGTAGACCTAGGTCACCAAGCTATATAGACGCAAAGGTCTATTGGGGAGTTATTTTTCTTTGGATGTATAATTTAGTGCAATGGTTGATCTATTCATTTCCATAACATGACTTAAAGGGGCATGGTCTCGATTTTGGTCGAATTCTATTTTTCTGTTTTTATTATTTACCATGCTTTAGGAATGCATTTCTAATGATCAAATGAAATTTGAGAGTCAGTCGTAGAGATATAAGCAAGATACAACGCTCACAATTCTTTGTCATGTAAACAAGGCTCGTGCCCTGTTTTTGTTTACGTAGGTTCAATTAACCAGTAAAAAATATTTTCAAGCTGATTTGACTATGCTCTTATTCATTTTCAGCATAAATAAACAGTTCCTAACGTTTAGCTCATTCATTTTAGGTTTAAAACTTGAATTTTCACTTCAACATTTAAAATGTAAACAAAAACTTTGTTTACATAGCAAAAAATTGTAAGCTCTGTAACTCGCTTATAACTCAACGAATGACACTCAAATATTAGTTGCCTATTAAAAATGCCTTACTGAGGCATTGTAAACATTAAAATCGAAAAAATAATTTTTGCCCAAAATCGTGACCATGCCCCTTTAACTCATATCGAGTTAAGTCGGAAATAGTTTGATGGAATGCTGGATAAAATTGTTCAGTATTTATTTGATAACTAATTTGTAACGGGTCATTGAAAGAATTTTTATTTTCAAATAAATGACTTGCTTATAAAAAGAATAATAATAATAATAATAATAATAATAAAGAAAACGCAATAATAATAATAATAAAGAAAACGCAAACACGATAGGATAAACGGAAAGACTGAAGAAAAAGTAACGATAAACCCGATAAGAGATCTACGCATGAAAAAACAGGATACACACACGATACGATATAACAGATGCGAGTTCAGGTATGCATTTCTGTCTAGAAATGCAGATTTCATTATCAAGTTAATATTTCGGCATTTTTCTCAGGTTAGCAAAGTAGCCAAATAAGCCTTTTGTATATATTTATCGTTGTCGTATTCTCGTAACATTATTTGCTTTAATAACACAAAGTGCTATCTGAGCATTCAGGCACTAAATGATTCACATGTAATGAATACGTGATATTGTATTATTATTTGTTCACATGAATTTGATCACCTGTTACAAGTGCATTATATCAGATCATTAAGAGAAATGTTATATATAAAGGAAATCTGATTCTGATAATAAATCTTTGTATCCAAACTGTTGCAATGATTCTACTGTTGCTAGCAAGCGTGCTCTCGTTTACGGTTATCATGGCAATTTGGATTTAAGCAATTCAAATGATGACCTTACAAATGTGGCATATTCAAAATTAGTGAGGTTAAGCTCATACGTCTGTAGATGTTATAACGGATTCCATACAGTCAATGGTATGTTCTCTTACTTTATTTTCACATTAGTGGAGAAATCGTCTTGGCTGAGGATAGATCTAGGAGCAAGGTACCAAATCCATGAAATAGAAGTTTTTGCCAGACCCGACTGTTGTGGTAAATCTTCATATAAAAATGTACACTGTTGATATAAGTATTCTGAAACGTTCATCTAGAGAAAACCTTGGGGTTTTTTGCAAAATGATTGACCGTCATAGATTGTTTATCAGAACAATTTGAGTGTTTAGACATATAAGTTTTGTATTTTGTTTGATATAATAACTGCAATCACACTTTTTTAAGTAGGCAACAAAAGAACATTTAGATTCTTTATAGGCACTTATTATTTTTATTATTAGTGAATACATATTTTTTGATAATTAGGAATATTATTAAAATGGGGTGTTAATGTTGTTTTCTTCATTCAGGATCTTTTAAAATCGAACGATCAAAAAGAAAGAAGAGTTAAATAAGTAATGTTTGCCTTTTTATAAGGTTATCAGCTACACGACGTTGACTTTAGAGATGGTATGAGAATACACAATACGCATCTGTGTGGTCACTTCACGACACATGCTTCAACCAGTCAGAGGATTGTCGTATTTTGTCCTTCTAACACCACAGTGCGATACGTACAGCTTCAGATCGTGGCGGGAAATTCAAATGTCTTAACTCCTGCAGAGGTCCTTGTTTGGGGGACGCATATAAATTGATTACATAACATTATATTGAAAATGTAAACAAATACAAGTCTTTCTACTATGACAATACAAGATCAATATTTAGTCAGCTTTTGCTTGGTTGTATTATTAAAACCAACCACCACAAAAGTACCCGTGTAAATAAACCACAGGCAGTTCTGATGCCAACAAAGGTAAAGCTGCATATGTATTTGTGTTTGAAAAAATACCATTTGCAGCTCAAATTGCCTAACATCTTTATTATATGACTGAGAAAATCACTTGTTAAAATGCAGTTGAAGTATCATCACCATCTCTAAAGAAGACCCGACATTAAGAACCAGTACAACCTTAAATGATAGTATTCGTGACCTTCTTCACAATATTGCATAAAAATAAAACATGTGTTTTAAAGGGCATACACACGATTTGAGTTCACAATTTGCATTTTTCCACTTTTTTCTTAGTGTCAAGAATGATAACCTTTCCAGACAATTTGAACGGGAAACTAGCTGAAATCAAACACAAAGAACAGACTTAATACGACTATTTTAAGGAATCGCATTTCAGGTTGAACGGTACAAAATGGCGGTTTGAATTATAATTGCACAAATTATAATTGCTCTGTGATTTCACTTGAACAATAATCTATTGCCGATTGAGAAGAAACTTCTTCTTTATCACTCTTAATGAAAGGAAATAACCTGCATACATACGAATTTAAAAAGAAAATAAGGTATTGATATGGGTAACGATTAGCTAATTGCTATTTTGAAAAACTTCAGATCTAAAGTGCATGCCTAGAATGCAGATTCAATGAGAAAAAACTAATAAACATATGATTAACGTATTTACATTTACATAATATGTGAGTTGTAAATTTTATCTGATGCTTCTGTTATTTTATATTTTCTCAAATACAACAAACATGAAAGTGGATCATTGTTTATTATTATTTTGCACTCCGTCCAAGTATATTTTATAATTTAGTAAATTTTCTTTAAAGTCCGTCTATAAAAGAACCATGAAACATTGCTAATAATAGAAGGAAGTAACATAATGATTTAATATAAATTCATATTTAAAATCAAGATAACCTGAATTGAATTATAATAATTAACTTTATTCGATTTTATTGGGAATAAGTGACACTTGATTCGTCGGTTTTATCTATTGTAAATTAGACATTACATAGAAAACCATTTATTAATACAAATTCATACGATTGCATTTCACTTAAACAATAATCTATTGCTGATTGAAACAAAACTTCTCCAATATCACTCTAAATGAAAGGGATTTATCTGCATATTAAACCGTGTCTGCATGTATATTGCCTTAAATATGAGGTTTCCAAAATAACGACATTTCATAAAATGTTATCTTTTTGCACTAAAAAGCATGGTTGCCCAAAAACCTCTGATATTATATTTTCTATTTCTGTTTGTTCATTGCCTTTAGTATATAGAAAACTTGTTTGCAAATGAAATTTAATAGAATAGTAAGCGAAGAGAGGTGTAACAGGTTATTTATATTAAGTGGTTATGCTATAATGATCATGTAGAGTATAGATAATGCAATTGATAACTTTATGATTTCATTTCTACATCATACAAGCAATAAATGACCATGGACTATTCTATTACGTAATGATTCAAGATATACTTAAAGGGGCTTGGTCACGATTTTGGTCAAATTTTATTTTGTATTTTTATTGTGTACAATGCTTAAGAGATGCATTTCTATTGATCAATCAAAATTTTTGTGTCAGTCGTAAAGTTATAAGCAAGATACAGAACTCACAATTCTTTGTTATGTGAACAAGGCTCGTGCCCTGTTTACATTGTTTACATTGGTTCAATATACTGGTAAAATTCTTTTTCAAACTGAAATTTCTATCTGCTAATTCGTTTTAAGCATAAATAAACAGTTCCTAGCGTTTGTCATGTTCATTTTAGGTCTAAAAGTAGAATTTTCCCTTTAACATTCAAAATGTAAACAAAAAACATCACCTGAGCTTTGCGTACATAACAAAGAATTGTGAGCTCTGTATCTTGCTTATAACTCGACGACTGACACTAAAATTTTGGCTGACGATTATAAATTCCTTACTGAAGTATTGTAAACATTAAAAACGGAAATATAATTTTTGACCAAAATCGTGACCATGCCCCCTTAAGTGTATTATATCCCTTCTTCTAATCACGGGGTATATGAAGACTTAGATATAAATAAAGGTATCCCAGTGTTGTCTCTGTCTTGATGCCTACTTTATGTTATGCAGATAATTCAGATTATCATACCTCAATATGATTATTCTACATATCGTGTCAACTGATTGGTCTAGAAGATCACGTGACAGGGCGAACAAAACGTCGTGCCTCTTGTGGAATAAATATTATATTCCACCACTTCGGAAATCTCAGGAATTTTCATTCCAAAGGAATGAAAAAGCCTATATGAGCATACGCTATAGACAAATATGTTTAAATCAAAAATATTTAATCATTTAATTTCTCTTTATATAACAAATTTCAAAGTATATATGATTCGAATTAATGAACGAAAAGAGAAACAAAAACATAAGATATCAAACAATCACGACGTTATTACTTTTGAAAATGTCGAAAAATTATTCGAAACCGACGTAATGAACAATCATATGTTGTTCAGTATAATAAAAAAAATTGCGTGACTGTTCGGGAAATACACAGATATATTCCCTTAGAAAAATCAAATTTCCCTCGGGCGAAGCCCTCGGAAATATGATTTTTATTTGGGGAATAAATGTTCATATTTCCTTCACCATCATGCAATAAATTTATAATAATTAACACTCTTATAACTGGATACCACATCCTGACAAAATTTGTCACTCTCGTCAGAAAACATCTAAGCCCCTTAACTTCCTAAGTTCTGGTTTATAATACGGTGTAGTTGTAAGTCAGTTCTACACAGATCACGTTCGAGTTTAACTCGCATAGCCTTCATCCACTTCTCTTCGCAAGCCCACATATTTTGATTCCGGAAAACGTGTAAATGTCGGAACCAAAGACGGTCTACGCTTCGACCCATGTTTCGACTACAGTTTCCCTGATTTTTAGTACAGCGTCAACAATTAGAATTGAAATTATAATTTGCAAAATAAAAACATGCCCGATCCTATCATGTTCTATGTGAGGGGATTCGTAATTTTTATCTATTAAAAATAAAATGTTATTAATTTGATTCGTAAACATCCTTTTATTCTATACAATTCTATATGTAAAATGGCTGGCAAGACACGTTCATCTTACCCTTTTATTGGTGAAAATCAAAAGAAAATCGTATGTTTGTGATTTTTTACATATGAAATTGAAAATGATAGCCCCTTTTTTCCCTATATAATCCTATATAAAATGGCGGGGATGATACGTACATACAACCACAATTTCAGCGGTAAACAGATAAACTATCTGGTCAATTGTCTTTATATTGACACATAGTTTACTCATAAGTTGAACTTGCATCGGAAAAATACTAAAAGAAATCGTATGTCTGGAACTTTCTCCCCCGAGACTCCTTAAATTCTTAAATTATGCATAAGTATAAAAAAAAAATTAAATTTATTTGAAAAATCTGATAAATTTATGATAATTTACTGTACAATATGATTATATATTGCGTGAAGGAATTTTGCTTTGGTTTTTTTAAATATCATATAACTATTATGCTCCAAAATGATAACTGCTATTTGCTCTGTTATCAAATTTACGAGAGAAAAAATCCTTATATAAAACTAGTTATACCAGTCCGATAAAATTTTTCTAAATCAGTAAAATCTTTATCCACTGTGAATGTACGATTGATAGGTATTTAAAAAATTATTATCATTTACTGTGAATATGTTTTTTGTGACACCGGAAGAAGAAATGGTACATGTATATGTCGTGATAAACACTGCATACATGGTTATTTTAACCCCCTGTAAGTTTTGCCCCTCTCAATTGCAAAAATTTTCGCCCAGACAACGCTGTGTTAAAAGAAAGATACAAGGGTTGATCCAAAAGTAATGTCACACTATGCACCGCGTTTCACACTGGTATATCATAGACTTTTTCTAACTGCTTTCAAAAATTTGGGAACGTTACCGTCCATTTCGGATATCTACGCGATGCCTTTTGTCTCTAGATGAAAGAATAAAAGACTGGACGAGCGAATAGTGATACGAGGCATTTTTTGCTTCGATGGATAGGTATCACTAGAAAATATACTGGAATTGATATATCAACCTAAAATTGAGAGCAAGTCAACAGGGTACCCTTAACGTGGTTCCAATATCTAATAAAAGCATATGCCATGTTAATAAATAAATTAGATAGAAAGAAGATATATACGCTCTTAAGGAAAGCTGAAACTAGGTTCTTACGTCATGAGCTGTATCATAAAGCTACGTTCATGACTTCTTAAAGAGACCTCGACAAACTGATCGCACATTTAATATTATGATATCCAATATACTACCCCATCGATTACAAAAAGAGTAATTAGTTACTTTATGAAAAAAGAAAAAAAATGTAAAATAGAGCATCCTGGCAAATTTTTATAGAGTACTAAATTACGAGATTCTTCCAGAACGCTAAAGATCTAGAAATGAAGTCGCTAGCGTGTGGCGACTATCCTTACCTCACGCTCTACAAAATATATTATCTTCAGAAATATTTATCATAATGCATTAAAATTTTCAGATCTGAATTGAAATAGGTAGATATCTCAAAGCATAAGTTTTTGTCACTTTACGCGGATTTTTCACGATTTTATCGATTTTATCTGTGACATTACTTTTGGATCAACCCTCGTACTATGAGACATTGGAATTCGCCTGGTATTCAATTCTCCCGCTGACAAGTTGGGGAGATGTAAAGAAGATAACCCTTTAATGTTTAATGTATATGGCAACAGTAGAGAAAGGTAAACAAAGACATATCCAAGGGCAACACATTTGCTAGTATTTCCATATATTTTCCTGTGTATACCACTGTTTATTTCGTCTAAATTATTCCGTAAAAACACACAATATAGTTTTGTAACATGCATTTAAATGTCTCACTTATATTTTCCCTTCAAATGACTCACCAATACTATTACATTTATAAACCGTGATTACATATTCTAGGTTATTCATCAAAGGGAAATAACTTATCTCAGAGTAGGGTTAAAATCCCAAAAATACAATGGTAATGATTCTGCTGAAAGTAGATGAATAGGTACTTTTTAACTTCAACTTCATTAGAATTTTTTTTCAATAAAAAACATCAAATATCCATTTAATGTCTGAGAACTATTCCAGTTATAGGTTGATTTAAAAGTGAAAACATGTGGAGGCGATAGAAAGGTGGCTATTAACATGCAACAAGTTTTGAAATATAGAGAGGTATACTTGGAGAAAAACCAACACCTCGCAGCAAGCACGTTTAGACTTTTTTCTTATTTCAGCTTCAATTATAAAAGAAGAAAAAAATAGTGATATCATGACAAGCTATAGATCAGATCATTCTCCTGTACTTATCTCTATAAAGTTTAATGGTTTTTAACATGGCAGTGGCCTTTGAAAATTTAACAACCCCACTTTAAAAGATTTAGAATATGTTAAGTATTAATTGTCGTATTGATCAATTTTTCAAAAAAATTGAGATCGTCCCTGGTTATTCTATTAAGTGCTAAATGTATGTTTTACTTTTTTTATTCTGAAATGTCTAAAAAAATCTCAAGAGTCAGGACCATGTGTCCCCTGCATGCAAACCAATTTTTGCAAATTTAAAATCTACTGAAAAATTCGATCACATATACGAACACTGTCTGCTTCACATTTCCTCGACAAAAAAAAGATCCTCTGCCACCATTGCAATCGCTTCTTTTTCGATTGAAGCTCAACTCGACGAAGGAAGGAAGTCCAGGTATGAGGGTTCAGTTATTTAGAACTGTTTACCCACTGCAACAAAGACATGCTTGCACATCAGAATATATATACAGAATGACCGAGAATTGGATTCAAGTGCAAGAAATCAAATTGTTATAGCGCAAAGTAATAGATGTGAAATATGAATTCCCATTTTATAAACATATTTATATGTTTACTGAAATATGTATTCTAAAAGTGCTCTTTCATATTTTGAGCGACATTGTACAATAATGGAAAGTTTTTACTCGACGACGGTTGAGCCCGAAGGTTATGCCACTACCGAAAACTGACAATTTGTGATTCTTCACTAAAATACAGTAAATAGCATTGAACTTTATTATCCATCCCAAAGAATCAAAAGCGGTTATGTTGTCATTGTTTTCTATTGAAAAAAAATAAATGCCTATTATAAACATTCAAGTAAATGTTCATTATTTCAAAACGGTGTTTTCATTGCTATCTTACAACAGCTATACCTACAATTCTTTGAAATAAGATTGTCATTTTATACTCTTGCTGTCGACACCAGAAATCAGAAGAAAAAATATCTTAATTAAAATAGTATATATGTGGAAGATGAAGTTAATGTTATCTTTATTTATTATTTGTATAATGTTTTTTTGTACAAAATATAGAAAACTTTAGTTTTGAAAAAAAAA
Organism: Magallana hongkongensis; assembly: GCA_016163765.1. Lineage (NCBI taxonomy): Eukaryota > Metazoa > Mollusca > Bivalvia > Ostreida > Ostreidae > Magallana > Magallana hongkongensis. Next base: position 14,695,913 of record WFKH01003881.1, on the reverse strand, counting down.
CCCACCTTAAATATTAAAACTTTTGCAGCTTTTAAGTTCTGCAAGTGTAAAAAAAAAAGTAAATACATATAATTGGTTAAAATTACGAAATGATTTTGTACATAAACTTACATTCTCCTGCTCCATTTGCTTATTATGTATTACAACTTTTATTCTATTTATGTGAATATTGATGAACTGTAAAGCCTAAAGTGAATAAAGAATTAATAAATGTATTGAAATTAGTAGATATTTCAACAATTAAACTTGATAACAGAAGTTTCAGTATCATCTCGGGGTGGGGGGGGGGGGCATTTTTATTGAACGATATGCAAATATATGCATAGGTAACAAGTGTTGTTTTGCCATTTATTGAAAATATAAGATAAAATATTTTTAAATTACTGAATTCAATAATTCAAAAAGAAAATATGGTGTGTAATGTGCCATAATTCACCAAATGCTACAAGTAACGCAATTCTACAAAATAACTATACAAAGGAGAATTGATACATTAATCTAACATCAGCGATATGTACAATTTAATTTTACACAGCTTGTACCGATAA
>WFKH01003881.1:14666370-14678818 GCA_016163765.1 Magallana hongkongensis | reverse complement strand
TAAAGATTATCCTGTTGTTAAACAATATAAAAAAATAAATGAAAAAACCCCCCATGATTTAGTTTAATAATCAATTTAAGATATGCATTTTTTAAAATCAATTTTAACTATTTGTAGGTCTAATTCTAGATATGCTAGATACATGTTAAAGATGAAAACTCTCAACTGCCTTTTTTATATCGGGCGGGATATTGCTGCTTTGGTTGTCTAGACATGGTTTTATTCGTTTGTGTATATCTAATTAAAGTCTATTGTTTGTTCAACTTGAGAAAACCCCTGGAATTAACACAGAATATACAAGATATACACAACAGGTGCGTCTTGTGCCCAGGTGCAGACCAGGGTTCCTAGAGGTGTTGAAATCTTAGTATGTCTCTGTATACGATAAGTACATCGAATGAAAATTTTATTTACATTTGTAATTCATTCTCAAAATATCATTTCATCACCCTGGGTTTTAAAAATATTACGTCTACATATCAAAGATACATGCATGTAAGAGTAAAATCTTGAGGCTAATTAATTACAGTACTGGTGATAATGAATTTGAGTTCATTATTTAAATATATTTATAAGGAGTGATATAATATGTCACATACCAGGACGGTACATCATATGTACAAATACATGTATGTATATATACATCATTTGCAATTGCCACATCATCGGCAGTACAAAATGTAAATACGTCACTGGTAATTGGTGATATTGTTTGTTATAGAATTGATAGTTTAAAAAATGTAAACAATTAAATATTCAAACATATATCATTTAATTTGTTATTCTAGATCTGTTCTAAATGTATAATAATCAGTATTATTTAAATTATTACCTCCCGAACCGCGCCGTGATAATGAAAACCGGTAAATTGCGTAGAACTATTACCCTAATAATTTTAATGCATTTAAACATATATTTTCATCTTGTTCCTTGCGTTTCATAGTTATGAATTCTGTGAACGTATATTTAACATGTTATTAGATATAATTGATTGTTACAAACTGAATGGAAGAAGTCAAAATCTTTTTAAGTAAAAAATACACACATTATAATGTCTTATAAGATATGAAAACCCTATAATATATGAGGTGCCGTAGCGTAGTGGAAACGAGCTGATGCTAGCAAACCAAGGTCCCGGGATCGATACCCCTCTTGGGCGTTTTAATTTTTTTTTTAATTTAATTTTTTTTTTTAGCAAAAAAAGTTTTTAATACTTCTTTATGTCTAGGAATCATTGAAATTAGCGACAGAATATACATTATTTACTTAACTGCCGTACATGTTCATGTGGAATCAATCTTTTTGTTAAAATCGCTCCGTTGTGTCTAGACATGCTTTCATTTCTTTGTGTATATCTAATTAAAATCTTTTGTTTGTTAAACCTAAATAAAAACCATGGAACTAACACAGAATATACAGGATATACACAACAGGTGTGTTTTTGTCCAGACGCTCGGATATGCTTTTTAAAAATAAATTCTTCGCATATAGGTTGAATATATTTGTCTATTGATCACAATTGATTAAAGTGTTATAAAGTTACTACAATTTGTTGTTAAATTAGGCACAATATTAAATAAAGACTGTTATGATTTTTTTTAAATGGCTTAAAGGAGGCTTAAAGAAGTTTGGACATTAAGGACCTATAAGTTGTCCTTAAAGGTGGCTTAAAGGTGGCTTAAAGATAGTCTTTAAGCTGCCTTTAAGCACCTTTAAGCCATCTTTACGCTTTCTTTAAGCCCCCTTTAAGCCACCTTTAAGCAGCACATATAGCTTAAAGGTGGCTTAAAGATCGTCTTTAAGCTACCTTTAAGCACCTTTAAGCTACCTTTAAGGAGAACTTAAAGATGGTCATTCATCCTGTGTGTACGTATCGCCCTGTGGTGTTATAAGGACAAAACATTGCAATTCGCTGACCGGTTGAAGCATGTCCCCGTGAAATGTCCACAGAAATCCACCACTTCGTTAATGGTCTTACTTACTTTAAAATAAACATCGTGGAGTTGATTACCTGAAAAAAAAATAAAAAATTATATTTGCATGCATACAGTTTACCAAATGAAATATGGTATAAGTATACTGGTTTTAATGAAAAAAAAATGATACAGGAATCATTGCCTCAAACAGCGATGTTACTTTTTTTTCGAGACGATTGCTATTGATATTTGCATGTATTTAGTACCATTAGAAACAGCGAATTCTGCAAGTTTTTAAGGATATAACTGGGTTCTTGAGTCACACCTTTCTTGATTAGCATTTTGATTTAGATTAGAGTAAGTATATTACCACAACAGTCAGATCTTGCAAACACTTCTATTTCATAGATATCGTACATCGATACACCCAAGTCTATCCTCAGCCAGGGGTATTTCTCTCGTGCAGTATGAGTGAAGTCTGATAGGAGACAGATGACAGCGTTCGATCCTGGGTCGCCTTGGGGAGCTTTTGAACTTAGGGACACTGGTTTCGAATATGCCACATTTGTGAAAACAACATGTCTTGAGATAACATTCGCATGAAAAACACTTACGAATGCAAACACTAGCACTAATGGAGGCATTAGAAAGACTAACATTACTGTTTAGTGAGTTTAGTCAGTGTTATAGAAGGAATTAATATACCATTTTTCTTAATGATGTAAAATCTGTCTTGTCATTTGTCATTGTTACAGCTGTATATACCTGTAAGCACCCATGTAGCAACGTTGAGTTAAAATATTGTTCACAAAAAAAGCAGATATAATGGATTGCAAAAGTATCAGACAATGAAATTGGTGTCAACAAAAATTAAATAATAACGGAAAAAAACTCATGTCATATTGTTATTTTTGCTTTCATCTTGTTGAGATACTTGTATTGTGAGCTAATGAGTTCGTTGCCCTAATCAAAAAATTATAATGAACCTAATGACAATTTGGCGTTTGTTTTCACCATTAGTAAACAAGTGATGAGGCTTATTTGAGACATCTGAAAGAAAATGAGGTATCAAAAAACACTAGAATTACATATGTCAATGACAATTTTAGTCATATGGTGTATGAATAATTGTCCAAATTACTACCACCCCCCCTCCCCCTCCCGAAAAAGAAACTGACATGGTTCATTAATAAGCATCATCGAAGACTTTTGCCATATAACTTTATTATCAATGGCACTGAAAGAAAATAAAGCAGATTGACGCAAAATTTCTATTTAAAAACTACATTTCTTTTTTCATATTTTTACAAATTCAGATTCAGCTGGAATAGCTCATTAATATACACTGTATACAGTAAGGGTCTCACAATTATTATTTTGATAAAAGAAAACTCCATGTAACTAATCGCATTTAAAGCAGTTACATTTTGTCCTAAGGTGACTTTCGTAGAAGATAATTGTTTTTTTTCTTCTCCCCTCAACAATAAAATTTTCAAATACAACAATATAAAATTTATATAAAAGTGTTTGGTCAGAGTTTTAAGATGGCAACAAACTATTTTTATAGCTTCAAATTTCATATAGGGTATAACCGGGTAAATCTAGACATGGCATGATGAGGTAACTTGTACAGGTCCAAAGTTTGTGTACATTTGTGACTGCTTTCCGTTCTCAGTGGCGAATATGTCAGCAAACTATATATACTAGCATTATTCTGATTTGCTTTGGTTTTTGTTTTGTCTTGTTTAGTTTAGTTTTGTTTTGTTTTGTTTTAATTGTTTTATGATTGCTTATGAAAATACCAGTGCATTACATCAAAAATATTTTCGTCAACTAATGATCTTTGGACCTTGGCATTACAGGTACAGTGTATAAGTTTCTGATGCAGGAAAAGTTTTAAGGCGCAATGATGTAACGTCGGGAAAAAATTGCTTATAAACGAAGGTGTCATCTAGTTTTAATCCAAAAGAACAAATGAACAGAAAACAAGAGGCCCATGGGCCACATCGCTCACCTGAGGAACAATATGTATGATAAAATCAGCTAAATGGAGTCATAATACAAACTATCTGGACTATGTAGTATAATACATGTAGATTCTGTATAAATAAAAATCATTTTTTTCCACTGGATATTCTTATGTTTATTATCATTAGTCCCTATTCTAACAGGATGATTTTATAGTAATATCACATGTTGAGCATTGCAGCTCTCAAAAAGATCCTATACAATTGTTTATATATGGGATATAAACCTACATCAAACTCTGAACCCCTTGTGAGACCCAATCGTCCAGGAATCATCCAGAAGCCAAACTGTTTTGTTTTATCCTTCTATCCTTCACTTCAGACGTACGTATAATAAAAGGCAACTAGCCATTTATGTCGCACTGTCCTTCAGTTTTTCCGTTTTGCCCAGATTGAACGAATGTAACATATCTGTGACGTTGCAGTCTAACACTTTTGTCAACATTAAATTGTTAGACCGGTTAAACAAACATTCATTTTTGTAGGGATTTTTGTTTACTAGTTTTATAACGAAGACTATTTACAGTGTATAAGGGTATGACAAATGTGGATAAAAGTAAACGATAATTTTTCACCTGTACATCCCTTATCTTTGAGTCCTTTTTGTCAGATATTGGAGGCGCGTTAGTCCAATGTTAGGCAAGGTTAAACCCATCTGCGAGCCATGCCGGCGCATAAGGTCGATGCTTATCTCCAGTTTCCAGCGGATGGGAGTTATTATAATCCCCCTGAAAATGACACCAGTCAATAATCCCTAATGTAAGCCAATACCCAATCTCAGCCTGGTAGACTGAAAATTTGTTAGCCCTAAACTATGCAAATTAATCGCAGCTGTCCAGTATATCACAAGTACCCGTCCAATAAACAGTAAGATAAACATGGTGGATAGTTACAGGTAACATTGAAGAGGTGCATTACAAAAATCAGTGACGTCAAAACTGTTTTAAATATATGAATACAGATCTAGTTCGTTTGCATGCGCTTTATATTGTACGTTCGAAATATCTAGAGAAGTGAGAATTACTTTGCTTTGTGATCACTGTATCTGATAAATGCTAAATACACTTCTGTAAGAAAATAAATATCTGATTAAGAGTTGTTTAAGTACCAAAAGGACCGAAAACTTTTAGAGGTTTTTCATAGAGAACTTATTGAATTCACTATTTTCTTTATTGCATATATCTTCAGAAGCGGTATATATATTTTCAATATCAGACATTTTGAAAATAGAACGAAAAAACTTGCATGTTTTCTTCTTTTTTTAATATGAACCAAATAATAATTCGCAGGGTTACTTTAATGTATTACACGAACACCCCAGACAAGAACTTCTGCAGGAGTCAAGACGTTGGAATTTCCGTTGACGGTCTGTAATTTAACATAACGTCCCACGGTGTTATGGGGACAAAACACTGTAATCCGCTGACCGGTTGAAGCGTGCCCCGTGAAATGTCCGCAGAAATGCATGTCGTGAATGTTCTCTCCAACTGTAAAATCAACATCGTGAAGCTGATCACCTAAAAAAGGGAAATTTATTTCATATACAAACAGAATATGATGGTTAAGCGTTTTAGAATTTACTGATTGGCAGGCCTAGGGTTATGTCATTCAGTCGGTTCATCTTAATGTTCATTTTCATTAAAATTGTGGTTAAATTACACATGCAGAGAGAGAGAGAGAGAGAGAGAGAGAGAGAGAGAGAGAGAGAGAGGCTTTATATATTGAAAACGATATCAAGCGGAACAACAATCGGATAGTCAATGGAAATATGCAAAGATTTTATTCTTCTGATCAAATAATGAAAATAGTAAAATGTAAACATCTTTAAGAACATCAATAGGAATGCTTAATAAGGAATAATGATTATGAGATAAAACATAATAGTATAAGGTGATTTTCTATCAAGGATTGGTTTTGTTGCTCATGATGTTTTCATGAGGTCCAAAGGTTTCTTGTTTTATCATAATTTTAACATACGTCTTTATTTCCACGTGTCGAAAATTTCACGGTTTGCTGTGTAAGTGCCTTACACGGTGGTTTTAATTTCACCGAAAATCGTTTTTATATAATGATATATTATTATGGGCAAAAACAATTGCCTATAATAATATTTCATTATATAAAAATTTGCATTATTTTAATTTTTTTCATATTTTTGTTTAATCAAAATTCATAATAGCAAAAAGTCCTTCAGAAGGGAAATTTAGTATAGGAAGAGTCTAAAATTCGTTTAATTGTTGCAAGAAAAAAAAAGTATTTCTGAACAATATTCACGATGGTTTAATGTTCGCGTAAAATTATCTAATCTCGGGTAGAGGGAATTAAAATCACCGTGATATATATTACAGTATAGTAAAATCAAGACCCAAAGTACTTACCACAACAGTCAGATCTGGCAAACATTTCTATTTCATGGATTTGAAAACTTGCTCCCAGATCAATCCTGAGCCAAGGTGATGTCTCATTAAATGTATGGACAAAGTCAGATAGGAGTCCGTTTACAGCGTTAGGTCCCGGAAAATAACCATGATGACCAGAATAAACAGAACTTAAGTTGACTGGTTTTGAGTATGCCACGTTTGTGAAGACATCGTGGCTTGAGATAAAATTAACATAAATAATAACACAAATAGGTGCAGATACTAACACCGAGCGCATGGCGAAGACTTGTAAAAGTGAAATTAGTTGGAGTTTAGCGAGTGTTATATATACTATTTTGTTAATGATGAAGCCGTGCCCCGTTCTTGTAACAGATGTTTGGTGTACGTGTTAATAACAAGTAAAACGAAACTGAAAAAATCGTATGACGTTGTTTAAATGTCAATTTCATAACATGTCATTCATACATTTTATGGGCCATTCAAGTTTTTTGTGTTTTTCGATATTAAATGTCTATCAATTCAATCTACATATATGAGAAATCAAGAGTAAATTGCTTAGTTATATACTAAGGAGGGAAATCAGGACAAGAGACACACTTTTAAATTATATAGAACTTCAGTTATATATGTTCGAGCCATTAACAGGTACTTTATATGACATGATAATTATATCACTAAATAGATAATAATACCGATGAACAAGAGCGGAGTTTTAATAAATAGCTTAAAATTTAGTATATCGTTACTTATTGTGAAAATAGAGAATAATTCTTGTAATTCTATTGAGACATAAATATGGAGTAGTTCGTGATCTAATTTAATCTATAATATCAGTGTGCTTTATATTTGTGCTTTAATTCCGGCTAATCGGAAAAAACTGTCTTTTGTTTAATATATAATTATAAAAACTGTACCTAACTTAATTTTTTCAATTGTAACTTAGTTTTTCGATAAACGTTAATTAATCAGTTATCGGCAAAAACAGGTCTTTAAAATTCTTAATTTGAACTGGAATAGATTTAAATTTTGGTAATCGCCAAGACCTAAGCTTCTCCTTCACAAGGTAGGCCTAAATGGAGCGAATCCACATTTTACATTTAAAGGATCTTGCCTTCCATCAGTGTATTGAAGAATAAAAAGATTTCTTATAGAACTGTACTGGCACTGTACCAGTTATTGGCTAAACTTTACCGTTTTCTTCTCGTATTTTCTTATTTCTTAATATTTTTGGATAAAACTTGACATACTTTAAATGGTGAACTTCTTGTTTATTCATCTGTTAGGTTATATCATTATTTAGACCATAAACATCTTGTTTTTGTGCTTTATAGCACGCCCCGAATTTACCGAGTTTTTACGATTCACTGTACCAGTTATCGGCTTCGTGATAGTAACATTGTAAAATCCCTGTATATTAATTGCGATTTAATACTCTTCAAAATGTACTTTGAATTATGCCTCTTGTTGGGTCAGACTAAAGGTCGTAGGGGTTATGATACATAAACAAAACTCATAAAATTATTCCTTTATTATCATACGGTAATACACAAAATCGTAGACTATTCAATACATTACTGTGCATTCAGGTGTTTAACTGCTATGAATCTCTCAGAATTTAGTGAATTCCTTTTGTTTGTAATAATTATATGCATTGATATCAGAGGGGATATAATAACGTATCACAAAGCGGTCATATTCTATTTTGAACTGATTACGTCACTTCCCCAACTGCTGAAAGTGCAAAGATGTAAATCAACATGTAAACTATGATCGCTTAAGCTCACGTTTAAGACAGATTTAAGAAAGTTTTAAAGCAAACTTTCTTTTCTTTATTTGAAACAGACGACCGAATCAAAAAATCTCGGATAGTCGTGTGCTATAAACACGAACTCTTAGTTTAGCCGATAACTGGTCTTAGCCGATAACTGGTACAGTACTAATATTGTGTTTTCATGCTATCTACCTCCAGAAAACTCAACACCCGAAAGAATGCAGAATCTTTTTTTTTCTTTTGCATATTTACCAACGCAAATGTATATATAGCGAAACAGACCAAATTATTTTCTGCGGTGAATTCAATGCAAGAATAGAAGCAAGATCTTGCTTTTAATTACACTGTAGAAGTTGAAAGCATCCCACCGTCCAAGATAAGTGTTCCAATAAACATGGACAAAACTTTTTAAAATTTTTAAATGAATACACACTCTGTGTTCTTATTGATCACTCGAAAAAGTAACAATTTTACCTCCACTTCAACCAAAACAAGGCATCAGTTGACTCTTTATATTCTATATATGTGTTCTCTCACAGTGTGCTAAACCAATTCATTGATTTTGAAGTTACATCAATGAAAGAACTAAGTGATTTCTTTAATTTACATGGTCTTGGAGTAATGTTGGAGTAATGCTAAATTACCAGATCAGTCAGCTCTATGATTCTCTCTCAAATATGGACCCGTCAATGAAGAAGTACAGTTCTATAACAACAAAAAAGAACAACAAACAGATACACGATATAGAATGAACAGCATACCAAATGCAGAGTGATCTCTAAAGAATAACAGTAATGAATATTATAACATCTAATGAAATTGCAAGGAGAACACAGCAAGATATTGCATGACAACATACTAGTATACAAGTCACTTAGCCAAACTATCGGACAGAAAATGTCAAGATGTATCCTAAAATACGAATAATCCACCAAAATAACATGAAACTTCATAAAAATCAGAAATTCTATTTGAACGGAGAACATCAAACACAATCAAACACTATGCGGAATTATGAAAACCTCCTTTTACAAATGTAGTTGAGATGCAAAGCATCAAAGAACCCTGCGGAACAACTACTTTATGTCTCGTTCAGCTTTTGATAGAGTACTCAGAAGAACTGAGAGGGCCTACAGACGCTCAAAGACTCAAAATATAATGATATGTCCTTAAATAGCCGAACAAACTTTTGAGGGAAAATACAAAGACTGGGTCCTGAGAACATGTTATGGAGACGTCACTCGAGAAATAATAGTTTACCAATAGTGAAAAGATGACTTTTAAAACCTGTACATCTGTATAATATGCCTGTTAATACAGACTTTGCTGATTATCCTCTCTGAATCCAGACGACATAAAGAATTACTTTAAACCAGCGTTAATAACCGCCAGAACCAAGTTGATAGACCCTTATGTGTTAAAAGAAGATGGACGGATAAGGCGTGTAAAATGCCTATACATAAGTTTTTTAGAACTTCAAGACCTTTTCTTTTATAGAATGGGACTGTGTCCCATATTCTTTACATAGTCTGAATAAGGTCTAATGGAAAAAAACCGATTTCAATCAACAAAAACGTGGAGAGATGATCCCACTATACATTAAAATTATCATGTTATATCCCAACAATGGAACGTTTTAAAAAAATAATAAAAGTCCGTAAATTGGTGGCAAAGGTCACACATAGTATTTAACACCCTATTTTGAAATGGCTTAGTGGTTAGAGCACCAGACATAAGGGTATAGTCCACTAATGTATTTTCCATAGGCGGTAATGTTAACGTTCGGGTTCATAGCTCCGGCCCTAGTTTTCGTTCAGCAACGAGGGACCTCATGAATGAAAGCTCGTCAAATTGTCTCTCTCCTGTTAAAATTTCGTGGTGTGAAGTCAGATCCGTTTTCCGGCAAAATGCGTCTGTATTGAAAAACTCTGAAAATGAAAGTAAAAGTAGAGAATTTCACAGTTTTGGAAAGGGTGTACATCAAACAATTTCAATTCTTTCCTTCAAATGATAATTTAATTTTGACACTTGCTTTTAAAATTGCAAATCCTCTTTTCTGACATGTGTCAAGCATTCTGATTTAAATTTAAAATGTCCCAATAAATGTATATACACTCTGCAAGTATAGGAACTATTTTGCTTAAAGGCACTACTTTGTTGTCCTACCGATTCTAAATATAGTTAGAGGGATATACCAATAAGCTAACCTTATACATGTATAACTAGTTAAGGCAATATTTTTTTCTCTTATCATTTGTTAAATATAATTATTAAAAACTGAATATAGTTAGAAATCATGCTTTTGCAAACTTGTATTATAATATATTTAAATACATTTAATTCGAAAAAAAAAATCAAAATTGTATTTCACGACTAAACCGAATTGGCATTTGCGCTCCCCCCCCCCCCCCCCCCCATCTTCTTTGAGCAATTTCTTGGTTTAGAAATTACAAAATCATTCATTTGGTGAAATCGCCATTATGGAGAGGGCTTTTCTGGGTAGCCAATATCCTTATCTTATATTTTATTTATTAATTTTTCTATCTCATGCATGCTTCTTTTTAACTATGATCATTCTGTAATAACTTATTTATCTTTACACTGTACTTTTTTGTTTATTCTGTAACTTATTTATCTTTACACAGTACTTTTTGTCAGTTAATCAAAATACTTTTATTGTTCTTAATGCCAAACGTATTTAATTGTCAACACACCCCAGGAACAGGTAGCGATATTCCAGTTTTGCCTGTGTAAACAATAGAGAGTTTACACTTCGCCGCATCATTAAACAGAGAACGCCATTATCATCGCCGCTGTAATGAACATAGATCACCGTGTAAATATGCTATTCCAGTCTTCATTTTTTTCATTTTGGGGAGTTGATTTTTAATCAACTCCCCTATGCAGTTACTCTGGAAAACCTGAAGTGAAACAGTGTTTGGACCTATAGTCTGTCCCAAGTTATTCCTTCCACCACTTTTTGATGATTTTTAATAAAAATACACATACCTGTGAAAGAAATGCTGTTGAAATCGATAAAAGGGAAAATATCCAAGATATCTTCATTGACAAATTCTCATTTTTCACTCATAAAAGTTCACAGGAACGAAAACAAATTTCTTACGGAGATTTATAATGGGAAATGTTTACATCTTTTCTCCATTCGGAAGTAATCGGGACACCTCGCACAATTTTTCAACGTTATCATCCGAGCTTAATCATGGCTGATGCAATGCAAAATCCCCATAGACTTTCTGTTTTGGGATGTGTATTGAAACCTGAAGTGGTAGAGGGGGCGTTTCAAAACAGATAATCTGGACATTTTTCATATTAGTGGATGAACGTAGTTTGAGCACAAATGTATTTATGATTATCGAAATATCAAGCAAAAAGTGGTAGAAGCAAAAACTCGGGACAGAGTATAGGCACAAATCAATACCGCTGACAACAGTTCTTGAAAATAATCGATAAATTCGATGTAATGTATTCTAAAGCATTGCTTTTCAAGGAAACTTATTTATAAATACCTTGTAAATAGTCAGATTTTAAATGGTACGAACAATTTGGATATTTTTTGTAGTCGTATGTATCCCTACGCCAGAGTTCAATATAGTCTCTTTCAATCAGACGCTCGGCTGTCTCCGTTAATCTCCGACAAGCAGAGAGTCTCTCTTGCTTGTCGGAGATTAACGGAGACAGCTGAGCGTCTGGTTGAACGAGACTAGAGTTCAATATTGCTTGGATCCATACAATTTCTCAGAAATATTTCGATTACTGATACGTAGTTTGATGGAATTAATTCTTTAAATATTACACAACATGATTCATTTGGGGTTTTCACGAAATTCTTGTCGGAGAATTCATATTATAAAAAATGTGCGTAATTGAAATACATATAGGAAACTACTTGCCATGCAAAAAAACATATCGTTGATTTTAAAATGAATAATTATCAATAAAATCAACTCCCGTCAGTACTTCAGTACTTTGATTTAGTAAAGGTGCAAACAAATTAAATCAATCAAAAATGGCGTCCACGTTATGAGTTTGAATTATTGCGGCCTTCATAAACTAAAAACCTTTGCCCCATAACTAGCCACGTATTTGACTTTGATTTACAGTCTTCAATCGTCGAGATAGAATTGAAAAAAGTCTTAGAAATACCCACGGAGGTAGGCTTGTAGCCTTTACAGTGTAGGGTTGGGTTTTCATGTATGTGTGTAAAACAAATATTTATTTTATAGTGGGTTGTTTTTTGGTGTTTTTTTTTTCAAATTAGACACAAGTATACACTTTTAAATCAATTTTTGGGAGTTGATTTTAATCAACTCTTCTATGCAGTTACTCTGGCAA
>WFKH01003881.1:14602617-14622474 GCA_016163765.1 Magallana hongkongensis | reverse complement strand
AATTTTCACATAAAGAACAACTCGAGAGATTTGAATTATTCAGATATGACAAAAATAGCATCGCTAGGCAACTGCATTCTCCTTTTATTGTGTATGCAGCAAATTTACTTCTTATCTGGACCATTGGCTATGCCAAAAACAAAACTGATTTATATATATTAATGGAGATCATTGTATAACATATTTCAACTGGCTTCAATTGCATGTGCTAATAAACAAAATGATGGGGAAAAAATGATACGTTAGTTATGTTTATCAAAAACAATATGATTTTTCAAAAGATCAGTGCGAAGAAAAAACCCCACACCCTTATGCTTATCTTTAAGTTTATAATAATATAATGTTTGTCAATGTAACTTTTTTTTTATAATGAAGTGATTTATTTGGTTAGAATTTGAAAAGAGGTTTTTAACATACCAATCGAGAAATTATTGTTTGGTGAGCTCGTTTTTTCAATACGACTGTACTTAATTTACAACAAAGCATTTTTCTTTTTCTGATCTTAAATGTTTACTCCAAGTTGCCGAATATCACATGTTTTGGAAGGAAAAATGAGGGGCAGGGGACCTTCTTCCTGTAATCAGTTGAATGGTGTACTTCGTAATTGACATGTATCTTTAGTTAACCCCCACTCCCACCCCCCCCCCCAACCTCGTTATCAAAGACGGTAAATGAGATTCATTAGTGTTAACAAATCATCATACTATCAACAAATTAGAAATTCAGTTCAAGAATTTTTGATTTATACATATTTTTTCAAAGTGCGTTAAGTGTCTCGATGCTAAAAAATGTTGATGTACCTTCATAACGCACTTTGAAAATTTTTTTCAAAGTGGGTTAACTAGGTCCGAAATTTAACGCACTTTGAAAAAAATTTTCAAAGTGCGTTGATTTGGTCCCAAAATTAACGCACTTTGAAAAAAATGTTCAAAGTGATTAATTTTTTCAAAGTGCGTTGCCACAGATGTTGCTCTTATTTTTCACTGGCATGAAATAAAACTCGAGATCAACTTTGATGTTATGAATATCGATTTTATCGCATAAATCAAAAAGCACTTAGAGACGTAGAAAAAACGTGATGTCCAAAATCCTCAATATAGTTACTATAAGTTACTCCTCAATATTTATCTCTCTCTCTCTCTCTCTCTCTCTGTCTCTGAAGTCATGAGCGATACACAGTGTCTCCTTAACTTCACCTACCCTTATATGATTGGATAAAGGTCAGTCAAAACAGGGTATCACTATGTTTTACTGTGAACTACTATACGAACAAGCATTAAAAAGGCAGTTACTCAAAAAAAGTTTTAGCTATTTAAAGAATAGAATTTTACGCAAAATGAATAAGCTTATATCACGAGTTGTGTTTCCCTATCCTGAAATATATAACAATTTGTATTATTATACTTTCATGTTAAATACTGAAATCTGATTGGTTTAGACGCAGTTGATAATCCGTTCTATTACCCTCAGCGTTAGCAACACACTTGGCAACGGGTAACACAACGAATTGATACATGCGCGTAAATTATGCGCGTACGGTTCGACGTAGAATTCACGTATTTTCTACATAAAAGCAGTAAAATTTTCTCTAAAATTAAGACATTCAGTATAATAAAATAAATAGTGCCTGTTTGGGAGGGTAACAGTTGAAATTGAAACCCCGAGAAAACCATTGTCAACCTCCGCTTCGCGTCAATGGTTTTCTCGTTATCCTCCCAAACAGGCACTATTTATATACTATAGAGAAGTTGTTCAATCTCTTGTTAAACCAATAAAACATAAAAAAAGTTTTGTACTTTTTCCTTAGATTTATTTTTTTTTATAATTCAGCATACACAAATAACATTAGCAACATAGTAGAAGTTCTTTTCATATAAAGCATGCAACATCTAGTGTTAAAAAAAAGTGTTAAGGGCAGGTAATTCTGTTCGACTGTCAATCATGCGAAAAAGGGTGGGGCTAAGCCTAACTATAAGAGTTATGAATATGCAAGACAAAATATGTACCCT
The DNA here is from genome assembly GCA_016163765.1 of Magallana hongkongensis. Classification (NCBI taxonomy): domain Eukaryota; kingdom Metazoa; phylum Mollusca; class Bivalvia; order Ostreida; family Ostreidae; genus Magallana; species Magallana hongkongensis. The sequence goes on along the minus strand of WFKH01003881.1, from coordinate 14,620,465 downwards.
TTAATATATAAATGCCATGGGTCATAAAAAGTTGCAAGAACAATTTCATCATATTTTTATATGTAAAGCTGTATCAAAATAAACCAGTCCATACTGATTTTGTAGAATCTACCTACACAGTAAGACAGGGTCACTAAAAACAACATTTTAACTGCTTTTTACACTAAATATCAAAAGTCTTAAAGAGAGATAAAATGTGTGTATACATAACATAACAAAAAGCAACATAGGATTACACTTCAGTAACAATTCAAATGAAAAAAAAAAAAACAATAAAGATTGGGAAATTTGTTTATATCTCTGGCTATGTGTAGTAATTGCACATAGATTTTATGTAACAATCCATAAAAACCACATAACATTGCATTCGTTAACATTTCAAAGTACATATATAACAATGATTACAAAGCATTTATTCTCAATTTTATATTATTATAATATATATACTCAACATACAAAATTCAACCATTTAAATCTTTGTACGCATATATAGTTTTAAGGAAGCACATGAATTTATTTCCATAGAAAATAACTGTAAATGAGTTCTATCCCCTACACAGTGACCTTGAGAGAGTTCTCTGACCTCTTGTTGTAATGGTAACTCTCTTTGGGTCACTCTGTGGGTCCCTAATGGCAAGATGGGTACATAGCACATCTATTAAAAGTGCACTTGAAACTCTTGCAATGCCCTCGATTCCAGAAATATCACTTTTTTATCTTGACCAATTTCTGCCTCTCTGAAGATATTTTGAGCATTTGATCAAATGAACAAGTGTTAAGTAATAAAACATGTATGTGCCTGCAAGCAGGGGATTCAATCTACTCAGGGATATAAGTACATAAGTACATTTGTTCTCACTTACTCTGATGATATAGTGTACTGCATACTTACTAAGCTATTTCAACAATTCTTGCATAAAAGACTTAACATTTACTGTTTCCATGGAAACGTATCTACATTTGTTTCAGCACCATTTTGAAATAAGAACTTGTTCTGTGGCTTTCAGATCTTTTAAGTCTCGGTAATGACAATGCTACGTGTGACAGGAAACACAAAATGTCCATCGAAATGATGAGAAAATGAATATAAATATAAATATTACGCCACACATTAATTTGAAAAAAGAAAACACCTAGAGAAATTGCTGTCATTTAGTCGACATGTACACAGAAGGGGCTGCCGGGGATTTGCTGATCGCCCCACTTGACCACCAGCATGTAGTCGCCACGTTCACGCACAATGTAGTTAATTTTATACACGTAACCTCCCTGGTTTTTGACACACAGTTCCTCACACGGTCCTTTGGGGCCCATCATTCCCACAAACATCATGTTGTTACCTGTAAATAGAGGTCAAAGGATCAGTCATCATTTCATGTGGACATGACTTGTATATAATTATACTTCATTGAAAAAATCTTTATGTAGCCTTATAAGTTCTGTCACTGCAAGGCAAATGATATAACATTGTTCCTAACCATCAGAAACAAAAATTTAAAAAAAAAGTAAATATAACTGGCATGATTTCTTCATGTGTTACTAGAAAATTTGACTTTTACACAACACATTGGTGTCTATTCCTGTATGATGAACTATTTTTAATGACTTATTTCTATGGCGCTTCAAAAATAACTGTAACAAGCACCTGACATCTACACTCATTGACTGGTTGCCGCCCCATACTTACCGGCCTGTGATGTGTCCACACTGAACGTGGCCTGCTTTCCACGGAAGGCTTTCTTCAGCCCCATTCCCTCGGCGGTGCACCGGCTGGCATCTGACTGGAACTTCTGAAGTCCACTGAACTTGCTCATCACACTGGTCTTGGTGACAGTTTCCACAACGACTGACGCTTGCTCATGATAACCACTGGGCTTTCCTTGACCTTAAAAATATATTGAGTAAATTAACATGTCTTAATCTCTTATAAATATACAAAGAGAAAATAAGGAAAACGTTTAAGACCTTATACGTCTTTTTAACAAGTACTGTGGTTTCACCAATATTTGTTGAATACCAATTTTTGTCGATTTCATTGTTGAGCTGATCCACAAAATCAAATGTTTATTGAGGTGCAATTTCAAATAATGCATTGTATTGATAAGATTCTTGTCCACAAATTTAGGTATCCTTGAAACTCAGCGATTTTCATTAAATCCACAAAAATTGATGCCCACGAATATTGATAAACCACAGTTATGCAGGAAAAATAAGATAATATAGTGTTTGAAAATAAATACCTTCAATCTTAGCCTTGAATGGGCTACCAGCAATATTGACTCCGGCGTATCTAATGGTGATCATGTAATCTCCGGGGGCGGTGGGACTGTAGGTAAACTCATAGCCCTCGTCCACTTCCTTACACTCCAGTTTGACCTTGGAAGGACCTTCCACAGTGACAGCTAGGGCACCTGCTCCAGCGTTGCAGGTATTGACCACAAACTTACAGGTCTGACCTACAAATAAAGAGAAACTTCTATACTGTGAGGTTCCAAGATTTCTTCCAAAAAACTGTTTGAAACAAAGGCCATAGAGTACATGTAATTTGACATAGGACAAAATAATTTGCTTCTTTGAAGTTATAAAAAATTGTGGGGTTAAAGATTTTTTTTAAATTGTTTAAACCAAAGGGAATAGAGTAACTGAACAAAAGTTGCTTTTTTGAAGTTATAGCAAATGGAGGTAGAGTAAAATTTAGCATCCTTTACAGAAAACATACTATTTACAGATATGTGCATCAAGACCCCTTACCTGTCTGTCCGGTACGAAGTCCGTCTCCTGAGGCGGTCACCATTCCTGGGTCAGCGTCCACCTTACCCACCAGCACCCTGAATGGACTGTCTGGGATGTCACAGCCATCAAAGGTCACAAACACGTTGTGAACTCCATTCTCACGAGGGATGAACCTCACTGCATACTCTCCTGTAAAACAACAGTACAACATTGTGAAACTCTTATATTAACACATTATCTAATGGTTATTCTCTCTCAATGTAAATGTTGACATCTACCATCATCAATTTCTTGAATAAGAGCCTCTTCTTCAGTTCCAGATGGGGAGATAACTCTAGCCCTAAGTTTTCCTTTGGATGCACCATTATAATTGACCACAAAAGCTGCTGGTTTTCCAACCTGAAAATATCAACAGTTCTCAACACAGAGTTCTATTATAGACCACAGTACATGCATATCAATTGTGTGTCAATACATGTTTATCAACATTTCTCAACACAGAGTCCTATTATAGACTACATTACATGCATATCAATTGTGTGTCAATACATGTTTCTCTATTTTTTCTCTGTTAAGATTCTAACACTGACCTGTAGTCCCTTCTGTTGAAGTGCTGCCACGGACAGTTTACGAGCGTCCCCGATGCTGGGAGTGATGTACACTTTGAAGGGGGATTCTGGGATATGCTCGTCGTTGAATTTTACGGAGACCAGGTACTCGCCGGGCTCTGTTACGATGTACTTCACACCACATGACCCATCCTTACGGTCGTCAAAGTCCAGCTCAGCTTTAGAGGGTCCCTCCACAGCAATAGACAGACCCCCAGCTCCAGCCTCCCTGGTGTAGATGTTGAACTCACCTACAAATGTAAAGGATTTTTTCTATACAGTCAAAACCAAAACAATCAAAAACAGGAGAATAAATAAGCCTTAGGCAAGAATTTCATGAAAATTCTAATGATAATTTCAAGCTGACAAAATATTGCTTGTAATAAAATAAAACAATTACATAGCTTATAAAGAAGGCTTATCCATAGGCAATGCATGCTGCCTTATTTTATAATGTTTTATGCATAATGAAAAATGTTTAGTTTAGAATAAGACTTACATGGCTGGTTGATTTCTCCCTTCTCCAGACCTGGTCCGGCAGCATGGACTTTGTGAGATCCACCTCCAGTGATAGGCCCAACGGTAAACTCAAATGGACTGCCTGTTATATAAACAGACCTCTATTAGCATATAACACAGTACATGTTGAAAGATTCTTTTCCAAAGATGCAAAAAATTACTCTTCTTTTGTTTCCTAATGTCAGCTCCTACCAGAAAGTCAATAGTTAGCATGTTTTGTACTAATGACCTTGACCTTACCTGGGATGTGCATGTCCTTGTGTTTGACACTGACGGTATGGACGCCCATTTCCTTGGGGACAAACTTAATGCTGTAGTGGTTGTCATCCAGACTGACAATGTCACAGAGTTCTGTCACCCCCGAGGGGCTGGTGACGGAAGCAGTCATGTCGAAAGGACTGGTTCCTATGGAAACAGAAACAGAGAACAAATTAGAGACCTTGTGAACACTGCAAAGGCATTAAAAAAGATAATTGTTGAAATTTTTATCCCAAGAAATTACACCAGGGTGGAATTCAAACACTGTTGGAATTGAAACTGAAACTAAAGGTCAAAAGTCACAAAGGGAAGACTAAAAACTAAACTAAAATTGGGTGGAGTAGTGTTCTGTGTTTTAAAAAGCATTCGTGATACACACAGATTCAATTCAAACACTTTGTTCAAGACGACTCAATTGTTCAAAATAATTTCTATAGGACTGTCATCAACCATTGTCACCTTGAAAATTGGAATTTTGCAGGATGACATAATAGGAAGGAAAAATCCACAAACATCTCCATGGTAAACACAACAAACAAGTTACCATGGCAACTAGTTTTACCTGATGTTGTTTGAGTTTCTTCTTGATAATGAGCAAATCTCGCAAAGAATGCGACTAAAAATAAATAATGCACCACAGACTTTGAGACATTTATAAATACAACAATATCATCTTCAAATTGATAAGACAAGTACATGTGAGATGAAACGGTCATCAATCTTTCAGAAGTGTTCTACAAGCTACATTAGAGATTTCAATCCCGATTAACAGGCTTTGTATGATTATCAAGCACTGCATCAGAGCCTGCACCTACATCAGATATCTTAAGAATGCAGCGCAAAATGAAAGTTAATCTGGAGGGGGGGGGTTGAGTCTGATTGTCTGCCAACATTCTACATAGAGCATCTTGTAGGAGATCACTGTAACAGACGGACTGATAGGAGAAGGTTCAGTAGCAGAGGAGCCTGCTATCGTAGCGGGATTATGCAGCACACTTCAGGAATTTCACCAATTTCCTGAGGAGCACGTTCTTAGTTCTTAATTAGTTTGTGATTGTGTGATTGCAGGTATTTATACATCTCACTCCTCAACTCGTGGAAGCTTGCATGTTGTAATCTGCCAATATGGAGTTTGTAAACATGGGACTTAGTGATAACTGTTTCCAATAAAATCCAATCTACATCAATCAGTGTGTTCATCGATATAAATTTATTGAATAGTCACAACAAATGTTTTACACTGTACGCAAATCTTTAACTTTTGGCCAAATTTCCTATGGTCTATCAAATATTTATACATTCTGAGACTATTGATGTGGTGAAAATACTCTAGGGTTCTTGTGATGATTAAGTGGCTGTTTACTTTCCTTACCTAATTCTTTTTCAATTATCATGTGCTTTTCTTTGAGGATCAATTAATTATTTTATAGAAGGCAGACTTAAATTCCCAGAATAACTTGATCAAAGTCTTCTAACAAAGTGGGTTAATTAAGAATTGTACTAGATCTAATGTACTTCCTAACATTATTTTTAATTACTCTTATCTTTTAAATTAAAGTAACAACATATTTTGCATCATAATTACTAGATGCCTCATCAGAAAATATTTGTCTGCATCAGAATTTTAGTTACTGTACAAATTCTTTCTTCATTTGATAGATACTTATAAAAAGAAAGTCTTCCTTCTGTTCTTCCTTAACTAATGAAAATCAAAAATCCTTAAAGCTGTATGGAGTCTTGAAGAGAACTCTGATATTGAGTTTTGCGTTATTTGTTGGTAGTATTTTCCGAGACTCGGACTTGCATAGTACTGACCTGGAATTTTGAGACTGAGCTCGCACTGACTGCCGATGTGGGTAATGTCGGCCGCCTCACGGTGACGCGTTATTCTCTCTGTCATTCTTGAAGATGGCTCACCTCCAACGGAAACATTGAAAGGAGAACCTGAGAAAAAAAAACAAATAAAAAATCAGCCTATACTTAAAAACAAAACCTTCAGTGCAAATAAACACCCTTGAAAGGAAGTTTTGATTAAATTGAAATGATGACAAACATGTAGGTAAGAAGGAAAACACATTGCTGAATACAAATTAACAAGTGTGACAGTTTGCATCAAATGATAAGGTCAGTAGAGACGAGTCATATCAAATAGAAATATACTGGGTAATTTATCCTTCTATGGAAACATATTAAGTCTTTTGTCTATCAGTTTTCAACTAGGGTTGTTGGCAAATTAAATGTTATAGAAGTAGATAAATTTTATTTATCTACATTTCAGAGGCAGTTTAGGTGATTTAAATTTTCATATATAAAAACTACTGCCATATGATGAACTAGGCTTGGAATTATCTTTGTCAGTAAAAATCTCTGACTTTCCAAAATGTAATTAATTATTTTCAGACCTTTTCAATTTCAATACAGAATTTGATGTTAATGACTTCAAATTGGTAAATGTTTACTAGTAAAGAGAATCTTATCCTTATGATTTTTACCTGGTACATGTTCGTCGGAGAACTTGATGTTGATGATGTAGTTTCCGGGCTCGGTGGGTTTGTACGTGACACGACATGACCCGTCCTCATTATCCAGGCACTCAATGTCCGCCTTGCTGGGACCCTCAATAGACAGGCTCAGACCACCGTATCCTGTCAGGGTAAAAAACAAACAATTACATGATCATAGTCTAGTATCAAGCAAATAAAAAAACTTCTTCATAGAATTAATAAGTGATATAAAATTTTCAATACTGTAAACCAACTTTTTATCTATGTGCGTAGTCTTAAATATTCCTCACAATGAACCAGACTATACATGTTTAAATTTGTTACAAAATTTTAATCACGGACTTGATATAATAAAAAATGTTGTCGCAATCCATTTTATCAAGTTATTTTAACTAGTCATCATGAAATAAAGTATTCATGAATAAAAAGTTGGTTTATGGTCGGAAGCTCAACCATTCATGTACCTGCGTCTCTTGTGTCCACCATGAACTCGTTGATTTCGTTGGCCATGCCGTTCTGTAGACCCTGACCTGCCACTCGGACCTTGCTGGCATTGCCGAGTTCGCTCTCACCAACGATGATCTTGAAGGGACTGCCGTTAATGTGTTGTCCATTTCTGAAGACATTCACCAAGTGTTCTCCAACCTCCCGAGGAGTGAAAGAAATTCCTGAAATCATACATACATTCATTAAACATAAATAATCTCTTTTTTTGACCTTTTCCCTGATTATTGCCAAATATGACACTACTATATTTAAGTCATAAAACAAAAACAACTGGCCATTACAAAGCGAATAAGACAATTGTGAACCATGGCAAAAGCAAACACTTTAAACTTAATTCACACGTAATTTTATTCCCTTATTTTTTTCAATGCACTATAAACTGATCGATTATACAAATACATATATAACAAATCAAAATAGTTTGTCCCTGGCAGTTCGCGATAAATTTGTTTCCCTGTATTTAATCTACAGTTTTACAGCTCCACTGGGCATTTCAGTATAAAGACTTATTTGATCTACAGTGTTACAGCCCCCCTGTGACCCCTACCTAGATGTCCATTAGCCAGGCGTTTGAGCAGACAGGGCTCCTCGCGGCCCGAGGGTGAGCGGATACTAGCGGTCAGATTGTTGATGTCTTGCTCCATGACCTTCAGCGACACCTCACTGCTTCGACCAATCTGTGCCTTCCTACGGGGCTCGCCGGCGGTTGCTGAGTAAACAGGAAGTGTGGCATCGTTAATTGAAAACATGTGAGATCAATGACAGGAAAAATGTTATTATATATTACTAATTACATCATCACTGTTATCAATTCAACAATCTGAAGAAAAAATTGTCAGACCAATATTTTCTGAAAAATACAAAGATCTTTATCCACTAAGGTACATTATGAACTTTTCCGAATTTTGAAAGAATGTCAAATCTTTTAATGCTAAACACGTTTAGATATAATAGATGGCAAAGACTGAAATCACAAACATTCCATATAAGGAGATAATACAACTGATCTTGGCAGTGAATGGACCTTTAATAAAAAACACCTTTATAAATGGCAAAGACATGAAATATCAAACATTCTAAACAAGAGGACTTACGACTGATCTTGGCGGTGAAGGGAGAGCCTGCGATGTGACTGTCAGCAAACTTGACCGAGATGTTGTATTCTCCCGGGGCGGTGGGGACGTAACCGACAGTACAGGTTCCATCACCGTTGTCCACACATTTGATCTCAGTCTTAGAGGGACCCTCAATAGCCAGTGAAAGTCCACCTAAAACAAGAAAACACACACTTGAGTTAGTACCTCATGGAATGGCTCCTTACTGGTACACAAGTATTTTGGTTTTTATGATGATTTATTTAATGAATTCCTGAGCATTTTCATCTGTACAGTACATGTACTAGAAGTCGGTTTTTATCATCTTGTTTAAACTTTCATTTATAATTTATATCAATCGTGAAAAATTTCCTCCATATAGATTTCTCTTACTTAAAATAATTATGTATATCTTTCAATGTTAATCCACTTTTAAAAATAGAATCTCTTTCTCACACAAAAGGTTAATGTACAGTTGTACACACACAATTAATGTAACACTCTGAAGAAAATCTGAATGAGTTTATCAATAACATGCTGCTATCTGATAAGTTAAAATGTCGGTGTAATTATAGAAAATATCTGTTTTCTTTCTTACAGAAAGTTTGATTACATCATGAACGAAATTAACAAAGAAGAAGAGTTGTTAATTGAATGACATTGTCTTTTCGTTTGTCTACCTCATTTAGCTGTCACTGGGTTTCTATGGTAACAATTCTTAAACAAGTCCTTACCTGCACCAGCATCTTTGGTTACTATGGTGAATTCTGCCGGTTCGTTGACGATTCCGTGACAGAGGCCTGGACCATAAGCAGTCACATGACCACTGTTGATGGCATCCACATGGAATTTGAATGGACTTCCTAAAAATACACAACAAAAATAATTATTATCCTTTATCTCTCAACGACACAACCTTGAAATCACTTGAAATCACAAGATCAAATCCAATATTCTACTCTACGAAGAAAGTTTTTGTCATCCATGGAAAGGATTTTAAAGATCTGAGGCAGAATCTCCAAAGCATGTACAATTGTAAAAATAAAATGCATATCTTCACGAAACATTCACAAATAAACCCCCCTCCCTCCCCTAGAGTCCAATGAAAGAAGATAGGAGACACGGGACCTGGTTGATGATCAAGTGTGAAGCTAAATCTCTGTCTTCTCCTGTGGGTCTCCATTTCCTAGCCACTCTCCCTCTAAGCATGCTAAGTGATGTCTTTAACAGGCTCCAGTAACATTCGCTATCAGTTCAATATAATTTGGCAACAAGCTCTCCCTTTTCCCTTTCTAACATTTCTCCAGTTAACCAGAAGCCATTCCATAGAGATAAGCAGGAGAACTCTACACTGTCAGAATGCTGGGCCTCCTATCAGATACCTGCTTTATCTATCTATTTCCAAAGATCTACCTCCCCAGGGTAGGGTTTTTAATCTCTTTCTGCATGTGTTAATTGTATAAACCCCCCCACGCCTTGCATATCTACCTTTGATACAAAAATTTCTAAGAAGGAAAACTAAACATATACGTCTGATAATAACTTTCACAGAAACATAATCCGTAATGAAATATCATTAGATTTTACAAAAGTTATCTTTGCCTATACTGGGAAGCAATATGCTGCAGATTGCAGGGCTCATAATGGCTAGATAAAACTGAGGGTATTATAACCTCATAAAATGCTCATGTGAAACATCATGCTTGCTTCTTAAAAACTCTGTAAAATTCTTTTCCCTTTAGTTGAAGATACAAGTACCACCTACACACGACAAATAGACCACTAGATCCCCCACTGAAGACACCAGATCCCCCCATAAAGACAATAGATCCCCCACTGAAGACACCTGATCTCCCAGTAAAGACAATAGATCCCCCACTGAATACACCAGATCCCCCAATAAAGACAATAGATCCCCACTGAAGATATTCTTTCCTCACCTTCGATGTCATCGTTGTTGTATTTGACGTAGAGTTCGTGAAGTCCGGTCTCAGTGGGCTGGTATCTAACAGTAACGGTGCCATCTTTGTTGTCCTGGATCTTGGGGTAGGCTTTCTTGCCAGACGGCATGACTACATATGCTGCAGAACAGACAAGGCGCATTGAAAATATCATAAATTAAGAAATATTACTGTTACAGTAGATTCCTTATATTTCACGAGTACTTAACTCTACGATTCAACCGTTTAGCATCAAATCGCGAGAATATAAAATCGCGAATGCCAGATTTGTATCAATTAGTTCATTTAGTTTACATCAGTCAGAAAAATAAAAGTGAGATTTTAAAATCCGCAAGATGTGCTTCTTGCAATTTTACGCGGATATTAATTCCTCACTTTTAATTAGGAATCTACAGTTCTTGTTTCAAGATCACTTTTCTCATTTAAAAAGTGCTTAACTCACAAAATTCAATTGATTAAAAATAACTCAAAAGTACTTTAGTGGTCCCTGCAATAACGTTTTGTTTGAAGCACTTATACTAACAAAGAAATGGGAAATCACAGTATATAACTTGGAACTATCATTTGAATTTTAATAAAGAATTATTCCTGTGAAACCAAGGGAAGCACCACTTTTTATTTTTTGACTTACCAGACACAAAGTTGAATATGGGTCCGACAGGAATACGGATGTCCACGGGTTGGAAGAGGCCTGCTCCTGGGGGACCTGCGTGTACAGCGTCCACAGTGTCAGGGCTGATAAGATCCTCTGTGGCCCCCACCTGTAAACAAGGGAAACAACTCTGTAACACCAAGCAAATCCACAGTAGACATAAGTGTAGTTACTTCCCTTTCAAAGATGGCCATCATGCTTCCATATGCAACATGAGGATCCATGAGTCATTTCATTGTTTATAGATATTATTTTTATCACTACTTAATACTGAGAAGTAAAGAACTGTCATGCTACTATCACAGAATTGTGCGAGTCATGCTGTTATGGGGTGGCTCGAGTCGACTCGAGCCCCCATTGGTTAGTGTGGGTTAGGACTTACCTGATCCTCTAGGTATTTCTCATACTCCTCTGGACTAACAGCCTAAATAACAAACAAATGCAAGTCAGCAATCTCATGCAATAGAACTTACATGCAGCCCAGCAGTACACAGTTTAGGAGCAACAAGATTTTTCATATGATAGTCTTAGAATTGGTTTTGTTTCTTTTTTTGTTCACTTTTGCGTCATTTTGTTTTATTTCTAAAAGATCAAACTTTCAGGACTCAAAGTCTATATTTAGGACCCCATTACCATATATTTCCCAAAATGACAGCACACCCCGCCCCCATTCTATTTGTACTGCCAGGCTATCAAAGTGAATAAAGCATATCAAAAAATCAAGTGAAGTCGTAAGTAAAGCATTAAGATATATACATTAACTATATTATAATATCTAGTCAGCTGCAAAACAAAGCAATGGTTAACAGATGCCACAGACTGGAAATTTTCTAGTTCACATCCATCACTACCTCAACACAGTTTGTGTTAAAACATTGGGTATACATTATTATGGTTTAAAGTAACACTGTTGTATTAAAACACCAGTTTGCAATAACCATATATGTACACAGTTTGCAATATCATATATGCTTGTACACTGCACAAATACCAGCTAGTTGGTAGAAATTACTTATTAAATTAGTCATGACATCAACATAAACTACAAATCACAATGCATGGATTCCTTACTCCCAAACAATAAATTTTTGGTTCCATTATACAACATCACAAGCTATGAGTTTATAATCACAGTAGGTTTTTAAAAAATACAGTGTATTGCCAAAGCCAAATTTTCACCATTAAAAATATTTTTGCCTAGAAAACAAATAAAAGTAAAAATTAGCAGGAGAGCATTTTGGCAAAGGTCCTGCTGGTGAAAACATATTTCTAAAATATAAAATAAACATAGTTCATCTGCAAGAATATTTTCCAGACAAGAATATTATTGCATTGCCAGATGCACAGTTAAAGAATTCAATGTGTATTAATTTTATCTCTGTTTTAAGATTTTAAGCAAATGCATTTTCTCAGAATGAAAATCTACAAAAACCTTTGTAATGAGGTTCAAAACAACTGCAGAAGAGTCACACCTTTGTAAAACAGAGATATCGATGGTATCATGTGTGTATCGAATATCAAAACATCAGCAGGCAGACAGAACAGCATACCAGAACCTCAAGATAACCTTGTTGTGTGGAGTCATGTTACACTGATGATCCATTTAGTGCAGGACTCGTAACATAAAATCTCAACATCTCAAAGACCACCAAGCATCTCGTTTGAACCCAAAGCTTTTCTCTTGACCCCTTTTTTTTTCTTTTGAATTTTTTTTAACTTATTCAGAAAAAGATGTACATGGGTCTGCAGAAGATAAAGGGAAAACAACTCCAAGGGTTTAAACTACTTCTAAAAATGTTGATTGCGCAGGCAGACCTGATGTAGATGAGATACTTATCCGAGCTTATTACCTTTTCATCTTTTTTATGTATATTCAATGCTTTGGAGGTAACAGATCATCAAAAAATATGAAATGCAAGTGTTAGATGTAGAAGGGGGGGGGGGGTGCTACTGGGAATCACTCGCTAGCAATCCAAAGCTTATCAGACCATGGAAAAAAGTGAAGCATTTATGAAAATCGGAGCTGAAATTACTTCTCTATCTTAACGGCTTTCAAAAGTAGTTTACAAAGATAAGGATGACCAACTAGGAAAGAATACGAGGAGAGATAAGACAGACTCGGAGACTGTGAATGTTGTTAGGAAAAAAAGCCTCAAAATATAAAAATAAAATCTTTGGCTTCATCAATCACAGACACTGCTTCATGAAGTTGCAAGTCATTAAAAGTAAATCTATAAAATGAGTCGTTCTTAGTTCGCTATCTAAATATACTCCCACCTTTCCCCTCTCTCTCTCTCTCTCTCTCTCTCTCTCTCTCTCTCCAAATAGAAATGGTTTTAACCTAAATAATATACAATTACACAGGTAATCATAATTTGTGGAACCATCTTCAACCGCAAGCAGCACCCTGCCGTATTTAATGGCCAAATAAACTACCTTTTATTAAGAAGAGTCTGACAAGGGGAGATAATTCAATACCCCGTGGTCTTTTAGACCCAGATTGGACAGATATAGGCCCATTGAAGTCATACTGAACTACAAGGAAGGAATTATCAATCAATCAAGCCCCATAAACATCAACCTAGTTAGATAACTTATTATGACCTAAAAGTACAATATACTTGGGACTGATTCAAACATATTCATATGTAAGTGCAACAAATTAAGGTATTTAGGCTACCTCAGAGTTAATAAAACAAACCAAGAATATAAAAATACCTGTATCTTAATCAAAATGTTTTAAGAAATTTACTAACACAGTACACTAAAAAAAAATAGTAATCAATACATGTAGTTAAAAAGTTTAAAAAGCTAAAACTGCCAGCTTGAAAATCACTGAGTCTGTGTCATCTTGCGATGATGTTTCGGGGTACCTTCATTGAAATTATCTATTAAATGAAATTCTTGCTATTTATGCTAATAAAATTCCCCCGAGAGGCTTGTTTCCATGGATGTACATCAAATACAGACATGTTTGAAACATCATCCATAATCCATCACTATCAATCGACTTTCATTAGGAGTTCTAAGTGATTTTATGCATGTGCGAACCTGATAAGTTCTTCTGAATCAACCATCAAAATGATTTCCATCTTGATTCAAGGGGTCTGTATCTACTATCTAGTGAGATAAACTATAAATATCTCTCTCTCTCTCTCTCTCTCTCTCTCTCTCTCTCTCTCTCGTGAATGCTTTTCCAGAGATTCTTTAAAATAGTTTTAAAATTCTATTCAAAAGACCTCTTACCTTTCTTTAGTTGACAGACATATTCAAGATCATGAATTAATTAAGTCCAATATGCTCCTATTTTCTTAAAAAATTTCAACTTTCCAAAATGATAGTTAAATTAAAAAAAATTGGTATCTCCAAATTGAATATTTAACGTAACAAAATAATTCCAAGGAATTCAGACTCTAAGTTTCATCATTGAAGTAACTGATCAGCTGAATGTCTTAAACTTCATAGTGCCTAAAAACTATATAAAGAATATCCATATGCATCAGAATTCAAACACCCAGTATTTTTAATAATTATAATAATCTTACTAACACATCCATCAAAATCTCAAGGGACATAATCCAAGCAACCATGGGGTTACTTACAACAACAAAAATCTCCAACTTTCACTGCAGAAATCCGTGGTATCTCCGAGGCAAACGCTATGATACACCAACCTTGAATTTTACAAATTGAGTAAAATGGTTGAAATGCTTTGGCTGGGAATTCAAGCCTGTCAGTCAATTATCCTGGGGGGCTGTGTACTTGCCGAATCTCTAGCCTTTTAAAGTCAGCCTGTGATTGGCTACATTACTCATGACATCACCCAGCCACCAGAGGGCGCTAACAGCTGCTGGTCAGCTTCTATGTCAGTATAGACCCCTGCCCCACAGGTTCCTATGCTCCTGTCATCAGGATTTTAATAGTGTTTGCCTCTATCACTCCCCTCCTCCTAATCACAAATGAATCCCCCCCTTTCTTTAAATTTCTGACCGAAATCAGCAGAACTCACTTTATTAAGAAGAGTACTTAAGAGAAATGTTCTTAAAAATAAAATCTTTAGAACATGATACAATATGCTCTAGTTTCAAAGTGAAACATGTGGAGAAGGGAATATCATGTAATGTGAGAACGTTTGGAAAATTACGATTTATCTAAAAACAAGAACTTGGCACCTTTATTTAACTTTTTTGTTCCTTCAGAGTTTTACTCATAAGTTATATAATAAGTTAAACAAATTCCACGAAAATTAGAACATCTTGATGGAACTAATTAAAGCTAGTCAAAAGAGATATCACCAATAATCATAAAATTATGTAATACCTGTATCGCATTGAAGGAAACTGATTACTTGAAATTATTACATCACTATCACCTCATTCTGTAATGACTAAATTCACAGGGAATGGATTGGAGAATTTGATTTTCTGCTGTGAATTTCTGTCCCTAATTCCGAGCTTGCTGAGATTGGCATTTGGCAATGTGAGATACCCTACCATCAGGTGTTTTGGTTTGTTTTGAATTTTTGTTACTTTTGGGTCCAAAAAATGAGAAAAAAATTACCTCTAGTAAATCTTACCTTCATACATGTCTTTTATTTTCATTACTGCATACTTTTTTATTATCTTAGAGGAGGTGATACCATATAATTGATATACACACATATATATTCATTTCCAGACATTTACAAACGGCATAACCACTGTTAGCATAGAATAGGGGCCTGCATAACAGCGCACAAGTATGGAGCATTATCCAGTTCTGTGGTGTTAGAACCATGACCAGTGTGTCATGGCATTATAGGTACAGCTGCACTTAACAAGTGAAATCAGTAAAAGCAGATAATAAAAGAAAATTTGTTAGCGGGATATTCTTATGGCAAATTCATTCAACATCAGAAACTGTGGAGAGTTCAAATTGGTTATACACTTTAATAAAATTAAAGTTTATCAAACTTTATGGGGGAATATTAGTCTTTCTCTCTCCATGAGTTTCTTTGCATTTAAAGTATTTTTATTTTTCTTGTTGACTTTACAGTCTTTTCCGTCCACATTGTGTATATGTAAAAAGTTTTGTTCCCATGCAAGTGGCAGCCATGTTTTGGATGCATATAATATGAATACATACAATAAAAAACTTGTGAAAATATTCTGAACATCTTACCGAAATGGACCAATCATTACTAGTAAGAACCTAATTGAAAAATACAAAAGTAATAAAATGATAATGAAATATAAATTTGAATATATATATTATGAAATACATGAAAGCATTTTTATTATAATGAGTGGTGATTGATGAATTGTTCCACATCTCAAAAAATATAAATATATATCGCAGAGTCCAGCAAGCAAATTCATTTCCTCTTTATAACCAGTACAAGCCCCTTCAAGATTTTACCCTCAACAATCCTTTTATCATCATAACCATACCTACACCATAACTTAATATAATATCAATCACATGAACAGAAACAAGTCATGATATAACAGTAAAAAGCTTCAACAACCTAGCTAAATTCGAGTAGGCTGAACCGATTTAAACCAGACAAGATTTGACCCACAGGAACAAAACAACATTTTATGCAAATTAAGGACCAAAACAACAAGACAACATTTCCCTTGGCCAAACAACCCCCACAGGTGTGTCAGACAACTGGGACACTGACTGGACCAACAATAACAGTGGGAACAGTTACACAGGTCACAGTCCCTGTTGTACTCCAGCGAATTGTCCATTCTTATCGGTGTGCACCAACAGAACTTACAATTGTGATAGGATTATATTTAGCATGATCACATGACAAGCACATGTTCGTCTATAGCTTAAGCAAAATGTAACGATAAATATGATTGGTTTTAATCACTTTGTTTACATTCGGAAAGTGTCGGTTTTATTCATAATGATTTGGGAAAACGCTGGTTCGAGTTATAAATACATATAGTCGTTTTGATTGGTTAAGAGAAACACACCTCCAGAGCGCGGTGTATATAAAGTCAGGATTTGCCTTAGTCCGGCGGTTGACGTGGAATCTTCTCTAAGGTTCGAGTCAACTCACTTCCCCGGGTAGATGGGTGGGCCCAGTCTCCGTTTCCTGTCTCGTTCATTGCCTCGCAAAGTGTTTTGTTTATTGTCCCATAAATTGTCATAGTGCAGCATGCTAGGCATTTAGTCCGTGCTAAGTCAGGGTTGGTATTAGGTTTGGGTTACTTGGATTTTTATTAACTTTAAGGCAGGCTTACATTTATGTTGTATCATGGTAAGGATGGTGATAATGGGAAGTTTGTATAACTGTATATTTTTGTATATATCATTATGCTCATTAATAAAAATGTGGATCGATTCATAACAAGTGTTTTCATTTAGCTAGAACTTGGAATAAGAACAAGAAAACTGACAGATTGAGACTGACTTTACTTTGGTGACTAAAGACGTTAGAATTTATCACGGAATTATTGGTAAAAATAAAAGCAATAACCACTATACGATTACACAATGTATCTCAATGAACAAGACTCATTTTTCAAGAAAGAGAACACATGAATGCCAGAATCATTTATCCCTGTTGTCTGTTAACAGATTAACCTCCAGACAGTTAATTCTCCTTTGTCCAAATTCTTTTCATAATCTTAAAAAGTTTCAATTACCGCAAGCAAGCTTACAGCATCTTTGACATAGAGGGCCAAGAAGCCAAAGAAACTGGGTGACCTGAACGAATATGTACATGTAAGAAGACATGCTTTTAGTTTTTTTACACTTAAAGAATCTTTTTCTTGAGATAAAAAGTTATCTGGTATAAAGTCATTGAGATCAGAGTATGTGACCCTACAGAACAGTGTAACTGATACCCTAACATGTTTGACTTGCTGCAAACTCAAATGAACCAATGAATACAATGGAGTCTCTAATTCAATCAAGTCATAATTACTGAAATGAACCCTGAGTGTCATTGGGTTTAATATCTGAGGTATATATAATCTCTATTCAGAGAGAGAGAGAGAGAGAGAGAGAGAGA
>WFKH01003881.1:14566558-14602607 GCA_016163765.1 Magallana hongkongensis | reverse complement strand
AGATATTAATTTCTATTGTTAGAATATTAATTTGCTTACTTGAAAAGTTTTCAATTGACCACTAAAACTAACTCTGCGCACGATCTATAAAAAAGTGGATTTGCAGCTGCCAACCATTTCATAACACAATGTAAATGCAGTTGGTGGTTGAGGAAATCAGGCAGACAGCATGTTTTAGACATTAAAACCAATTCTGCTTCATTTGAGATATCATAACGCCCATCATCCATGCCAGTCGCAATACGGACGCGTATCACTCACTTTTCTTTACTTTCTCACAAATGTCAGAAAAAGATGGATAAAAAGCAACCCTCAAAAACATTTCACACCCAAAAACTACAAAGATATAAATAAACATAATAGAAGGACATTAATTTTGTGCAATGTCTGAGTATGTGATTCACTCCAGCTTAAGAATGGCAGTGAATCCAACCTTATCAAAATGGAGCCATGCAATTCCCTATCTTTGGCTGGAGCTTCTTGCTGATGAAACAAAAGGCAGCCCCATAGACAACAATTAGTCTGTAATTGACAGTGAATTAAGACAACAGAGACTCCTGGGCAGGAACAAGACTGCTTATGCTGCCTCTTTGACCCAGGAACGTTGGAGATGAACAATATTAAGTTCTTGCCCTCCCTAAACAAGCCGGAATTCTACAATGAGCAGATGATCTCCATTTCCTCCGCCACAGAAAAAAAACTCTCCTAAATTACAGCTCTTTCATTCCTTAGCTCACTTACTGCCTTTAACATGAAGTACCACAATCTGATTTTATTATATATGTAACTAATGCATGTATATGAAATCATGTAGAAACCGTGGAGGGCCAAGAATATGTGTACTGAATTTTTAGTCAATGGAAAGTAACTCACTTATCTTGAATACTGGTATTTACCAATGTTCCGTTTTTCTTCGTTTTTGTAAACTTTTTCAAAACATGGCATTGTTTTTTCTGTGAGAAAACAGTGCTCACATCTATTTGAACAAACACAGATGAAAGTCTCCTAATTAGATGGCTATTCTGTAGAACAGTAGCACCTGAAAAAATCAAACTTGTTGTTTCTAAGAAAAACTGAATTTAAGCTATCGGTCTCCCTTTAGGTTTGTAGAAATAAATTACCTCTACTAAGGAACTCTTGCAAATGTCTATCAACAATCTCGGTCGGACAGAGAGAAGAAAGCCTGCCCTTGTCTGTAACAGAGCTGTATCAAATACCTACATTTATCTTCATCTAATAGATCATTTACAAGCCTCCCCAAAATAAGTCATTGCTGCTATTTATAGGTACACATTTTTGGAACCTATCCTAAGCGCATGCATTCACAAATAAAAAATATTTCTGCTTTCTTCTTCATCATCTAACATACTTGATTCAATTAGGTGCTTGTTTCATATTGCTTCCAAGAACATGAAAATCTGTTTAATACCACAAATTACTGATTATTCCTGTGTAATATTCTCAGGCTACAAAGAAACAACATGGACAATAACCTAGCTACCATAGTTTCAAGTTTGTTTTCATTCATTAATTGGGTATATGAAAATTACCAGTTATGCATAAAAAAATGTTTATTTTCGGCAGATTCATTAATTTGAAACTCTTCATCGCTGATATTTGACGGTGAATGTTCTGGAAAACAGGAAATATTAAAATGTCAACAAAGCATGCTGGGAATTCTTTTGACTAAACTTCATCCCTTCCTCTCCATCAAAAAATCCCAACAACTTAACAAGCCAATCAATTACCAAAGAACAAAATTTGGCTGGCCCTGCAAATACTACAACATTTTTAAGCCCAGCTTTCAAAGCAATGTATTTCCGTGCAATCCTACACAAAGATGTGACATGGAGGTTTGCCGATTCTTCACATTTTGTAAGTCTTGCTCATACACATAGTTTTACAGTCACTGCTTAGCTATGACTGGAGAAAAGGCCATCATCTTCGATTTTAATGTTTATTTGCCCTTTAACTAATGAATCATGAATGTATAAGGTAATCTTTACTTGTTCACAAATGAGCACAGCTGAATGATGATGGGAATTTTCACTCAATCACTTTGTCTGCACTGTAAATTGATCCCTTTAAGCAGTAGAAGTACTACAATATTGTTTAAGACTACCAACTCCACCTTCCAATGTTTGTGCTTGTAAATTCTCACATAAACAAGGACCCTTAGAACCATGTCTTTACATTCCGACAGCTTGTTATCCCAATTTACTTGGAATTTTCATCAGCAATCACCAATTTTGAGATTATACTTTTTATCTTAACAAAACACACAAACCACCCAAAGAACTGCCTCAACTCAACTTAAATGGAGAGAAAACGGCCTTCAACACATAGTGTTGAATAGAAATTTGTTTTTGAAGTAAAAACTCAACATTTTGTTATCTCATGCAGAGAGTTCAACCTCCTCATCACATGCAATACAACATGCAGACTGTCCAGCTTATGACCACTGGAATGTTATCCTAGAAATGTGGCGGCAACAAGACCACCCCAAAAGTTGTCTAAAATCTATTTCAAACCCTGTCTCTAAGATACAAGCTACAATGACAACAGAAATCTGTCGACACTACTGCAATTTGTAAGCATTAACTCACTGCCAATGTTGATGCAAGATCATTAGAATTTTAAAAATTTCATTGTTTGTGCCAACATAGCAAAAATTTAGACCTTGAAAAATAGTTCTTGACTAGTTGCTCATCATGTGCAGGAAAGCTTTCCATTTGTTCTACTTGTTTTTGGTGTCTGGTTAACAACTTTGGGATTTAATCATTAATCAGTTCAAGAATATCCTATAATGATTTACAGATTTCTAGACAAATAGGCTAATTGGATATAAAAATTCATATCTTATTCACGATAAGACCATGATATATCTACTGACAAAATAACAACTGCTTGTTTTGAAATTTGAACTAAAAATTAATGAACCCTTCGGAAGAGCTAACATACATTTCAAATGTCATGCGTTTTGGTATCACAAAAAATCCCATTTTATTCAACCCTCACACTCTTCATCTTTCAATAATAAACATAACAAAGCATTACGAAAATGTAAAAGAAGCGGTGGCTCTTGAAGATGAAAGCCACCGTCCTTGACCCACTTTGTGGGCATGACCTTGACCCCATCTTACCTGGACGTCGTATTCTCCGCCAGGCACGCTCTGTCCACCAAACTTGATGTTGATGGTGTAGGCTCCCATCATCTGGGGTGTAAACAGGATGCTGAATGTTCCGTCCGGATTCTCCACGATGTCGATATCAATGTCGTTACCGCTGGGGCTGCGGATGCGACAGGTGACTTTACCATCACCGGCCTGGGAAGCGTCCACACAAATCACGGTCTCCTTGTTGACAGGGACAGTTGTGTTCTCCAGACCATCTGTTTAAAAATAGAAAACAAAAATTTGACGTTATGAGCTTGTAACCGTTGAACAGTTTTACGCCACTCTACAATCAACAAAATTGCCTTTTGTCTTTCAGCAATATTAAACACTAGGGAGTTTTAGCCAATGATACTGGATATTTGCATGTATCTGGTTAAAATGAGAGCATGAAGTTACCTGTAATTCTACATTTGGTGGCATCACCCACAGGGTAGGCATTGACCTTGAGTGGGGTGTTGGGCACCACTTGACCTCCAAAGCGGATCAGGATCTCGTAAGTTCCAAGGTCATCTGGGACGTAGGACACAGTGAATGTACCATCTCCATTGTCCACAATGTGTGGGTGGGCATATGTACCGTCTGGTCTCTGTACAGAAAATTCAGAGAATATGATTGGTTAATGCTATACAGATTTATAAATCAAATCTCTTACATCTGAAAAAAAAACAAATCCAAGATTTTTTACTTTTTATAAATATTGATATTTTTAGAACCATTTTAACAAGACCTTGGACTTTCTGTAGGGCGTAGCTATCTATTTCTTGCGTCAAAACAAGTTTAAAATGACGCGGTTTCAAGCGAAATATGCACCGGTTGCGTAGTCTTAGCTCAAAAGCCAGACAAATCTTGTCGATTTCAAAGAGCCATGGCCGAGTGGCCAGCAATGAAATAGACAGGCCTACGTCACATTGCTGTTTGACACAACTACCCAAAGTCCAAGCTCCTGTTAAAATGGTTCTAAATAAGATATTTTGTCCATTGAATATCTAATGTAGATGTAATTTATTTCTGTAATGAACAGATTTGCCGTTTCACATTAGCAACAATCAATGAACTCTTGGAATGGGTGGGAGCTTGTAACATTGAGTGGCTCTAATTTATGTTATCTGTAATGTCTTCCCATCACTCCAGTGAAATTCTCACATTTATTTTTATTGGTTTCTTAACACAACAATTATAGACATTTTTCGAAAAGGCATCTTAGTTTGCTACTTTGCTGGGTTCCCATAAATCATCTCATTGAATCTCTTATACTGCATATTTTTAGATTCATTCATAGTTGTTGCATAAAAAAATTTTTCAAGAGAAAGGCTACTTATTTCAAGCACTCTGCTTACTATCTTTCTTTGAATACAAATATTTTTCAATGGTGCAAGTTCACTGAATTTAAAAGTAAATATTAAAAAATTAGTAGACAGCTTAATTGAATTATGAATCAGTCTCTGTGTCAAACTTTCCAAAGTTCCTGTAAGAATATCTACTTCCTTTTACATTATACATCACTATCAGATGTGTATAATTCCTATGTTTATGAATGAACAGCTGAATGTGGTGTTCATTCTGTCATGAACTGTAAATTCCCAGACTCTGACAATAACCACAGGTGTTTAACAGCAAGTCAAGATGAGTTACCTCCCTTCTATCAGAGCCGAGTGTGTACTTTAAGAGGATGTTCAGAATGCACTACAAGGGACAGGTTCACATTCTCTCCATTCTGTACACCGACTAATTAAGTGTGCACTTTTCTACCGCTCCATTGTAGAGAGAGAAACCTCTGATTATGCAATATCTAACAAGAATTGTCAGAATTAGCTTTTCTAGTCATAAGGAACATATGTGGAGGTTTTTGCGGTTTGATGATTCTATTCTCATAATATTTAGTTCCTTACACAAAGGAGTGGAAAATCCATAATAACGCTAAGTCTCTCTCTGATTCACGTCAGATGAACTTCAACCCTTACCTTGATGAGAACTTCCAGATCAGCAATGCCAGCCTCTCTGGTGTCAATGAGGAAGGTGACAGGTAAACTTGCAGGAATACTATCCTGGACACCAGCACCAGATAAACGGACCCGACTGGCATCCACTCCTGGTTCAACATTGGTGGTGAAAGGACTAGAGGAAAGAAACACTCAAAAATGAGTATGATTTCAATAAAAGAAAATTAAGGCCCTTGATGATATCAATATGCAAGATAAATTCTTTGCTTCCTTTCCCTACATCTTTATCTTTTTCACCCCATCTTTGAATATCTTACTAACTCAATGTGCAGTAGGCAAGGGTTCATATTAATTTGTTATAAACAAAATCATAAGTTGGCCACAAGAAATGAAACTAACCTTCCTGGTACATGCTGGTTGGCATATTTGACATCAACCTTGCAAGGTCCTTCTTCCACTGGGTAGTAAGTGGCGTCTACCACCCCTTCAGCTACAGGGGTCAGCTGAGCTGGTTGGACACGTCCTCTCTGGTCGGTGCATGTGACCTCTAATGGAGCCTCTCCGGCCTCGGTGGTATCCACGGTGAAGGTTGCTGGGGCACCAGTCTTAACTCCCATTGGCTCAATGCCAGGTCCATAGCATTTGACCTTTTTGGCATCTACTGGGTTCTTTACTCCGACACGGAAAGGAGAGTCTGAAATGTCCATGAGGCTGAATATTAAATTTCATACTGGAATAGTTTATTTCGGATAGAATATTTGCTCATGTTAAGGATATTTTTTAAATATCTTGTTGTCTATAGAAAGTATTTATTAATAATAATTTTATCCTTAATATGATATCTGTGGTCATCATAATTTGATGTTTAATTAATGCTAACTTACTGGGAATTTCCTGGTCAGCGAATTTGACAGAGACATCGTACTCTCCAGGTTTGCTTGGCAGGTACTCCACAGTACAAGTACCATCCCTGTTGTCTTTACAGTTGATGGGAACCTCCGAGGGTCCATCGATGGACAGTCCCAGACCACCCTGCCCTGCCCCCTTGATGTCGATGGTGAAGACTTGGGGCTGGTTGGTGTAGCCGCCCTGGAGTCCTGGTCCGTAGGCCTTGACACGGCTAGCATCACAGCCAGGTACAGCCGACACCTTGAATGGACTGTTGGGGATAGCCATGTTGTCATAGGTAACGTCCACAGCAATGTTTCCTGGAAAGGTTCAAATGTTTGTTTTAAATATTGGTTACATGTATCAGTATTTCAATACTTTTTACTCAATAATGCAAGTTCTGCATCTAATTTTAACTTGATTGAATTAATCACTGTTAAACTTGTCTTCAACTGTTAATATGAAGCTCTTTGAAACAAATATGTTACATTTTAAAAAATGTGTCTAATGTCTACCTGAATAAAGAACTCATTTCAAAGTACATGCATCAGGAAAAATATATCATCATACCTTCTTCCACTGGGGTGTAGAGTACGTCATAGGTACCGTCCCCTTTGTTGGTGACAGTGGTGTCGTTCTTGACCCCCGAGGGGTTGTTAACGATGGCGCGGACGGTTCCTTCTCCAGAGGGAGATACAGTCTTGGCATCCACAGTGAACTCTGTGGGAGAATCCAGAAAAACTCCTGCAAAAAAGAACGGAACCACATGAGAACAATGTATAGATACATGCAAGCATTCTTTGTACATGACTCTCAGAGAGGTTATAATAAAGAGGAAGATTGCTACAGGTTTACGGAATATTCAGTCTATACTTTTAATATAAGAGGTAAATGCATAGAAGTTAGAATATATATTTGGTAATTCAATATAGGGTTAAATTATAATAAATATTGGATTGTTACTAACAATTAAACAAATTAAAATAACTTATAAAACTTATACAAATTGTTAACTGTTCTAATTTATCTAAAGGCATACAAATTAGTGAATGTTTTTATATCAATTCAAACTTTTCAAAACAAAAATATCTAATCATGAAGCTATGACAAAATGAACATGAACATGTTTCATTAAAGAATCAGAGCAGCTATGAGGGGTTTTCATAATCAATCAGTGCATTTAATATTCATCATGCTATCTGCTGCATTGTTTAGTACGGTCAATCATAATGATGGGTGCTAAATGTGTATCAAATAATACTTACAATATACATGAATGGCAAATATTACTGTACACAGTTGGGATACTATACATTAAAATGCACTTCTATATCTTTGAATATGAATATATTTGGTTCTATATTGGTTCAATCAGTATATTAAGTCTAAATCATACAGATGCATATATATTCTTCAGAATAACATTTGTGTGTCATATCGAAAATAAAATGAAAATGCAGAAGCATATGTGACAAGTAAAATTAATATATAAGCATGACCTGCTCAACAGAAAAGTTACATTAAGCTGAAGAAGAAAATAAAAAGATTAAAATAAAAAAAAAACATCCACAGAAAGAGAATTAAAGTTCTAAGATCATGCCCACACAGACACAGTCATATCTCAAGCCTGCTGAAAGTTTGCGTTAATAATAAGCCATCACTCCTGTCAAGCGCCACCTGTTAACAGAGAGAATCAGGGGGTGACAACTCTTGCTTTTGTTCAGCCAATGTTCAGTCATTCACCATGCTGAGAGAGAGAGTTGTATATAATTTACCCTCGGGGTTCAGGCCTGGTCCATAAACCTTGACTCCACTGAGGTCAGCCTCGGCCAGTGGTTTCTTCTCGTAGGCGGAGGGCCTGACTTTACATTTGAATGGCGACTCTTTGATTGGCTTGTCATCATAAGTAACACTGATGGTGTATTCTCCCTGTTCTGTTGGGTAATACGTCACAGCAACAGTGCCATCTGGGTTCTGCTTGGTATCAATAGTTGCCTCCTTGGGCCCTTCAATTCCAACACCAATGGCGCCAGGGTATTTGGCATTTCTAGCATCAACAGTGAAGACAGCAGGCTTATCAGCAATACCATTTTTCAGACCTGGACCATAAGCCTTGACACCACTGTCAGTAGTGTCAATAGGCTCACCTGTCGGGGGTCCAATCTTAACCTTGAATGGGGACTCCTCCAGAGGCTTGTCACAGTGGGTCACTTCAACAGTGTATTCACCAGGCATTGTGGGAACATATGTAGCTCCAAAGGTTCCGTCTGGGTTCTGTTTCATGTCAATCTTTGCCTCCTTGGGTCCGTGAACCTTGACTCCAACAGGCCCTGGTACAGCTGCCTTTCTAGAATCGATGGTGAAGGTGCATGGTGACTGTGCATTTCCTTTCTCCAGGCCTGGACCATAGGCACGGACACGGGTGTCTGCCACATCCTTGCTTATCTTGGCCTTGAATGGAGAATCCTTGATGGGCTTATCTCCATAGGTGACATCAATGGTGTAATCACCGGGAGCTGTGGCAGTGTAGTCCACGTCAATTGTGCCATCTGCCTTTGGCTTCAGGTTTGGTTTCACTGGAGCTGGTCCTTTCACCTTGACATCCACATTTTGTCCCTTTGCAGGGGCATTTCTGGTGTCCACAGTGAAAGTGGCTGGGGCATTGGCATTACCATTAGTGAGTCCAGGACCATAGGCAATGACCTTGGAGGCAGAGTCATCAGGCACAATCTTGGCCTTGAATGGAGAATCTTTGATGGGCTTATCTCCATAGGTGACATCAATGGTGTAATCACCAGGTTTAGTAGCTGTGTAGTCCACATCCACTGTTCCGTCTGGTTTCTTAGTCAATTTGGGCTGAACTGGTGCTGGTCCTTTCACTTTGACATCCACATTCTGTTTAGGAGCAGGTGCTTCTTTAGTATCCACAGTAAATGTGGCAGCTACATTAGCATTGCCTCCAGTGAGTCCTGGACCATATGCTTTGACCTTGCTTGCTGCATCCTCTGGTTTAATAGTGGCCTTGAATGGAGAGTCCTTGACCTGTTTGCCATCATAGGTCACATCAATGGTGTAGTCTCCAGGTTTGGTGGGGTGATAGGTCACCTCAGTGGTAGTGTCTGGTTTCTTCTTCATTTCGACCTTGGCATGAGCTGGTCCATTGACCTTCACGTCAATCTTCTTCTCAGGCTTGGGGGCCTCTCTGGTGTCCACAGTGAATGTTGCCGGCTGCATAGCAAGCCCAGTGGTCAAACCATCTCCATAGCATTTCACCTTGTTGGCAGCATCTTCTGGTAAGATCTTGGCTTTGAATGGTGAGTCCTTGATGTGTGCATTAGCATAGGTCACATTGATCTTGTACTCTCCCGGTACTTCGGGGTAGTAAGTGACACCAACAGTACCATCAGGGTTCTGCTTGGTCTCAATCTTAGCCTCCTTGGGTCCCTCAATGGTGACCCCAAGTTCTCCTGGGGAGGTAGCAGCACGAGAATCAATGGTGAATTCGGCTGGGGAGTTAGCATTACCTCCCTTGAGACCTGGGCCATAAGCCTTAACTTTACTGGCAGAGTCGGGCAAAACATCCACAGTGAATGGAGATTTGGGAACTGGGCTACCTCCGTAGGTGACCTCCACTTTATGGGGTCCCACCTCAGTGGGAGTGAAGAAGGTCTGGTAACCCTCAGGGGTGGGTTTTTCTTTGAGCTCCACCTTCTTTTTACTGGGCATTGTGATTGTGACCTTGGCTGGTGTGGTGGATTTACCAGCAGATTTTGTGATAATCTGAATTTCTCTCTCTTTATTTACTGTCATTGCTACAGAAAAACAGTTGCTATGACAACACAAAATTTATATATAAAGCATATATAAAAACAAAAGATAGCAAGAATTTAAAGTATAATCATAAAAATTCAAAAAAGAGAAACACACAACTTGTAAAAAGTATTGTTAAATTTTCTGAAGGGCTGATATCGAGAAAAGGACTGGATACCAAAGACTTGGATGTTAACAGAAGCAGAGATTTTGATTTCAAAAGGATATTAAACTGAGTCTACCAATTTCTTAGGTCTGCATATCAAGTTTTCAAGAGAGAAAATCTAAAGGTAAGATTCAGTCAAATAAAAAAGAAAAGTCTTCTCCAATTGATTCCCGAAAATAGAATTTAGAACAAATATTGTGGTAAAACTTACGTTTATCAAGTCCTACGACCTTGACCTTGCTGAGGTCAATGCTGGCCTCCACGGGGACCTTGATGGGACTGCTGGGAATCTCCTTGCCAGCGAAGTACACTGCCACAACATAAGTTCCGGGGTTAACAGGTTCATACTCCACACGGAAAGTTCCATTTTTCTGGTCAATGGTCTTTACAGGAACATCACGACCATTTCCGTCAGTGAGAGCGATGCCGATATCTCCTGGCCCAGCAGATGTGCAATCCACAATGAAGTAAGTCTTGACCATGGTCTTGACCCCTTTCTCCACTCCTGGTCCATAGACCTTGACATTGGCTGGTTTACTGGGCTCTCCAACTTGCACCTGTCATAAGACATCAATTTTTGTTTCTTTACACTCCAAACTTGCTCATTGTATCATTCTCCTTGAAAGCAGAATTCACAACATTTCAAACAAAACAATGAAAAGACGGTGCAAATAAAAATTTTGAAAATTATTTGGTGTTTATACATCTTAATAGGTCAGGGTGCAGGAGTTCTTGGAAATCAAGCAGAAGATAAAATGACAATATACTACGGTAGATATGAAAATTGAAATGTATTTCCTAAAATGTCATGGAAAGGTTGTTTAATTTTACACATTATGATAGAAAAAATGTGTAATGTCTATATGGTCGTTCAGTTGCACATAAAAGAATTTAGATATGAATAATGAGTTGATAGGAAAGAAATATAATTGTTATACAAGTGATCGTAAACATGTTCATGTATGATACAAGTGCATAGTTGAATGATTCACACTAAATTCATAAACACTATTTCTTGGAATAGAACCAGTTTCTTGCATCTTTAATAAGAAAATAAAAGGATTATATAATGTGGTAAGTATACTGGTATATGTGTATGCATTAAATATAACTGAACAATGCATTATAAAAAATTCTTTGTCAAAATCCGATACAAACCTCATCTAGATCTGACTTGATATCATTCTGTACAAGAAAGTATCATAAATCTGAAGAATTTACTCCAAAAAAATGGCAATTGACTTTAAACTTTTTTCAATCAAAATTACACTTTTAATATTGTTTAAAAAATGTGAATCAAAGGAATTTAAATCAGGGATGTCTATCAGTTTGGAAGATGATCTATCAAGCTACTACTGTAAATTCCTTATTTTACGCGAGTACTAAATTCCGCGATTCCGCTGTTTTGTTTCAAATCGCGAGAATATATAATCGCGATCACCAATTTTTTGTTATAATTTCCTATAGTTCAAAACTGTCTGAAAAATAAAAGCGATATTTTAAAATCTGCGAGGGTTGCCTCTCGCAATTTTACGCAAAAATTAATTCCTCGCGTTTAATTAGGAATCTACAGTATGTGACGATGGTGAGTTTTGGGCAACCCCTCATTCACTCCACTCAAACAATACGAAAATAAGAATTTACCCTGAATAGTGAGTTTTGGGAGTTGGACCCCCATCAAGCCCCACCACGCAAACCCCATCCAACCACTCAAACCCCATCACACAATGTAGTGATGAGAACTTACCCTGAAGGGTGAGTTGGGTATCTGTACCCCACCCCAGGTGATGGTGATGGTGTGTTTACAGGACTTCTTGGGCATGTATTTACACTGGAAGGTCCCGTCCTTCTTGTCCAGGATCTCTATTGGGACTGGTTTTAGGTCCACATCCAGACAACTCACGCTCAGTGTGGCCTTACCCGCCTTCTTGGCGTCCACCGTGAATTCTGTCCATTTGTTCTGGACCACTCCTGTCTTCTCCAGACCTGGGCCAAAGGCTGTGACCTATATACCAAATATAAACAATTGTTGCATTTGAAATTACCACTTTTTATTATCAATTAAGCTGAAACAAGACATGATCAATATAGTGGTTTTGTTAAGATTTGGTGGCATCAATTTTTGAGATTTTGTAAAAATGACTGTTTTGAGGATATGTAATTTCATTAACAATGGTCCAATTCTGTTGTGGTTTTTTTACTTCAATCAATATCTGATCTTATAGATGAACTAAACAAAGTCATCCACAAAATTAATGTTCATTGAACACTGATGAAACCACAGAACTTAAGAATAAATACATGTAGTTGTTGCTTAAATCTGACCTTTGATGCATTGAATGCTTTGGTCTCTGGTTGGATTTGGACCATGTAGGGAGACATGGGAATGTCGTCTTCATTACAGAGGATGTGGACAGCATACTCCCCGGGGGCGGTTGGGAAGTAGGTCACATCGGCCGAGCCGTCCCCATTGTCCTTACAGTCTATCTTAGCCTGGGAGGGTCCCTCAATAGAAAATCCTGTAAACAACAAACATACCACACTACAGAATCTAGCAAACAAAGCTTATAACTTGAGACTGGGAAGGTCCCTTAATAGAAAATCCTGCAAACTACCAATCATAGTACAGAAACTAGCTAACTCAGCATTTACATACAGATAGTTTTTTGCTACTTCCACATCAAACTCTTTCATCCCTCACTAATATAAGATATATGGCTGATAATCAGAGTTTATCTTTGATATCTTGAACAGGCATTTATATCAGTCCCTTACCAAGAGCTCCGGTCTCTCCCTGGGTCTCCACGGTGAAGCGGGCAGGTTGGTTGACCACACCCCCCTCCAGACCTGGCCCGTAGGCACGGATCTTTGATGTTTTGGCGGGGCCCACTTCGACCTTGAATGGGCTCTTGGCGATGTGTTGCTCACCGAATGTGATGTTGATGATGTACTGGCCCTGTTTCAGGGGGACATACACACACTCATACACACCCTCCTCTGTCTTACTCTTGGTACATGTGCACTTGACTTCAATTCCACCTAATAAAAAAAGATATAATACATGTATTTAAAACCTAGAATCAAACCTTACAACAAATTTTTAGATAATTCTGCCGAATATACGTATCATATTATTAGAAAATCCCACTAATACTTTTACCACAGAGTATGTTATTACAGTAGTAGAGCTGCCTTAAGATATTACACTACCCTGTGATAGAACTACTTGTTGTACTAGCTGTAATGTCTCACCTGGACCAATGATGTGAACCTTGACCTCCGCTGCCCCTGCTCCTTTGGTGTGAACCCTGAAGTCAGCATTCTCATTGACCCTGACTCCTTTGGGCTGAATGCCTCTACCAGTAGCATAGCACATTTTGGCATTGGATGCTGTAAAAAATGTACAATTGTTAAGTGACAAAATACATGCTGAAAGTACATTTCTGTCCATGTAAAGCTTCTTTGAGTTGAATTTGCAAAAACTTTTACACATGCAGCAATTTTGTTTTTTTCTTTGATTTTAATCAACGATGGGACAATTATCAAACAGAATTTAATTGAAACCTTTATCAATAATAGGTCAACATGTACAATTGCTACTGGTTTAACTGATTGTCAGCAGTGCCTCTTACCTGGGGATACGTTGACTCCGTAGGGACTCTTGGGGATCTGCTGTCCAGCAAACATGATGTTAATGGAGTGTAGACCCTGCTCCATGGCAATGTATTCCACCAGGTAGGTGCCCTCCTTACCAGGGACGGGGGCGATGCTGGGGCGGATCGTGTCCTTCCTACCGTGAGGGTCAAGGATGACCACATCAATGCTGCCTTTGCCTGCATCTGTCAAGGTCAAGGTTAAATCATTCAACCAAAATTCAAGGTGAAATGATGGTTTCTTGTAAACATTGTACATGCAAGTTGTTTTCTGATATATGAATGGGTTTAATTTTTATGCTATTAGATGAAAATGCTGAGCAAATTCTAGACTGATGAATTGACATTCACTAGATTTGGTTTCATTGTTAAGAAACTAATGAATCTGAGTTTAATACAACTTAAATTAGTAATGTCTACAAATAAAATAAAATGGCCATTGCTACAGCTGTAAGATAGATAAATTTCTATGAAGCACATTCCCAATTTCTATTAACTAAATCATCTTGTATAGATAATATACTTCTAGTTCTATGTAATTGTATATCTCTGCATATTTTAAACAATATAGCTTCTATTTCATGAATACACATTCCTTTAACTATTCCATTCAATATTATTCTTACTTTCTACATGTGAAAATACATGTACATGTATCACGTACAACACCAAGTAAAGGATAACATGCATGTCTCTGTTTCCAAATTCTAGTCATATATGACTAGTACCGCAAAACTAACAATTTTTTAAAGCTGTTAACAATTTAAAAAATAAAACTTTTTTGCTGTTATTATACAAGAATGGAAGTTTAATTGAAACAAGAATTTTAGCAAGGCAAAATACAAATAAAATGAAATAGTTAAGCTTCTGGAGAAAAAAATGAACAAAATGACATTCAGGTTAGTGATCGACTTATGTATTTCATGCAAATTTTTAAACTTTAGAACAAAGACATTACCAATCCAATTTCTATGTCAATTAATGCTGATAAAAGATTGATTTTTCATCAATGTATGATTCAGAATTATGAATGAATGAAGAATTCAGAGTTATTTTGGTAAGCCTTTGTTTGAAAAATGATGAAATGTGATCAAAATCACATGAAATGTTGCAATGGAAAGACATTTTGTGTACTGGTAATTATATCCCTAAAAAATAAGGAGTGCAAAAAGGTCAGGAGCATCAGTGGAAGGTTAATCCCCATTCCTTGTGAAAGCCTAAAAAAAAAAATAATCTCATGTCTGAAACTACATGAGAGTATTTCTTTCTTGATGCCATGAACCAGATAGGAGTTGCCTTGGTTACACAGGTGCATTGTGGGTAGACTTACCTTTCTTTCCCGAAGCTACTACTATTTTAACTGCATCTATAGTAATGTGAAGTAGGGTAAATTGCTGAGGAGTGCTTATATATATATTTATATCAAAGAGTTCTGACATATCAAATCAGAGTTTACATCAAGAGAAAGAATGGTATACAAGATTGTTATATATCAATCAAAAGATTTCTTAGTTCAGAAAATACATAAGATTATAAAAGTTCAGAAAATTATTGAAAGATAAAGACTGACTTCTTCTTTAAAGATTGAAAAAATTTTATTTTTTTTTTACCCCTACAGTACATAATAAAGCTAAAAAGTGCGAACTAAAAAGCTTAAAAATAAAGCCCCAATTCCTTACCACTCCCTTATCATAAAATCAATCACCAAAATGCATTACATATACCGGTAATGACTTTTAAAACTTCATTTTAAAAAGTGTACCGGTAATTATCTTCATTTAACCACTGATGGTATGTAAGCAGAAGTTAAAGGCAGTGAGAGGCAGTATACATGTATACAGTGTATAATAAGGTGTGTATATTCCCGGTCTACACCATTACTACAGAGAGAGAGGAGAATGTTACCTATATCACTTAATAATTCTGCTGGTACTGCATCTATCAAAACAAGTCAGCACACACTCACAAGACTAGTCTACCAACTCATTGTATCACATTCCATGAATAGATATATATATAGAGATGCACATGAATCATGATTGAGTTAACTCCCTTTGACTGGCATTATTTTTTTTTTTATATAGAAAATTCATACGTAAAGTAAAACCATGAAACTTGATGAATAAATTTTAAAATTGCATAACATGACACATATTTTACTGTCATGGTCTTTACAATTTTTAAAATTTTATTCTTATTCAAATAAAGATAAACTGC
This sequence comes from Magallana hongkongensis, assembly GCA_016163765.1. Taxonomy (NCBI): domain Eukaryota; kingdom Metazoa; phylum Mollusca; class Bivalvia; order Ostreida; family Ostreidae; genus Magallana; species Magallana hongkongensis. Next base: position 14,586,757 of record WFKH01003881.1, on the reverse strand, counting down.
CAAACAGAAGATAAACTCACTCTTTGTGAAGACCTCGAAGTAAGTTCTCTTGGTTGCTATTACGCCAGTCTTCTCCAGACCCGGTCCAGAGGCCGTGACCTTGGTGGGGTCACCAGCCGCTCCTTCGACCTTGACTGAAAATGGAGACTTGTTGATTTCTCTGTCACCAAATTTGATGATAACCTGTCAAAAACACAAGTCATGATCAGCTGCTTATTTTTTTTCTTTTTTTAAAATAAACAATAATATCTGTAAAAGCAAAAGCATAAAAAAACTACTGGTAACTGGTGACAAATTACAGGTAAATTTACAGGTACAAGTAACAAGTACAAGTAACAGATAATTTTTTTGTGGGTCCTATACACAGATTATCCCAACAAAGTGAATAAAAAGGCTGTTGGTCACTATCCTTGAATATACACACTTTAAGAATTTCAAACAAAAAATAACTATAATACCTTGTCCTTTTTACTTCTCTTCATTTTTAGCTAAGGTATGTTCTACAGCTATCTGACCAGAGCTTACTAACACTATAGCCATGTCAACATGTATGTGCTTTGCTTTTATTTACACATCATAAACTGGACCACTTCATATCTGCTGAGTTTATGATTTACAGGTGAATTTATAGCAACAAACAAATTGTTCTTAAAACTGTGTAGGTGTTCTGTATGTATAGCAGGTCAGAGTCTGTTGACACATTGACATCAAAAGGCAACTCAGCTACTAAGGTTCAGGTAACTTGGTCATTTTCCTTTTAAAATTATCTTAAAATGTTTAAAACTTAATCTTCACCAATCAGATTTCAGTGTGTTTTTTCTTCTGTGCAATCATTAGATTGACACTATATTACCTATGCAAATTCTGTGATGAAACAAAATTGGACTATATCTTATATGAACAATACGGTAATTCAGAATTGTTTTATGTCTTGATAGAGTTGTGTGCCCTTACCTTGTATTCTCCCTCCATACTGGGTACGTACACACAGGAGTAGGTCAGATTCCTGTCATTGTTAAACACGCACTCGCACTGAAAAGATAAACAGTGATATGGATAGAAATACCAAATGTTGTAAATTATTCAAAAGACTTAGCAAAAATATCCAATTCAGTGAATATTACTGGTCACTTCTATCAGAATGAAAGATTTCTTGCAATATGTTGTCGTGCTTGTCAACAACTAATTAATTACATCTTGATACAGATACTACATTTTTTGAGCAAGTAATGCTTATTATATCCAAAGAAAACTATATTATACAGATTTTAAGTTCCCTGTGATTTATTTTGTGGTTTTGAAAAGCTTTATACCACACCCCCATCCTCTCTACAAACCCCTCCATAATGTCCCCTCCCATTTACTTACAGTTTCTTTCTTTCCTTTGGGGTTCAGCACAGTGACCTCGAGGGATCCCTTGCCAGCACTGAAGGTTTCCACGGTGAAGCGGGCAGGTGCCCCGACCTGGTTGCCCTTGGGCTCCAGACCCGGTCCGTAAGCACGGACACGATTTGGGTTGAGGCGCGGTCTGAGGGGGGCCCCTGGCTTCAGCTTGGCCTTGGGGAACTGTGACAGGTAGGTCATCATGGACAGCTCGTCCACCTTGGGATTGGTGATTTCCTCGGGCTTAATGAGCTATTAAAAGAAAACATACCAAATTAGGAATCAAAAACACACCCAAAAAAATGCATTCAATAGCAAGAAGTAGGAGATGCATAGTTGAGCCTATAAACTTACTCTGTTTTCATTTGAGCTGGCCATATTTAATTTTACTAACAATATGTCAAGAACCACAACTTATGTAAGCATCAAACTTAACAAAATACACAACTATAAATTTCATAAACTTACTTTCTTCTCATCTGAGCTAGCCATATTTTGATTTTACTTGCAAATTTATGAGAACAACAAATCATGTATGCATCCCACCCAACCAAAATACACAACACAGACACCTGTTGTTGTCCTGTGTAATCAGAGTCTATCAATATGAGAGGACATTTGTATGGCTTGTTCAAAGCCGTAGACTTTTAAAGATATCAAGCTTGTAATCTAATAGCATCATTTCCCAAAATTTCTAAAGCACATCCCACAAGACCAAAATTGTTTAGTTATGTCTATATAGACCCCTAATGGAATGTATTTGACTGAGGCACACAGTTATCAATTAACTTCACAGCTAGGTCATCAATGGGAAAATAATTAGGAACATAATGTTTTTTCTTTAATTAACACATTACTTTTCTAGGAGTAAGAGTTCTTCCCCTTTTCACACACCAGAATGTACCTCATGACCAAGAATTAATAAACCAGAAAAATATAATATGATTTCAATAAAATTAAAACAGATTGTACTTGTAGACCTAAAAACATGAAAACTTTTGTCATGCAAATGAGCCAATTGATATCTACAGTGGAGTATCAAGTTGTCAAAAAATTAAATTTTACAAGTATACTGTTGTCAAAAAAGTCTTTACAACTAACTTTCCATACAACTTGAAATCTAACTGGCCAAAACATGATATCTGAATTGGAAAAAAAACATAGAGAGGCCTCACAAATGTGAGAAAGAGAAGGGCATGATTAATAGCTTTCAAAAAAACAGAGTTTTTTAATTTATTTTTTCTAGCTATCGTTAAACTGTCAAATGCATGTTTGATACTAGAGGGCATTTGAAAATTGTGTTATCCATTTCAGCTAGTGCAGGAGACTTTTTAACAAGGGAAACTGGAGCAGACAGACAGTATATATATTTATTTCTGTCATGTATATCTAGTCTCTCATCAGACGCAAGCCTCAAGATAACTCTGTCTGTGTATATACACACAAATCATATCTGCTTCAAAACTAATCGCAAAACATGAAAAGTTGCTTCAATTAGGTCTGAAGTTTTTTTTTTCACTCAAGGTTTAAAATTTTCTGTGAAGAAAATTTTTTTTTAAGTCTATTTTGAAGAGAAGTCACTTTTTATCTAAATTCACTGTTAATGGCGTGTCAATTGCTTTCAGCAACTTTCCTTGTTGTTTGTAAAATTAACATATCTATTTCCTTGTCGATAAATAAAAGTAATAAAGATGACTTCATCCATTATCATGCTTGGTCTAACTTGCTTCAGTTTGATTTTTTACTCTACATGTGATTACCCCAAATTTTACTTCATTTTTCACAATTTCCTTCTTCTTTCATAAAATCTTTTATCAAAAAGCTGCTACATAATGTCATGTGAAGATTATTAACAGATAATTCCCCATATGAATCTGAAATTGGTAATTTATCCGAAATCCTGCCCCCAAACAACATGGATAAGTGACTTCAATTACCAATTAAAGCTCCGTTTTAGTGGAATGCTTTAATTTTACATCATGAAATTCCTACATGTTTTTTCAATGATAAAAAGCTTGTTTTACTCATGTTAGAGATAAACTTGTTGTGATGCAAAATGCTCAAATTCCCTTCCTTTTCCCTATTTTTAACTTCTCTTATCCTTCCACTCGCCACTCATTTGCTTTCCTAACCCTCTGTCTCAGTGCAAAACCAGCAGCAACCAAGATACAGAGAACTATTTTTTCGGCCAGTATCCCACAGAAGTTATACCTGAGGAATATCCAGCCATTTCTCAGCATTGTCCATGGCTTCCTTGGCATTTTTCTTGGCATTCTTGGGATTCCAGTCTTCCCAATCAGGGCAGAGACCTGGAGAGAGAAAAAACAAAAAACAATCAAAGAGAGATAACTCCACCACACCTATTGTCACTACACTGTTCCATGAAATTTTAGTATTTGAAAGGGGCTGGTGTCTGAGGCTTTTGAGTGGCGCATTCATTAAGGATCTCCTTAACATAATCTCGCCTTAAAAGGGGGCATTTCTACAAAGGCAATACTGACACCATGACATGGGGGGTTCAGAATCAAAGACTTAATTAACGACCACACGTTAATTTACCTGTCGGTTACAGGTATCCAACAAAAGCTCACTGCTTTTTTTTAAATAAATGGGGTTTAAATGGATGGCATGTTATTAATATAACAAAAACTGTTGTACATTGATATAGAAGCAAGAATTAGTCATGGATTCAGCTGTCACGCAATACCTATATTAATACAATATAGCCTAAAACTTCCACTCCATAAAAATGCAATTTACATTTTCGATTGGAAGCAAATAGAGATACCGGTACATAAAATTATTGGGGTTTTTTTTTGAAATCATAAAAAACTCAAAAATCTACAAAATCTTCACAAAAATGCAAAGGACATGATTAACACTGCACTCTAGTTGTTATCTGAAAAAATTTGAGTTATTTATGTTTTATTTATTAAAATACGCCCACCGAGAGATTAGCAGCTTTGATACATAGATTCCATCAAACTGCCAAAAATCCATCTTACAAGTTCATTTATAGGTTTTTAGGTGGGTTTTTTAACAATCTGAAAACCTAAGGTGTGTAAGGCGAACAACTGTCTAAGAAAAATAGCTGACTAAGAAACATCAATGCTTTATGAAGACATACTTAATGGAAGCATCAAGATTAATTTTTATTATTTTTTAGGTAAACCCGTTTATATAGCCTTGGGCTTTGGCAGACACTAAATGACAACAGCTATATTTGAGCTGACAACTTATTTAATTCAGTGGCTGAGTTAGCACTGTTATATAGATCCTTGGCTACTAATGTTATATAGATCCAAGGCTATACTGAAAAACTGTGCAGAAACAACTTATGTTACCAGGGTAGCTGATGAAAGTATAGGCTTAGAGTGCATTTCTCAAAGACTCTTATCAGAAAATGCACCCACCCAAAACAAACATCCACCCACCTAGGTATCCAAAAAATAAACTAAACAAGTCCGTCCGGGGACACAGCTATCAAATAATATATTGAAATGCAGAATGGTTTGATAACAAAAATGGCTGTCAAGTTCAACTTGAAACTAAGACGGCAATCGTTGTCAACCAAAACAGGTTCACAATAGCCAGAAAAGTGTTCCTATGTCAATGTGATTTGATGTATTACTACATGTATATAGCTATCTTTTTCACAGAGCAACCATAACCTTATGGTAATTCAAATTCAATGCTCTTCATTTGAGCAGTGCATTAAAATGGCTTAAAATCAGTTTTCTTTTCTGGTAAAACATAAATTTAAGGAGGTATGGGACACTCAATCAATATTATATACTTTCTTTCTTTCCAAATAAAGAATAAAATTTAGCAGCATCTTTTAGATCTTTTCTTTCACATTCTTGATGTCAGATAGCCGTAGCCCATATTGGATAAAGCATATCAGCTACCAATCTGAATGTCAAATATTGTTCAATTTGCAATTTTTTTTTTAATTTGTGATTATATTTTGAATATTACATACTTTCATCCACATAATAATCCAAATATAGGTTAAAAAGTAGCTTAAAAGTAAATTTCTACACCAAATCAGTTAGAACATTTATTTACCAGGTCCGACAGCATCGACGAGGGCTCCGATGGCCCGTCCATCGTTCCAGTCTGTGGTGAAGTTTTTGATTGGCTGGTCGGGGACCTTGCTCTGCACCCAGTTGAGCAGCCTCTGTTTGGGGGTGGGGCCACCCTCAGAGGGGGTGGGCTCCTCTCCCTCCCACATGGGCATAGAGATGGAGTAGTGTAAAATGAGGGTCCATATCAGACCCAGGATCAGCTTCAGCTTACAGTCCACAATGTCAGAACTGTCTGTAAGACAAAGCAAGGAAATTCATGTTAGTTTACTATTGCTACACGTACAGATCAAAGGTAATCAAATCAACACAGGTATTGTAAGAAATCTATATCAAAACACATAAGTATAAAGTTTCTAAGGATAATGATATTGATTAGGATAATGTGTTTCCAGGTGCATTTTCCAAGTTTAAAATAGGTTTTTATCTAACATACATGTACTAAATTATTGATTTCATCTGTTAATTTATATATCAGCATATATATGCAGTTGGCAATCTAGTTGACTGATGTCTATTTCACATGCCTTCATTCAGTATATTAAAGTTTTCTTTCTCATCCAAAACTTTAAAAGTTTATTAGGCTTTACAATTTTTGACCACTTTCTCCACTCCCTTCTGTTTATTATTTTTGTGTAATCTCTAAATCTCCTTCATGCATGTGTTTGCTGACTTGTGTGAATGTATCTCTCCATTATTTATAAACAATTCTGATACAGATCTTCAATAAGCTGCAGTGAGGGGGCAGTCTACAGTCTGCTTACTCTCCTTGTTGATAACTTACAAAGATAATTACAAAATCTTCACATCTCAAAACAACCCCACAAAACAACTGCCACTTTTAATGTACCTCTGTTGAAGCATTTCACTGCTTTTTGATATCCACCATCTTGAGGTAATTACAACAACACAACAGACTCAAATATAATGAAGTTGTTTTTTACTTTCAGCTATGCTTCTTTCTAAACTCTTACCCAAGGCTTCTCATATCTTTTACACTTTGAGAGTACTTAGTAAGCATTTAAAAAGCTCATATCCCAATATTTGTCAAGACATTAAAATCTCTTAATAAGGCCATCTGCTTAAATATTCGACCTATTTTATATATTTTCTTTAAGAAGGAAGAAAAACCCGGGTAAAGTTTAAAATGATTCAATGATGATTGAAAAGATAAACCTTTAAATAAGTTTATATAATTAATTCATTACATGAAGAAAAGGCTCGACCCTTTCATAGGTTCAATAGGCTATTTAAAAACATGTTTTCTTCTCTACTGCGTCTGCATTCCACAGACATATTTTAAATGCAGATTGTGTGGTTAAGTCGTAAGCAGCACCTTTCCCCCCAAACCCAAATAAGGCAAGAAATCAAATAAGCGTAAAACATCGTAAACACTGCCGTCGAGAATATTTATGTTATCGCAAGTTTTCTAACACAGGCCACTTCCGATTGGGCTTAAATTTACCGGCAAACACATTGTTCATTCCTTAATTCGGACACTCAAAACATGTAAAATAATTCGCAACGGTAGGTAAAACTACTTGTCAACACTCAACATATTGTTGGAGTGAGTCAAATATTGCAGATGGACTTAACCTTAGAAGCAGGGTAAAATCTCATTACTCAGCAAACAGCAGCCTTCAATTACTGATACCTTGGTATACAACCCCATATTTATTAAATCAGCAGATATTACCTAGATACCTGTGTCGTTTCTCAGGTGTCAAGATTTACCTGTTGGTGTCACTTTTCCCAATTTGTTTAAGGTGGCGTGGTTGTATAGGAATCTTATTAACAAAGTGATGGTGGAGCATAATTAAATGCCTGTAAGGGTACAACATTTCCATGCTCCCTATAAACTTTAACTGGGTCAAATACAGTTTTGGGGTGGAGAGATGGGTAGGATATCCAGTCAGATCCTTATAATACCCTGGGACATCCAGTGAGATTAACACTTCATCCTATATATTGTTTGCACCAGGAACACTTTTAATTTAATAATTTTGGCAATACAACAGTCAGTGTGTACACAAAATCAACTTTTCTTTACCATATCTTATAACACTTTGAGAGAGCCTCAGTCTAATGCCATAGCTGGCGGTATGGCATTTTAAGTCTGCAGGGTCAACAGGTGTGATACACCCTCTCAGTCATCCGAACACCAAATCTGACCGGTCCAACATTCGGAAGTTAATAAAAGTTCCCTTAAAATACACATACATTTAGCCTGGATTCATAAGCCCAATAAGACATGGCCGATCAGCATTTTGCTTGATAAATACTAGTTCATTAGTTCAGTGAGTTTTTAAATTATTTTTTGTAATAGGTACATATGTCCTTGCATATGTATATGTTTGCATCTGCAACATATTCAAGACATCACCTTTTTTTTTAATTCAGCATATCATATTGCAACCTGTTAGAGCGAGATACCAATGATTCACCATGTGTACTATGAGTCTATTAAAAGCGTATGTTAAATAGGGACATCATTCCAATTCACTATTAGACAATCAAAACAGTTGAATGAAATTCTTGCATGGTGTTTCACCAAATAAAACTTTTACGACCTGAACTAATGCGCAACTGTTAAAATATAAACCACACACAACAAAATTACAATATTCGATGTAGGCGTACAGGTATGCAGTAGGTATTCTAATGGTAACAGCACTACACAGAATTCTTACGTGGGCCGGAGAAGAAACTTATCTCTGCATAGGTCTGAAAAAATCTCATATCCTACCCAATAAATTTGAAGAAAATAACATCAAAGTTTTGTGAATCATCGGCATAGTGTATCAACAGGTTAACAATCTGTTGGCTTGAAATTTTCAGCTTCACTCTGACAAGTTGTTGTTATGAGTCTGAGGGCGTTTTGATCCCAGTATATAAGCATCTGTAATGAATTGAACTTTCAAATTGTAAGGAAACAGACTGATAATTCATCAGACAGCACTAGTCTTTGTGGTGTCAATTATAAACCAATTATTTGTAAAAGATGCAAAACTTTGCCTGTCAGACTCAAAAACTAGAATCACCTGCTCTCTCTCTCGCTCTCTCTCTCTCTCTCTCTCCCCTCTCTCTCTCTCTCTCTCTCTCTCTCTCTCTCTCTCTCTCTCTCTCTCTCTCTCTCTCTCTCATCCCCCTCCCCCAATCTTATTTATTTATTATGCAAAACATTTAACACTTAAAACAGTAGATTACAAATTCTCCTTTCCACCCACCAGTTGCATAATCCTATACATGTCGTAACACCAAAATTTTGTTGCCCACTAACAAAAGTGTTTCCTAGCTGATAAAGGAAAGCGAGAGAGAACAGACTGCTCAGATTTGCGGGTGTCAACACATTCCTCGACTGCTCCATTGAAGGAAGTGGTTGCACTTCGAGGGCGAGACTGCTTCTCTTCAGCTACTATTCAGAGCACTACCAGGAAACCTGCCTATATCAATGTGAAGCATTCGAGACTTCAGAGAAATTACAGGAATGTAGTGACTGTTAAATAGCTACCATAAGACTGTAACTTCTTGAACGCATACTCTGTGGTTTAACGTAGGGAGAATGTAGCTACCATAATATTACATCTTGTACGTTTACTCAGTAGTTTCATATTGGCGGGGCTGACAAAGCCTTATCCATGTAATACATGGCTGACTAATGATCATTACAGTTGATAAACTAACAACTCAAACCTTGCATGGTAAACAATGTCTTAATCATTAACCTCCCAGATTCCCCAGGTGCATGCAAATTCTTTTAAGATAATACAGATAACCCAATTTGTCCTATCTACCCCCCCCCCCCCCTTTCCCAATCACCTCTAATTTCCCCGTGTTTATGGTCTATACATGCAAGTACATCATATACAGGAGGTAAACAGCTTTTGCCTAACATTGCAGGGCATTTTTTAACCTGTGAAATAAACTGAACACACCTCTACTCCTATAATGAAATGAGAGGCAGTGACATTGATTTGTGTACAAGCAGATAACAATTAAAAGCATCTCTTGGATGAAAAATTGTCTTCATTTTAACATCATTTTCTCTGAGTAATAACACCTAAGGGCTGTATTACATAATTCTACCTTTACAGTCATTCTGGAAATGACAATAGTTTACCTGCACACCTGTATGATCAACATTTATGAGCAACCTCATGCTAAGAGAGAGCATCTCTGTAACAGCAGTTTTTGCAAATGCATGCAATTGAAAAAAAATTTTAAAACATTGCTGCAAATGAACTTTCATTTTAATATGAAGGCTATGCTACAGATCAGAATCAATGACTATCCTTATAAACTGTGAGAGCTCTACTAATTCATTCAAATACCTTTACCCCTTGAAGGTATAAAAATGCCAGACAATCTATGATTGCCCTTCCGGTTTTATTTGGCCATTCTCTGCCCTGTGCCCATCAGTTTTCATAGAACCTCACCCTAATCAGCACGTATTGGACAATTCCCCTGATACGATCTCCAGATTTAAGCTGCCCTATTCAATCACATCTCTGGGTGGTTGTTCTAAACCATTGACAGGAATTATCTGTAGATAGGGGTCACTGCTGTTTAATACCTACGATTTTTCAGGTAGTTTACTGCCTTTATTATCAATTGCAAAGTGAAATAAAGGGAGACATTGCCAACAATAAAACCTAAATGCAGTTTAACTGTGGATTTTTGTAGTTTCAAAGGCGAGACATTGCCACCAATAAAGTTTGGAAGTTTTCCTTCAATACTGCTAAATAGTGTCGGAGCACCCTTTCTTAACATCCATTTTTATCACAATATTCTACTTAGATGCATGGACACACACTAAATCTCCATCTAACATTCAATTTTACAGCAGAATTATTTCAAGTCCATGAACTTCTGAAAGCTTTCAAGTAGTTTTTTTTCTTGTTTTGGCATGTGCACAAGAAATGCATTGTTTGCTGGAGTTAGATTTGCTAAGCATGTAGGATTTTTCTTTTCATTTCTTCCCTGCCAGTCAATAATGAGAAACAAGGCTAAACTCTTCAAAACTGATTTACCATTCTGCCGAAAACATATGAGAATTCACATAACAGAGATCCTATTGTTTTTATCACAGTGGAGAAGTCTAATAAGCTGCTAAATACAGAAAAAGCCTGTTGAGAAATCAGGATAACTGGGGTACTTAACCAAGGGCATAAAGGGAGAAGTCTTTTTTTACTTTATAGTTTGAACCCCTCCTCCCCTTAAACACCCATACACCTGAATATTGCTGACAAATGCATTAGATGAAAAAAAAAATTCTTGTCAATTTTATTAACTATTCAATATCAAATATTCAGTGGGCATATCATATATTCTAGGAATGACCCAACCTTCAACAAATAACTTGTCTGTCGCCAGATGTCTTAAAGATGTCATATGATTTGTTTGCATATCTATCGCAGAAGGTGAAAAAAAAAACATTCGCAGACCCCTGGGTCCCCAGATCATACATCTATTTGGTGAGAGTCAATAATTCCTGGGGCTTGTGGGTGGGGGGAATAGGGGGTGGGGGTGGGGGCACCACCTGGTAGTGTCCTTATCATGTCAGTTAACCTTATTTTCCACTCTAGACTAATAAATTACCCACAATTCATAGCCAATACAGTAAACGAAAGTCTACTTGAGACAACTTCATCCCTGTTTAAACACTTGAAGGAGGCATCTGTTTGAGTTTGGAGAAATGTACAAGACGATTGACCTTATTTCTGGTGAACACCTTAATTCACCTTTCTGTGTGCCCTAGGTATATATAGAGTCCTGCTCATCTGATCCTGCTGTCACAAGATGTTACCATTAGTTCATTTCAGTTTGTCTGACCAAGAATGTACTTCTATTGCTAATGGATCAGACTGGGCAATATGCAAATTACATCAAACCATCATTAAAATGGTCAAGTACAGATACCTGTATATTTACCCTACTTATAATAAGATACAGATTATAACTTGGTCAATGTTAAATATTTGGGATATACAAGCACTTGATGATCACATGTAAACATAAATTAAAGTGCATCTAATGTCCACTAGAAACTGTCATCTAAATTGAATGCATGTGAGAATTGCATAATAAATGCGACTGCATGCATATCAGTGAAGGTTGTACATTGCATAATGTGTTTATTGTACTTCATCTACTTCCTACCATTGAATAATTGAATGGGGCACGTCGACTGCATTTACAGCAATCATTAAACTGTGCCAGGAAGCAGGATATGAAACTATTACAATGTATAACAATTCCTTTCCTAATGAGAATTCTGTTGAAATATTGGCTTAATAAAAGACCATAAAATTTATTCAAAATATTGGTCTGCACACTCGCTGTCTTTACAAGGAATTCATGCATATCATTTTTTTTATATGGCCGGTGGTCAATTATTTCTAAGCTAGTGTATCAGAGATTGAATACCTAAACGGTATCAACAAAATTTCTTACATATCCACACATATCTTACACACATTTTCACCTTGCCTCATTTATTCAGACACTTAATGTCCCTGCCTTACCACTAATGGGCCTCGGGCTAACAGCCTCATGTAAACAGAGCCCTGCGCACAGCCTGCAGTGTACCTCATCACCTACATAACCAGTGCATCATAAAGGACCCAGACTTATGCACACTCTTGAGCGTGTCTTTGATCCTTCAAAATCACTCCATGTTTACAGCGGAACTTAACACGCAAAGCTCAGAATAAACATAGAATATGATTTTTTGCTTTCACATCGGGGGTTCTAGGATTTAATGTGGATAAATTCTCCAATGATTTTTTTGTTTAAACATTGAGATTTCAAGATTTGATATGTGGATAAATTCTCGTAACAGATAACAACATTAAATACATTTTAATCTCAGTCTTTAATCTTCCCATCAGCACTGTGTAATACCTGCACTTTTGGGTCTATCAAATGTCTGATTTGTTCTTGAAATGTTTGAGCAAGCTCTTTAACAAATTGCTAAATTTTATCTGCAAAGAGGTGTTTAGAAATAAGGAAATAACATCTAGGCCACATTGTATTTGCTTACAAATTACATAGAACAGGTTTCAGAAATGGCTCATCTTCAAAGTGCAATGTAATTTGTCTGGCAATTTGTGTTGCATTCCTGGCCAAGGTAACTGCACAGAATTAGCCCTCTAAGTGCCCCAACATTAATGCTTCTGCAGAGTGCAGGTATATAGTAGAATAAAGCCACTGTCTACATCAAAAACATATGGACAGCCAGAAAGACAAAATGAATAATAAATGGGGAGTGTAATTATTGACGACCAGACAGGGTAATTAGTCACTGGTAATCACAACACGGATCATCTGTTGGCCCTCAGCAGCCAGGAGATTCCCATTGTTTGAGGTAAATTCCTCCCTGCAGGCTTCAATGATATGGCTCACTGCTGTTTTTGGATTGATCATTGAAACGGTGTGACTAATTGAAGCTTGAGGAAGTGAAACACCAAAAACCTTCCCCACTGACTATCATATCTGCAACTGATGAGATAAATTTTGAACTCCAATTATGGTTCCCCTCCCTATAAATTTGCCAGGTCTTTCTCCATTTACCTTATCCTCCCAGTGCTACCACATGCCTGTGGGTCTCCAAGGCATTCAAACATGCTGATGATGCATTTACTAATCATCAACATGATAAGTTTTTAAGTGGCTGCAGACATTCAAAACACATGTCTGAGCAGCCTCTCTAATCTTTAGACACTTGATAGACCAATTCTGACAGACCCAGATGTTCATGACAAGGTCCCTCAAAAATGTTCCCCGTAAATGACACCCATTCTTTATTGTTTTTTCTCTAAATAATAAAAAACACCTTCATTTCATTTAAACTTCACAATACATGTCCTTATTTTCACTACTGAATGGCACACAGTTCTTTTTTGGTTTCGGGTACCCCTAACAATGACCTATCCATGCTCAACTTGATTATGATAATTCAAGCAAGTCCTGCATCAGATTTTGTCAGACTAAACAGTCCTCCACTATTCCATGCTTGGTTTATTGAATAAACACTCTCAAATCACTCAAGTGTTTGTTTAATGCCTGTAATTTTTCAGCAGATTAAGTTTCATTGACATGCACCAGGGATGCTTATACTGCCACCAGACCTACCAAGATGCAGAAGAACTTCAAATTAATCATTCTTTCCAGCTTCTATATACAACTACACCCAAGGGAGGGTCCCTTGCAAAAAAAAAAGAAGCTTTCTAAATTTTAATTTTTTTTAAAATCCCAAGAGGAGCTTTTTACCCATATCATACATAACAAATGCAAGCTCTAACTGTATGGAAGAAACAATTTATCAATTCTCCTCCCCCTCATGTTAATCAACAACCCCATACCAAATACACACCTGCACGTAGAACCAAAAGCCTGAGATGTGTGTACTGATTTAAAGTTTGTTTACATGCTGAATCAACTATCTTTTTTATTGAAATTCAATTAAAAAAGCAGAAATTCATCAGTATTGGATTAAGTCTGCCCTGGACGTCATCGAGTGATCTCACCGAGCTAATCAACGGAAAAACAAAATTCTTGGTTTAGCTATTCACTGGCCCTTTCATCCATCAATCATTTCTTTTTTTGTGCATGCCTAGGCATTATCAAACACTGTGCATAAACAACAACTCGATTTTCCTTCCTGAACTTCTCTGGTTTCAGTGACTCCGACTGCACTAAGGGTGTGGGTAGCCACTCTACTTCTGGTGAGTCAGAATATCTGAATCAACACCAAAAAAACAACCCAAAAAACATACTCTCAACACTCTGGACAGAGTTTATTCAGTACAGCTCCCCACGCAATGGCAAACCTGGTTAAAGATACCCGATTCTTGGGTAAACAACCACCAGGTATAGATTATTTAACCTCCGATTTTACTCTACCCTAATAAATCTATCCGCTGTCCATTTGATATCTGAAGAAAAGACAGCTTTATCAAATTTCAATGTGAAAGTTGAATGCAGATAATTTTCTGGTTGGTCTCTAACAAAAAGGTGTGACTTTAATGGGTTTCAAAGTGCTGACCATTTATCTTCTTTTGAATTTAAATGACTCTCCTCTAGATTAGGAAGAAATACTTCATTCATTTCCGACTTCACTCTACATAAACATCGTTTATTTGCAGATTCCAAACATAAACAACTTTTCAATCATTGAAATATATCCTACTATAATGTGAATTATATTTTATGACAATGTAGCTATAAAATCTGACTAAAACCTTCATCTCACACATTAAAAACATATACTAAATGAATTATGATTCAAATTGGGACTATACATAACACCCTATCCTACTTACATCACACCTTCTATCTTCTGGTGACAGTAAGTCAACAAGACACCTTATGAAAAATATTTTGAAGGCATATTATATCAGATGAGTCACCCATGTTTTCACACCTTCAAGAGGCCTGTTCAGAAAGCCTTGACCAAAACACCACCAGCTTACAAGACCACAGAGCAGCATGTTACACAGCCATGATCTTTTTTAGCAAGCTTTTCGACCCCAGAAGTCAATCCTCTTACAAAGCCCTTAATCTGCGGTACACAGCCTTCGAAGACTATTGTATAGAGTCCCAGCCTGGACAGAGAATACACATAGGAAAGGTTTTCACTGAAGACCAAGTAGCCAGTGTTATTTTAGGGTGAAAAAACATTATTGAGGTCAGATATTCGTTAACCTCAAAAATCTCCACCAATGTCATATCTCTGAGATTTGGACATGGAGCTAATAATAGTATTTGGAGAAGGGTCATCTCTATGGCTAAGCAGATTAAGGTACCTCACTACACCCAGACTTATACTTTTTAAGACACTACGTCACAAGATGGCGATTTAAATGTTTTGTTAAACTGTTTATATCGTTCGATTCGGTTGTATATCGTCGTAGCTCAGTGGTTAAAGTATTGGGTTCCTGAACCGCAGATCATGAGTTCAAATCCGCCTGGAGTATTTGTTCAAGTTTACTGAATTAAATTTTCTAAAATGTAATTTTTCATCCAAAATTGCACATTTTTTTGCCTATTTGACTTAAATACTTCTTATCCATTATGATATCTATCATAATCAAGTAATTTTCTGCTGATTTGAGAAAATATTTCAAGGTGTAGTGAGCCACCTTAAGGGAATCGCAGGTGATCTTGTTCAAGAAAATAAATAATGCATACTAGGTGAATGCTTTTGCAATCAGTTTGGAAATTGTATCAGTTGAAACCTACATGTAACAGTACACTGATTTGCTTAGCCGAACCCTTTTGCATTCAATACCTAAGTACAATTGTACTTTTCAAAGTTTGTATATGCTTTGCTTTGTGCGTGTATATGTACATATAAACTAAAAAAAGACAATTTCAGTAGCTTTGGACCCCAACAGTCTGTAGAACTCCAGAGGGGGAAATTAAAATGGTAATGTTTCTTACTATGTGTTTGTTATTATGTAAATTAGAGACATTAATCCTTGGTGGTCTTTTAATTCAATGGCTGTTAACATTAACCCTACTGGCTTAGAAAGACCAATTTATTGGACAATGAATCCCTTTTCGCACATCCTCCACAAAATAATGCAAGGCAAATGTTGTCTATAACTGCAGGTTCACTAGCTTCTTAATCTTATCTGTGTTGTATTATGCCCCTCAGAACATGGAAGCTGAACATGAACTTTTTTTCATAGATCTGATTTAAATTGGAGTCAGTACTCTTAAAATCGTTTCTACCCATCCTGTTTGAAAGTTGATTCACAGAGGGCTTTAAACTTCCATCTCAACGTAAACACCTTCCATTTTCTTATAAAGGTGAATAAAAATATTATGTAGATTTTTTTTAAGCCTTGAAGAAATCTCCTATACATGAAAATAGCTGACGATACATTTATTTACGACTAACTTCTAATAGCACCCCCAGGACATGCTCAGTAAAACATCTGATGGAATGAGAATTACTTTGTGTTGGAGCACTCAGCAAATTAGGTAAATAAAAAACCTATCGACTCGCACAACCATATAAGGTAACAAACATAGTCCGTTTATTTGCCTGATTTCCCACAATTTGTTTTTTGGGGGGGAGAGACAAAGAGACAACCTGAACTTACAAACGATCTATATATAAGATACATTTTTATATGCTAAGAAAATTGATGTAATTGCCAGATCAAAGTCATCAAACAATTCAGTTCCTTTTATTGCTCTCACATATCAATCAAATTCATGTGCTTTAATGTATTCTACTATTATTTGATAAATCTTGCCTTAGCTCTCCCTACGGTCTGTGTGTGTAGTAACATGTACATGTACCTGAGAATTGTAAAAGTCTTGTGGATTAGCTTTGGGTGGGGAACTTGATGCCATGTATGTGCTTAGGGGGTGGGGAAGGTGGGTGAGGGGTAATGGTCAGAGAACCCTTTAGAACTTCACTAACCATTAATTGATAATCAATCCCAGGTTGAATTCCCCTGTGATCTTGCATAAATTACCACTGTCCCATTGTTTCTCCCCTGCTGAGCAAGCAGCTGTTAAGTGAACTAACAAGTACTTATCAGTAACCCTATTCCTCCCCCCCCCCCCCCCCCCCCCCCCCCCCCCCCACACCCCTTTTCCTATTGGTTTTTTCCCCTTTCCCCCCCGGGGCACGGAAAACAAAAATTTTCCCTTTGGTCAATCCCCCCCCCCCCCCCCCATGACCAGGCATTTGTTGAAACCCTTACCCTTACACATGGTTTAAGACATGCTGTTTTTCTGTTGCTTATCACCTACTGTTTATCTCTAAGCAATTGTCACACTATCTATTAACTATCTAACAAGTCACAAGAACTGTTTGCTAATTAATAAGAGACCTGGGCATAATAACGTCTGTGACCTATTTATGTCACCTGTCCCCCCATTGGTGTAGTACCACACACTCACAGTATTTGAACCACACAGAATCAATGTTATCTCAGTTGATAGGGGTACAAAACATAACTTTCCCCATGTCATTTTTGTGTAGCCAAGAGCTCCTCCCCTTCTAAATCATGTGAATGTGTTAAAATACTAAAATGAATAATAAACTGACTCTAGGAAAACGCCCATTTTCCACTACGTACTATTAAAGAGGTCTAGTCGTAATTATAATTAATGTAATCATGTAAAAACCTTAAGAAAATAATGGTTATGTAAGTTATCAAGTCTAAATATAGTATTCATAGCGGTTTAACCAGGCCACGAGTAGCTGAGCCGGTTCTACAACTGCACCTAATCTACAGGTGTGTATTGGACTGCTGAATGCCGATCCGCAATCGCCATGTTTGTTTACATTTTTATTTTCCCGGGTTGGGTCTTGTCCACGCGCATTCGTAGATGTTCTATGTCTGTCACGGATTCCTACCTTCTATGATAAACATTATATAACAAGTGTCAGATCAAACAATCCGACTCACAACTTTTACACCTGAAAACACACGTGTCATCATCACCACCTTTCGCTTTCATTTTTACCATTCACCGGTGTTTGCCTATTACTGACCTATTTTAGGACAAAATGCATGTCTGTCTTCACACCTAGATAATTAACTAACTTACCAATGTTGACAATTCGGATCCCTTCATCCCTCTCCAGAAACTCCAGCACCATGGTAACATTTTCCAATTTCTGGGTTCTAAAATTGGGTCTTTTGTTGACATGTTTAAATTTTTTGCCGGATAAAACCTCCACTAAAGCAATAAGTCGTAATCCATCGGATAAATCAGTCTCCAAGTTATTAATATTCTTGTTGGCAGTTTTCAGGTGCTCGTTGGCCCATCTGGTGAAGGTATTTTTCTGAATTACCTTCCATTGCGCGTCGTCTGCTAAATCTCGTTCAGTCATTGGCATTTCCTCGTCCTCGTCCTCTCCGTACAAGTGTGACTCGCTATCGGCCATGGTGTCGCTTTATATACGGCGGTCACGCTCGAGTGAATATATAAGCGTCTGAAAGTTTTATGAATCAGTTTAAATGAATTTGTGAATTGTTTTATTTACTAATCGTGTGGGCACCAACTCTGGGTCTGTTGTGTCCTTTCTACTCAAATCCAACTAAATGACCCTGTTGATATAAAATAAAACAGTAAGTACATTGTGAATCGAATATGACACCGTTTAAAAATGTGATATACGGCAAGTGTTGCACGAAACAATGTGAATAATTATATTTCACATAACTGGAGTACTTCATTATCAAATTTCAAAATCAGTAAATATCAATTGAACATGTACCCTATAAAACTTCTCGATTTTTACATTACTCAATCACTTGAGTAATCCGTACTATTTAAAAAAAATGAAGTTTATTAACTTTATCAACTTTTTGTATTATGAAAGAAAATTTATTGAGATAAAGAAAATTAAAGGTTAAATTGAAGTTTCTGTCAACAGTAAATAAAAGCGTGAGAAAATTGAGCTATAAACACGGGATTATAGATATAAAGAGTTCTCTAAAGATGCTGGCTAATGAGAAATAATATTCCAAGAAATACAGGAAAAATATCATTAATTATCACCTTGTATAAATATGTTTGTACTTTATTTAAAACTTTCATCAATTAAAATTTATTATTTGATGCATGGCTTTAAATGTTTTCGTTGTTTGCAAAGTCTTCTCTCATTTTATTAACATGTATTCTGTTGTTGTATATTCAATTTGACGAGGGGTGGGGGTGTATCCCTTGCATGTTCTGCTGTAACGTAGCGCAGAATTGGACATTCTATACAGTTCCTACTCAATAGTCGAACAGACCAACATCTCCTGCTAAAAAAAAAACAAAAAAAACTCGTTACCCTTTCACGTTCCCGACAGTTATAACTCGTTTATAATGTTTTGATCTTTTAGAAATATTTCAAGAGCATTCAAAGATATAGAATTCATGGAAAGCGGGGGGAGGGGGGGTACAGAGTATGAAATTATCAAAAACTAAATATTTATTTAGGGCATGGAATCCTGACCTTTACATTGACCTACGTTTCTACATTTTTACACGTCATTAAAGCATACGTCCAAACAGTGTTATTCCATTGTATGAAAGTAAGACATAAATCAACCATATTTGTTGAAAATATATATTAGGGTGACAGTCCAGCAAGACGTGCCAAGAACGCTAACTCTTCTGATGATATGAATGTCAATAACGACATTGTCACTGGTACACCTACTCACCTCTCTCTCTCTCTCTCTCTCTCTCTCTCTACAACGTACAACTTTTGGTATAACGATATACCAATATACATAGACCAGTGTATAGCGAAAGTCTACCCGGAAAGATTTTATTTCAAATATCTATTGAAAATTTACCCCCCCCCCCCAAAAAAAAAAAAATTACATACATGATTTATTGCTTGACCATCAAGAGTAAAAAAGAAAACCACGTTGTCTTTATTCTTTTCCTCAGCTCATATACAGGTACATCGGTTAAACATTTATCACATATTTAAAATTCAGTATAATTTTTTTAATCGATCCTTCCCCGAAATGAAAACTTCTAAATGAGGACCAATCATAGTTTATATCTGTAGAAAATATTCACAAGATTATATAATGTTCGAAGATTATTTGTATTCAGTTTTAACCTTTTCTAACTGTGATGGCCAGCAAACGAAGCTCTTACTCCCAGTGGCCCTTCAAGTACCGGGTATGTTTTGAATATGCCGAACTTGGGAGAGAGAGAGAGAGAGAGAGAGAGAGAGAGAGAGAGAGAGAGAGAG
>WFKH01003881.1:14555154-14566548 GCA_016163765.1 Magallana hongkongensis | reverse complement strand
TGAACCGAAGCATTATGAATTGCTTTTGAAAAATATTCAAATACAAAATTAATACTATTTGTTTTTCCTTTAACATTCCAAATGCAAGAAGACGAGCTTTGATGATAGTTCCACAACCTTTAAAACAGCTTATAGTTAGATCAGTGACGTCACGAAGCACCTGGCACCCACTATACTTCAACAAATAAGTAAAACGTCTGTATATTAAAGCACACATATTAATCAAACAGCGATGAAAGAATTCGCCGCTGTGAAACAATCTCATTATTTTAATAAACCGGCCTTGAAGAAAGAGATAAGTCTCTATAGATAAATATAAATACTGATTTTCCAATCACCATACAATATGTATATATTGAATGTGCACGCTATGGTCACAAAATGGAGAAAGACCCCGGATGTTTTCTGATGCTGTCGGTATGTGTTACAGTACGATGCCGTGTTGCTCCTGGCAATGGTTAACTCTAACATACCAGACAGGGTGGAAAAATGTGCAGAGTAGCTCTGATTTTTTGTCGTGCCACTATGCTTGTTATAGTCGTTCATAGCTTCCTTAATATCGCCTACGTCACCATTGTGTCACGTGGTTCCAGAATTTCAAAAGTTCGGTGGTCGAGTTTGGGGAAATTCTGTTCCGAATTACCCTGACCATAATCTCTATAGTTCAACAACCGGACCTACCAAACTTAAAACCAACAATGGCTCATTCTTCACCCTTACTTCAATCATTTAGGGATGAATGAAAGAAAACAGTTTAGAAATTTAATGTGAAAAAATACACGGAATTTCAAAAACATGGTTTAAACATTATCTCTAAATTCTTTAGATTGCTATTTTCTTTTAAAGATACGCATGTCAAATTCTAGAACTGATTATCTTTTAATTATTGTCTTGATTTTAATGATTTGTGGTTCGCTGATATCTCTTAACAATCAAGTGTAACGCCCAGATTTCAGGCGATTTGATTATTTCATAACAACAAGAAGATTGTTCGAGTTCTCGAATATTGCGACGATGTGCAATGATGCGTGACAAATAAGGAATGGCACAGAGAGAGAGAGAGAAAGCAGCTTGCATGTGCTTCCGATCCACCGTACGCTGTTACTTTCTTGTTTATCTTGCGATTTTCATGTGTTGTCGACGAAGACTGTCAGGTTTGACTAACTCTGAAATGCTTGGCAACTTTGTGCTGGTACAGGGTTTCCTACCAAGACACACCAAAGACGGTTGTCGTAAAACGCCAGATCGAGGAACTCCAAAGAACTGCCGAGTCATTTTCACCAAGAAATATGATAAAAAAAACTCACACAACTTTCATGTATTCCCGTGACGCGAGTTGTATTTGTGGGTTTTTTTTCATTTAACTTTTTGATTGCAATTTTAAAAATAAACAATTCTTGATTCCGTATTCTGATTAAGAGCAATGCCACTCCTTTTCAAGAAATGACATAACTTTTGCAATAACACTAAAGAAAGAGACAATACACTATACACAGTACATAACAAGTGTTGTGAGGATAACAGGTTTGTTGACCACTACATATGACAAATTCCAACGGTTAAAAGGATGATTTTTCTGGTCTGACCATGAACTTAAAAAATACTTGAAGCCTCTTGAAAATACTTCAAGCAACTATTTCACACACCGGCAACGTCGGGTTAAACAGTGCAACGAAATTTGTCTAACATTAACAACTTGAGAAAAACATGATGTTCAAAACTGTCTGAAATCTGGACGAAATTAAAAGCTTGTAAATAAATGTGCTTACAGATACGGCCCTGGTCTACTTCAGCCACGGAAAATCCCAAGTGAACCAAAAATCTCCCAGCGTCCTCAGAACTACAGTCTTATGGTTCCCAGCAAAAGAAGGAACTACTTGTGTTTCGCGAAACTTTTTTTTATCACTCGTGCCAAACTGGATCGGGTTTATAAATATTCAGAGACAGATTATGGATGATGAGTCTGGAGGAGTTCCTGAGAGCCCCCGTTTGATTTTCATGATAAACTCGCGAATCTTCCCCTGCGAGCCGGTGTTTCCATATTTGGGGGATGCTCGTAAGATGAGACGCTTGATGCGCTTAGAACATGGAGTTACGTAGAAGAAACCATATTGTTCGGATACCCTCGTTTGTTTTCTTCGAGTGCTTATCACAGAACGGTGTTTTCTGAGAGATTGATAAATATATTTTATGTGAGTGTGTATTTACTACATAGTAAACAGATGAATGCTGCGTTAAGGTATGCACGGCAACCGTGGTCATTGGGATTCGTACATATTTTTTGATAGGTGTTGAATTTTTGCGAGATAATATCACGCCAGGATGGGGGGATTGAACAGATTTCTGCGGATTATGACACAGAAGTTACATACCGCCTTTGAAACTTAAGAAATGGCGACGATGTGATCACCACGATACGGCCCCATCTGCTGGCGCCCGCCACCCCCTACCGCGCGTGCGCTACTGCGCCTTCCGCGTGAGACGGGGAATTGTTTATCATCGAACGACGATTACGTTGATGATATCATTAATGTTCAAGATAGAAAACAGATGACCTTCTGTAATATCCCAGCTGTTAAAAGTCTCCGTGAGCGACCATACATCTGGAAAACATGCAAATGATCGTCCCGATCTTCTACTATCTCATATCGGCAGTGCATATATATGCATTCTACATTTATTCAACTTTTATTTTCAGCAATATGGTTGCATAACGATAAGGAATAATCTTGCATATTAATACAGGTTTTGCCCGTGTTTAATATATTTTTTCACAAACTAAGTTTGTTTCGAAATTTATACATCAACGTAACAGGTTAATTTGGTCACATATATATGGGTTTTTCCTCGGGAGAAACAATTCAGAGAGATAGAGAACGTCCCCTAGAAATTCATTAAAGATGAGAGGCTTATACTTATACGTCTGTATTTTTTTTTGTTATAATTTCTTTACGCTATTATTAGAGTAGATGCGAGTGATTGCATGGGTATGGCACGGTTAGTTTCATTATCATATCGTAAAATATTCTTACTAAGGCTTGTTACAAAGGGATGTCTTTGTAAAGTTACTGCTTCGTTGTTCAGGCCAATCCGAACATTACTTGACCTATTCCATCAAGTCGAGGAAAAAAATGTTTCGATTGCTTTCTGGCAAAGGAAACATTAAATGGATTGATTTATAGGGTAACTGTACAATTTGTTCATGTTCGATAATGATCAAAACACCTTCAAAAGACTTTAATATACCGGTAGAACTTCAGAGCCGTTATTTAGAGGATGTCATGTTGTTAATTTTGAATTTACCGGGTAGCAGTAACTACAAAATTTACAACATGAAAAGACAACTCGTAAATTTTGTATTTACTGCCACCCGGTAAATTAAAAATTTACAACATGACACTTTTATCAAGGGAAGGGGATTATTCCAAGTGAGTGATCATATGGTTATATCTCATTACTTTTCGTAATTGTATATATCAATGGCGGATTGCCCAACAGGAATTATTGTACTGCGTGTTTATATGTGACATCGATGGTAGATGGTGCGTGGAATGTTGCGCCGGTATATGCCGCTATATGATGTCATTAGTCAAAGAAGCAGACGATAGCACGACTGTCTTTCACTCTCTCACTCACTTAACTCTGTGTTAATAATGAAGGAAGACCTAACGATACACAAGTTGTACAACCATTCCTGTAGGTCTGGTTCTGTCTCTACCAATAAAGTTGTTTCTAGAGCAAAAGGTCACCGCGAATTCTATCCCTGACATTACTGCACTGCATGTCACAATTTGCAATGTAAATTGAATTATCTACAGTTGTTACTATTGCATACACTTTAACCGAATTTGTCTTTTAGATATGACAGCATACATGCTATAGAAGAATACATTCCTTTTTTTTTCTCTACCAATTTGATAAGTTAAAAAATCTTCCATATTTCTTAAGAAATCGAATTGTTTCCATACAGATACGGGATAACGTTACTGACGAAATAAAATCACGATCTTCTTGTACAAGTTTAATCAACTTAGCAAAACGTATAACGAAATACGGTTATAGCAAAGTGATTTTTTTTATTGGAGAGAGAGAGAGAGAGAGAGAGAGAGAGGTCTTCGGTGGCTCATACGGGCTATGAAGATAGCGATCATTGGAGAGAAAAAATGCATAATACAATGACGCAAGGTGTTTTCCAGCAACGCTTGCTTCCTTCAGGCATTAACCACCAAAGAAAGCATTTTATTGTTTAAATATGGACTTTTGGTGTATGGGTTGTGCACTATTTCGGGCTTAAGTCGGAATTCGAAAAGATGGGGGGGGTATTTCTATAACGGTACATAAGCAAAATACATGTTGATGTATATTATATATATAGGGATTAACTGGTCTACATATACATGTACAGTGGCGGTCTGAGGGCGCGCCTATTTTCCCCACCCTAAAACATGCGCATACAGATAACGCTTCACCGCGAGGCGGTATGACAGTAAAAAGCCAGCAGGAAGTAAAGTATTTAGTACTACTACATGTATAGCATACGTAGTATTACATGGAATAAGTTGATTGTGGTCAATACACAACGTACAGTTATTGAAATTATTTAATGTAAGAGTTTAAATTTCTTTAAGTACTACTACAAATGTAGTATATAAAACTAGAATACAAATACAATCAAAATATATTTTCTTGTTTGTTCAAATACTTTATCAAAAAATAATGGTAATATTTGGTGAAAGATAAATCTATTTCGTGTATACACGTCTGTGGGTTATGTAATTTTCCTGCAGTACCAGCAACCATACCATTTATATAATATAAACGAAAAAAACACATTTAATTGTGTAGTAGAAAGTGAATAAGCTCCAAAGAAAAGCATTTTTCCGTCTCAACAATTTTGCAATTAACATGAGTGAAATTTTGAGAACGTTTAAGAAACAAAAACATTTCCGGAATGAAAAAGTAACTCTTCCTTTTTATTTCTTTACGTAAAGAGTTGGTTTTTAGTTTAGATATGTGTGAGAGGCCAAACAAATTATGTAAGGAAAACCACAAATTACATCATCATCAAGATAAAAAAATAAGAATTGCCGCCCTTTAAGGTGTGTAAAACGTATTTCGCTGAACACTGTTTTACTTGATAAATATGCTATAAAATGTTCTTAGATCTTCTTAAAGACAAATTGGATTTCTAACAAGAGGCCCACGGGCCCTGATGGTCACATGAGTACCATAGCCCTTAGATTGACTTGTCAGAGGGTGTCATGTCTGCATTTTAAGCTTTATTTTGAATCCTAAACCCTTGTCTGAGACTCCTCTGACTGTTACCCTGCATTTATTATTTGATGTTTGAAAAACATTCATTCATGAAAATGGTGGTGGTGGTGGTGGTGGTGGTGGTGGTGGTTTTTTTTGGGGGGGGGGGGTCAAGAGTCGGAGGAATCTCGGATTATCTATACCTTAGCTCCAGGGGCAAAAATTGTGAGCTTTTGGTAATAAGAGACCCGAAAGCCTTGCCAATCTTTCAAAATATTCACAGTTTCATTTATAATGCACACAAAATGCATACAGCTTATTTCTACAAGTATACAATGCACAGAATATTAAAGTAGATTTCCTAAAATAGAACACAAATTTAATTCAATATTGCCAAGTGTCAATTTACCATGTAGTTTTCAAAAATTAAAATTGTTAATGGATGACACATAGCAATTACCTAAGTAAAAATACATGTTCAATATATGGCCATATTTATCACACACCCCCCCCCCCCCCCCCTCCTCCAATAAAAAGCCTCAACTTCTGCCCCATGGCCTGGACAGTGAATTTCACAATTTAACATCAGGACATTATGACATAATAACAATGCATGACTTTATCTCCCACGACTCTGCATGATAGTACAGAAGAAAATATTATTAAATCATTATATTTTCACTATGGAGCCAAATTGGCCCCGCCCTAGGGCCTGAACCCCTGACCCAGGGACCATGAATTTCACAATTAAGGCAGAGGACTTCATGGACATCATAATCATGCATTTAGTTTTTCTCAAATTTATTTGGAAGTAGATAAGAAGATTTTTTCAATACATTTTCACTATATTGCTATATTGGCCCCACCTAAGGGCCTGCACCCCTGTCCCAGGGGTCATGAATTTCACAATTTAGGTAGAGGGCTTCATGAACATAATAACCATGCATTTAGTTTTTCTCAAATATATATGGGAGTAGAGAAGAAGATTTTCTAAGATTTAATACATTTTTCCTATATGGCCATATTGGCCCACCCTAAGGTCTGAACCCCTGACACAGGGGCCATGAATTTCACAATATTGGTAGAGGGCTTCATGGACATCATAACCATGCATTTAGTTTTTTCCCCACATGTGTGGGAGTGGAGGAGAAGATTTTTGGAATTTGTTGGCATATTTGGTCCCGCCTATGAGGCCCCGGGGATGGTAAAGCCATGCATTTCACAATTTAGATTTCCTTACCATAGAGATGCTTCACATAAAAAATGGTAATAATTGACCTTGTAGTTTTCAAGAAAAAGTTAAAAATGTAAAATTGTTAACGCACGACGGACGACGGACGACGCACGACGACAGACGAAGACCAATTGTAATAGGTTACCTGAGTGACTCAGGTGACCTAAAAAGACATTCTTTGTACGTTTACAAACAATTATTAACTTTCTGCCTACAACACTGTAACTCAATCTTAGCCAACTGGCCCATGGACAACATTGCTCACCTGAACAACAATTTCTTTTATTGACTTTAGTAGATATATGTTTATTTAGAAAGTACACCTTTGGGCGGTACAGCCCATCAGTATATAAATTAAATAATAATGATTATAATTCATTAGTCTACAATATTTAGACTCTCTTGAGTCTAAAATAGGGGATGAAACCCCTGGTCAAGTGTTCCAAAGTTCACTGTTCATAGTTCCTGATAAATAACATTTATAATATATTGAACTATTTTTAACAAACACTAAGTGTGTCATTTTGTTAATACATAAAGTCGTAAATATAACTACTGTAGAAGTAATACTATTGTAGAATATTATGATCAAACAAATATAATAAAATACCGTATGTTTATCAGATCAACGTGATATTTCATTGTTACGTAAAATAAGAGCAAAATGAATATATTTACTGAGACCAACCAAAGCAGATGTATGATCTGGACCCAACTGCTGAATTAATTTAAATGTACTTGGTGATTTCTTTAGATTCATATGATATGGGCATTGAAGAATAAAATGAAATTCTTCTATTTCTTGGGTGTCACAAACACCACACAGTCTATCCTGCCTGGTCTTACCTTGGTATCTTTAAACAATGTGAGGAAAGCCTTATCTGAGAAATGTGTTTCTTTAGATCACTCTTAATTGGTTTAGTTAAGTATGATTGTATTTTACAAAAATTATGGTGCACAATGTGTTTATATAAAAAACATTTTGAAGAATTTTTCATAAATGCGTTACATTCTTGGAGATAAATATATGATATTCTATTTTTAATACACATTTAAAAATTGTACATAGTTAATAAACTGTCTTATCCAGTATTCTCCCAAACCCATATGATAGAATTCATTTTTGATATCCCTCGCCCAATTTATGCTTGAGGTTGAACAATATTCTGCGTTACTTTGTAGGTATTTATACGAAGATTTTAAAATACAATCAATTTACACCAATATATCATAATTTTCATCTTTCTTTGAATAATTAGAGGACATCAACCCAATTCTCTGTAAATCATAAGAATACATTTTGTCTAACCCCAATGACATTTTAAAAAAAAAATAAATGTAATCGTTCAATTTCAGATGAATTGTGAAAACCCCAGATTTCACTTCCATATATAGGGGACACTTCCAACATACATGTAGGTATCAAAGAGTTGACATCGGGTCTCTTAGTACTAGTGCATTACTAGTTAGCTTCACGACATATTTATTAAAAAGAAAAAAAATGAAATGTTTAACTTTATACAAATATTTACATCAAATATCTAAAAAAAATAATTAATTTTAGAAATGATTTGTCAACAGACTAATATATGAATGTAAGATCTGTAGATTGTGGTTCCTATCTTGTACCTTCAAGGTTAATGATATTATGCAAACTTTCTTGCAAACTAATTTCCCAAAAAATTAAAGGACAAAAAAAGGCATCACGCATATATCTTCATGTGAAATTGTAGCCCCCTAGTCATTTATTCATGTTTAATCACTTCCTGAACTTTCTTATTGATCTTATCCCCCTTATTTTTCAAATTGTGGTCTCTCTCTGATTTAAAACGGTTAGTGTATAAACAAACTTTGATCCAAGTTTCTTAATTTGAAATTTTTTAAAATTTCATTTATACATTTAAATATAAATTGTTGCCGTTATTTGTGAAGTTTTTAAGGTAATACTAAATTGTAAATAAATTATAGCCTCCTTTTTTTTTCAAAAATATATATTATTCCCATGTATTCTAAGTAAATCTCGAACTCGTTCCACCCAATTCGCGAATCGCCGCGCTTTCTTTAAGCCCCGCCCCTTTTTACAATCTACGTTACGAATGCTGCGGTTAGACAAACATGGCGGCAAAATGTAAAACGACAAGTTTTGGCAGTTTTATCACATTTACCTGCGGATATATCTGAAAAATATATTGCGGAAGAAGTCTCTTTCAAAGCGAA
Organism: Magallana hongkongensis; assembly: GCA_016163765.1. Taxonomy (NCBI): domain Eukaryota; kingdom Metazoa; phylum Mollusca; class Bivalvia; order Ostreida; family Ostreidae; genus Magallana; species Magallana hongkongensis. The sequence goes on along the minus strand of WFKH01003881.1, from coordinate 14,557,844 downwards.
ACAACAAGGCTTTATCTATTACAGAGAAACTTATTTTGAAAGAGTGAAAATGTACAAAGGCGACGAGGAGAATGAAGTTCGTATTTCGGCAAAATGTCATCATTCACAACGTAAAAATGACTCTCCACATTCCATAAATCTAGACATAACGCCAGGTTCCCTGGATTTTGCGCATTGTTGATGCACTGCAGGGTATGTTGAGCAAAGATGCATATGAATTTTAACTGAATTAATCGACTATTTTTGTTATGAAAAGATATCAAATTAGACCTATAGCCATGATAGCCGACAATCAATTTTTTTTTCTTCAGAACCGGTGGGTCGTGTTCCCATATTATTGGCTTGCTGATGGCTCCTCAGCATTGGATCGGTAAGCCCTGATAACTTAACCTGTACTAGTTTGCCACAGCAATGGTCTGTACCAAGAGGAAGCAAGATTGAAAGTGCAGCTCCCCCCCCCCCCCTCCCCCCCCCCCCCCCCACCCAAATTTGCATTATTAAACCCCATCCAGACAGGAAACAAAAACCTGTAGAAATTGTTTTGACAGAATGCATTCTATTTTCAAGTTCGAGGACATCTTATGATCACTGGAGTAACTTTCGTGATTTTCTTGTATTTACTCTCTAACGCTAACGCGCGGGTACGATAATTTGTCTGCACGGCCTGGGTCCCTGGTGTGTTATAGGACCGACGACATCCAAAAATAAGCATTCATTGCTTAAATCAAAGCCTCCAATTCATAAAAAACAGAAACAAACAACAACAACAAAACCCACTAATTTGTTGTGAGATTTGGACCCACCCTCCTCGGTTTTGAACCTACATGTATCTGACACCTAAGCAAAGGGTCAAGAAAAAACTAAATTTTTCTTACATTATCTTAGTTTCAAACAAATTTCACAGGTTTTAGCCTCTAAGTATTTTTAAAAAAAATTCTATGAATTTATTAAAACGGTATCACAATAAAGAACCTCGAGTCGAAAAAAAGTAGTCGCGTTAAAATTGACCAGTTTGCAGTTTTCTCGTTTTTACGTGCAATAAATGCGCTGATGGGTTTAGAGACCATAAGCACACCGTTCACCACCACTGCTGCTGATGATACAACATGTACATATTATACATGTGATAGATGTAATTTCCTATTCGTCCTCGACCGATTTTCTTCTGCTTTGAGTTGATGTGAACTTTTCGTCGCGGAAGCAAATCGACACCGTACTGATATATCCTCATCACTGCTAGTATACATGTATAAATATCTGTCTCTTACGTATATGATTTAAAATATTGATACTCTAATATGTGAGAATAACTAATTTGTGAAAAGAAAAAGTATCAAATGCCAATGCAAATGCAAGCTTACTTGAAAATTGTTATCTTTTTAAATTTACAATTAGGAGGGGAGGTTGAGGGCATTTCGCCGCACGTTTTAGATCTCTAAAAACGAAGCAGGCGTTACTCGTCTTCAATCGAAACTAGATCTCAGAAATTTTTTTACCCCATTGGCAAAATTCAACTAAATTGCACTTGCAAATGTTCCGTTTTTTAACATTATAGTTAATCCCATTTTCTCGGAGGAATTTCAATAGTTTAGACACAGAGATGAATGCTAAATATATCGCCCTGGAGTGGGTTTTGGGCTTTCTTGCAATTATGTATCTTTATCAGTTTCTAGAAAACAAAAGCACATATCTTTTTATATTTTCTTTTCTTAACAAAATTTCATTAGATAAGAATTATTTTGATAATTTTTGATAATTTGCAAATTCTGAACCCTACCATATAATCTGAAAAAACCCCTATATTTCAAATACAAAATATAACATTATTGCATTTTTAAAATGCCATATAGAAAATGAACAAAAAGAAACTTTTCATTGTAAATTAAACATAATTAAGATATTAATAACTTTTATACATTTTGTACTTACTTTACGTGCATTTAGAACCCTCTTCGAAGACAAAACTGGGAGACTTCATAATAAATCACTCTTAATATATATCCGACATTTTAAGCAATTGCACATTCCTAATTACCTATTATTTTCCGGTCGAGGAGCCAAGGTCTCATAATTTGACCACATTACAGTGTATAATGGTGCGTGTATATGCGCAATAGCATGTTCAGATCGCACAAAGAACGATAACTCTTCACGGTTTTGGGATTTTTGCACATCATGTCGAAAAAAATATGGTCAAAAATATGTATGTATCGTATAATATGGTATTATTGTTAAAAATAATATGCTTTGGGTCTGTAATAATATTACTTACTTTTCCAATTCTCAAAATAATACTTGAAGATAATCAAGATACTTTAAATGAAAATGCATTTATATTCCTTTAATTACCGTTCATGTTTCGACTATATAACCAGACATAATGTGTTTGAATATTGAAGGTTATCACTCTGCCTGTAAGATGTGCTTCACTCGCTCATACGCCCAGAGTAGTAAAAATCTTGCTGCGGTTTAAATACAAATGCTAATTACCAGACAATTTGAATTCCAGAGCTCTGCAAGATTCCGTATCTTGAGGAGCAAGAATTTCCTGGGTGTTTACTTCTAAATAATACTGCATTCATACCACTAGAAATTACATAAGACAGGTAAGATTAGATTATAGACATGCCATATTGTACGTGAAACCAACGAAGTTCTCTTTCATACACGCAACACCCCCCCCCCCCCCC
>WFKH01003881.1:14474965-14515099 GCA_016163765.1 Magallana hongkongensis | reverse complement strand
GGCAGAGAATTCAAATCGCCTGATTTAAGGGGGAAAAAACAAGAGCAAAAATAATTGACTGACGCAAATGTTTGGATCAGCCAATGAAAAAATGGGTTATGTTTTACGTTAGATCATCGAATCCTTTCGTATTCGTTAAAATTTTACTTAAGGGGACTCGATGGTCCTGGCAATTTTTATACGGTATTAGTTCCCTTTAGAACAGAGCTCTATATAAAAATATAGGAAAGACCGAAATTTAAAAGTCAAAATTTATGGTTTATTTCTTTAATTAATAATAATTTATAATTAAACAAATCATATCTTAAAATTATAGGTAGATCTGATGGTTAATTTGTTGACCATCGAGCATCGTTAATATGAACTAACAATTGCTTATTGCTAAATAGCAGGAACAACATATCGTACATGTGTTGGCTTTTGATCAGGAATTACAAGAGTATTGGTGAAATGCATCTCATTGTGGACAAGGCAGGGTCAGTCATGTGACGGTGAATCTGAAAATAGGAGGAGATGGCAGTATTATTAGGGGGTGGCGACGGCAAAATCTTGAAATAGTGGATGGTAGCCATGGAAAGGGATGAAAGTTGTACGCAAGAATGGGGGAACGCCAGTATAAGGAATAAAAGTGACCCGCGTAGAATTTTGATCGAGGATCAATTTTCTACGCAAAAATTGTGGAAAAATTGGTAAGTTTCGTAGAGTGTATGTGATCTCGTTCTTTTCTTTAGTGTTTGCGTCCTATCCACGGCTCTCGTTCTCTTCTTTAGTGTTTACGTCCTATCCACGGCTCTCGTTCTCCTCTTTAGTGTTTGCGTTCCATTCACGGATCTCGTTCGCTTCTTTGCGGTTTGAGTCCCATCCTTGGGACTCGTTCTCTTCGTTGGGCTTTGAGTCCCATTCACTGGATTCATCCGCATGGCTTGAAGATGAGTAAAGAGTCTGTGTTTTTCCTGATATTATTTCATTTTGAATGTCACTGAAATTGACGTTGTGTTCAGTTATTTTGACACTAAATAATGTACCAAGGGAATCAATCATTTCAATTCCTCTGCTCACTTCGGCACTCAGGTCAAAGCTCATTTGAATTAAAAGTATATCTTCCACTACCTCAAATACTTCCTTAGATGTCAAACATTTTAGGAAATTTTCTGTTTTTATATTTGGTGAAGCTGTTGATACGAGTTCTAACCAGTGTGCAAGGTACATCTTCCATTGTTCAAATAATCTTAGTGATCCCTCCAGTTTCTGTCTAGCATCCTTAAATATCTCTGCAAATTGATCCAGGTATTTCTTTTCTTGGGTTTTCAAACGATTCACCATTTCTTCAATTATTTTCTTTATCACCTTAGAGAATGTGTCCGTTTTGTCATCTAAATCAGAAAATGTTCTGTTTCTCATTTTGGATAATTGTCTCAATTTTCGATAAAAGCACTTTTATCTCCTCAACAAGTTTTGATTTTTTTTTCATCAGTAAACATGTCTGCAGTCTCTGATAGAGTATCAAATCCCTCACAATTCTTGTTCTTTTACAACACAGATAGTACAGCATCCTGTTGAACGAGTTTTACACATGAACTCTATATTTCTGTTTGTCACAATATTTCAAAATATCTGTCTCTATTTGTTTCAAAGATTTGGTATAAATTTGCCCATAATTCGTTATAGGAAATATGAGATGGGATTGCAATGCTTTGTATTTTCGATGGTTTTGACTACATTTTTCACACAGATAATCTTCGCACTCCACGCACCAGCTTACTGCTTTTATGTCAATTTCACAATCTATTCTGCATGGTCCACACGAAATGTTAGTCAAAGAAGTCTGTTTTCGAACACAACTACTTAAGAACACATTTTCTGGGAATCGGCTCGCTCAATCTTCAGTTGGATATTGACCTAAAATCCCAGGTGCTGGCACAAATACCCGATACACAGGGCAGGGGAATCCCAGGGCTGGGTCACAGTCCCTGCACGACGACTCGATGTGGGCGGATAAACAACGATGACAAAATGTGTGTGTACATGACAAGGACCGCGGGGTCTGATATTTTTCACAACAAATTGGACACACTATGAAATCCTCATTAGCATCGTAATGGTTTAACGTTGCCATCGTTCTAATGAACTATAGCAAAATATAGCAAAAGTTTAAAAAAAATGATCTGTATGTTATCCTGTTATCCTTGTATGTGCATGTATACCAGCACCTAGTATACAGTGTATATCTGTTTGTACAAGATATCAGTTTATCTATGTACACATAATACACCTCTGCTTTAGAAACAAGATACATGACAACAAAATATAATCAAATCAAAAATAAACTCACCAAATAGGTTGTTGTTCTTTCTGTGTTGTTATCGAGCACAGGCATTGTGAAAAACATTTCTACTCTTTTAAAAGCAGTTGACACGTTTTCAGATAAATCGAAAGTAAAACTTGTTCAAGGGATCAAAGACCTTACATCAAAGATTGAAACTATTGTCCAAAAAGATAAAACAAAACATTTCTGATGTAAATTGTAGAAAGAACACATACACCGAGAAGATCAAGAAAATGATTGAAGAAATGGTTAATCGATTGAAAACCCAAGAAAAGAATACTTAGATTAATTGGCAGAGGTTTCTAAGGATGTGAGACAGAAACTGGAGGGATCAGTAAGATTTTATGAACAAAGGAAGCAGTACCTTAAACACTGGATAGAAATAGTTTCAACAGATTCACCCAATATCAAAAAAATGTCCTAAAATGTTTGAAAACTAAGAAAGCATTTATTTCAATTGGAAAAACCGCTTACACTATTAGTCTTCTGCATCCATCTACGGAAGAAAATCAAAGATCTGATTTTAATCAAATTACTTTATACCTCTGTTTAAAAAGAAGTGTTTGTTTTAATTTATTACATAAACTATGTTCATCGACAATTCATTTTGTATCTTTACATTAAAATGAACAATTATTATCAATAATCAAATCAATTATTTTCTTTTGACAGGATCTTGTGGTTGTGGTAAAGAATGCACTGGACCGGAAACTTGCAAATGCGCAAACGATTCCGGATGTGACTGTAAGAAATGAGTACATGTAATCAAAGGACCGATGACGGCCACACTCCAGGCCATTTTTGCATGTGAATATACAGAAATCAAACTGCGTTAGATGAATGTGAAAATTAAATACACATGTATCTTATACTAATTATTTACAAAATATATTATAAAATTAGTTTAATATTCATTAAATCCAAAACCATGCGGAACTTTTTTGAGTAATAGATATACAGTTTTTTTTGTTTAGGGTGGTGCTCTGTTTGACACATGTATGCTCAGTTTAACCAATTAAAACGTGAGACACATATAAGGATTAAGTATGGTGTTCCGTTAGTGCCACTCGCACCTTCGCACTTTCGTCTTTAGGGCGAAGATGCGAAAGTGCGAAGTTGCGAAGGCGAAAATGCGAAGATGCGAAGCGCGAAGCGCGAAGATGCAAAGGCGAAAGTGCGAAGTTGCGAAGGCGTATAGTAGTGTAGTAGTATCGCTTCTTCGCCTTAACAACTTTGCACCCTTCCGCATCTTCGCGCTTCGCCGTCGCATCTTCGCACTCTCGCCTTCGCAACTTCACACTTTCGCCTTTCATGTTCATAAATGAATTTCCATTATTTTTAATTAGTTAGGTGCAAAGTCAAGTGTAACTGCAGCGTTAAGATTTAAACTGGTGTTTGTAAAATCATACCAAGTAAGAAATAAGAAAAAATTGTTAATATAACGTAACATGCAAGACTACTGCAATATCTTTAACACGCTTACACTATGAGTCTTGTAGAGGCATCTACGTAAAACTTCATTAATTTATCTCTGTTTTAAAAAAAAGTGTTTTTTATTTCTTACTGTGATAATCGACAATTCCTTTTGTATTTTCATTGAAATGTACAGTAATTATCTATCAAAATTAAAATCAAAATACTTGATTTTCTTTTTGCAGGATGTTGTAGTTATGGTAAAGGATGCACTGGACCAGAAAATTGCAAATGCATTAACGATTCCGGATGACTATAAGAAATGAGTGGATGTAATCAAAGGACCTATGACTGCAGCACTTCTGTATTCCGTTTTATTTCTCCTCAATATATTCTTAAGTTATATTTAGCATAATTAAATAAATCCAAAAATTTACAAACTCTTTGAGTTTTATTTAGAAGGCCACTTTTGCAGATGGATATACAGCATTCAAACTGAAATAGATGAATGTGAAAAAAACATGTGTCTTGTACTTATAACTATCTCATTATATATCATGATATTGTTAAACGCTCAGCGGTATTGAGAACAACGGTTTCGGATGAAATAAAACTTATATGTATGAGGAAAAAAAGACTACTGGAGTGAATTTGATTTTATTTCAATTTTCAACATTAAATGTGTAGTTTTTCAAAATTGTTTCCTTTGTTTGAGGTTTTTTTTTTTTTTTTTTTTTAGAAAAATTGGAAGGGTGGAAGCATTGCCGATCCAATTACTTGATGATACAGAAATTTATAATATCATGTCAGCAAACAGCAATGGGAAAATGAGGTGGTATGGGGTGGGGGTCAATAAAAAAAACCCAACTAGATCTTTGAGCATGAAAGCAGAGTATGCGTCAGGTTTAACTTCTGCAGCCGTTCATTGTACTTTAGTTACTATACGTAACACATACGTTGTAAAATTAATTATCATTTTATTTGTGAAAATGAAACATATTTTCCATCATCGCTAAAAATAGACTTTGCTGTTATCATACAAAATCTTTTAGATACGATACATTTTTTATTTGCAAATACGAAACACACACCAAAAGTGTTCTGTATTGTAGTTATTGTACAGTATACTCCAAATGAATACATGTCATGTCTCATAGCCAATGAAGAATGGGTTATGTTTTGAGTTAGATTATCGAAATCTGTTTTAATCGTTAAAATTTTACTCTATTTAATCTAACAATCGCTTTGTACTTTACAGCAGAAAAAAACCGTACAGCTCTTGCCTTTTGATCAGGAATCTTAAGAGTATTGGTAAAATGCATCTTATGGTGGACCGGGCAGGGTCGGACATACCAAGGTATGGGGCAGGGAATCTAATATTAGGGGGAAATTTCAACATCAAAACCTTGAATTGATGGATGGTAACCACAGAAAGGGGAGAGGAGTCCTATGCAAGATTTGGAGGTGGAGGGGCGCCGGTGTAGGATATAAAAGAGACCCCGATAGAAATTTGATCAAGGTCATTTTTTAAGAGAAATGTGACTGACTTTGTTGTTTAATAACTGGTTATTTTCTTAGAATTTACGTCCTCATGGTAATGGTAGTCTTTATGTTCATGACTCTTTAGAATATTGATCCTGCATAATTTTATACATGGTAAAAAACTATTTTTTAGTGCAATATTTCTATTTCAGTTGAATTTTAGGCATGGGTGAAAGCGAATCACATTGCTTAAATAAATGAGTTTTTATCACTTATTTTTTACAATTTCCATTGTCTTTGTCCGTGATAACACTCCAAATCAAGTTCATTACGTATAGTACAATAATTTAATCGATGGCACAATTGGCGTACTTTTTGCCGCAAACAGCGTTTGCATAATTATACGAAATGAAATAACGTAGAAATGTTGATAAGTTAATATTTAACCGTACAAATCAGGAAATTTATACATACATAAGTAATAAGTAATAACCTTTTAATCTTTAATATTATGAGATGATCATTACGGTATTGGAATCATGAAATCAATCATAAACCTCTTCAGGTTTTCTTGGATTCGTTCACGTCTCGAACATTATGATAATGATCACCCCATAATACTCAAAGTGTGTTAAATAGATTACCGAGGTAATTAAAAGGACGAGTGCTTTTTTTATCGCCTGTTGTCCTTAGATTATATGTCCGTCCGACTGTCTGATTCATAAAAAATAATTGTACACAAAAGTTTACACTATCCTACATCTATTGACTAAGATATGTTTAAGATCAATCAAGAGCCATTGAAAGCATTTTATCATGATTATACAATGAACTTTGTTACACAACAGAATACATTCTCATCAAAATGTGGATTATTAAAAAAACAATATTAAACAGGTTATGATGTCCCATGACTGTAAAAGCAAAACACAAATATGCATGCTGAAACCATCATTTTACAACTTATTCTTTAAAGTTTGTTTGTTTGTTTGTTTTACATGTTTCTTCAAGGAGAAATTTCACAAAATATCATTGTGATTAAAATCAAGATCAGGTTTGCGAGATCAGTTTGCAGCATGCGTCAGAAAAACTGGATTAAGTATGATTATCTCCTCGGTCAGGGGGATGCGATCTATCTTTTCTCGCTTCTTGGGAACTTGAGTCCCGCACGTAAGATTTGTCTGTTGCTTCGAAACCTGAATTCCACTCACGGTATATTTTTTTCCACCTTTTTCGGAACCTGAGGTCCGCTCACAGAACAATTTCGCTTCTTCGCAACCTGAATCCCACTTACAGGAATTTCCCCCTTTTTTCGGAACTTGAGTACCAATCACGGGATATTTCCGCTTTTTTGGAGCATGGGTCCCTCTCACGGGATTTCTCTACGTCTTCAGAGCATATATCCCAACCACAGGATTTTACCGCTTCTTTGGTTTCGTTGGTTTTTCCCGCTTTTTAGAATCTGAGTCCCGCACACAGGATTTGTCTGTTGCTTCGAAACCTGAATTCCATTTAGGGTATAGTTTTGTTTTTTTTTTTTATCTTTTTCGGAACCTGAGTCCCACTTACACGTTTTTTTCGCTTTTTCGGAACTTGAGTTCTACTCACGGGATATTCCCGCTTTTTCAGAGCATAAGTCCCTCTCAAGGGGTTTCGCTACTTCTTCAGAGGATACTAGTATATCCCAATCACAGGATTTTTCCGCTTCTTAGGAGTATGAGTACCATTTATGGGATTTTCCCGCTTTTTGGAACGTGAGTCCCACTCATTGGATTTTTCCACTTTTTGGAAACCTGTTCCCCACTCATGGTATTTTCTCGCTTCTTGGAACCTTGAGTCCCGCACATAGGATTTGTCTGTTGCTTTGAAACCTGAATTCTACTCACAGTATGGTTTTTTTTTACCTTTTTCGGAGCCTAAGTTCCACTCACTGGATATTTTCCCTTCTTCGAAACCTGAGTCCCACTTACAGGATTTTTCCCCTTTTTTCGGAACTTGAGAACCACTCACGGGATATTTCAGCCTTTTTGGAGCATGAGTCCCTCTCACAGGACTTCTCTGCATTTTCAAAGCATATGTCTTTCTCATGGGGTTTCTTTACGTCTTCAGAGCATATATCCCAATCACGGGATTTTTCCGCTTCTTTGGAGCATGAGTCCCATTCATTAGATTTTCCAGCATTTTTGGAATCTAAGTCCCGCACACAGGATTTGTCTGTTGCTTCGAAACCTGAATTCCACTTACGGTATATTTTTTCACCTTTTTCGGAACTTGAGGTCCGCTCACTAGATAATTTCACTTCTTCGCAACCTGAGTCCAACTTACAGGATTTTTTCTGGTTTTCGGAACCTGAGTTCCACTCACAGGATATTTCCACCTTTTTGGAGCATGAGTCCCTCTCATGGGATTTCTCTGCTTTTTCAGAGCAAATGTCCAAATCACAGGATTTCCCCGCTTTTTGGAACGTACGTCACACTCATAGGATTTGTTCACTTCTTGTGAACTTGAGTCCCACTCACGGTAATCTTCCGTTCCTATAGAGCGTGATTCCCACTCTCTGGATTTTTTTTAGCTTTTCCGGAGCACGAGAACCACTCACTGGATTTTTTCGCATTGCTGATAGATGAGTTGCGAGTTTCTAGTTTACCTTCTGTTGTTTCATTTTGAATGACACTGAAATTTACATCATTTTCAGTTAGTTTAGTACTAAATAATGTACCAAGGGAAATTATTTTTTCAACCCCACAGTTCACTACAGCACTAAGGTCAAAGTTCATTTGAATTAAAGGCAAGCCTTTTACTGCTACTAGTACTTTATTAGTTTTTAAACAGTTTAGGATATGTTCCGTTTCTTTATTAGGTGAATCTGTTGATAATATTGTTTCTAACCAGTGTGTAAGGTACAGCTTTCTGTGTTCTAATAATCTTAGTGATCCTTCAAGTTTCTGTCTAGCATGCTTAGAAACCTCTGCCAATTTATCCAAGTATGTCTTTTCTTGAGTTTTTAATCGATTAACCATTTCTTCAATCATTTTGGTGATTTTCACAGTGTATATGTCCTTTTTGTCATCTATATCATAAATGTTTTGTTTTTCCTTTTGGACAATAGTCTCAATCTTTGATATAAGGTCTTTGATCTCTTGAATAAGTTTTACTTTCCTTTCATCTGAAAACGTGTCAACTGCCTTAAAAAGTGTAGAAATGTTTACACAATGCTTGTGTTCATTTACAATACACAGAGAACAGCATCCTGTCTGGTGAGCTTCACACACAAACTCTATATTTCTGTTCTCGTGTTTTTCACAACATTTCAAAATATATGTCTCTATTTGTTTCAAAGATTTGGTATAATCAAGTCCACAATTCGTTATAGGAAGTATCTGATGGGATTGCAATGCTTTGTATTTTTGATGGTTTTGACTACATTTCTCGCACAGAAAATCTTCGCACTCCACGCACCAGCTTCCTGCTTTTATGTCAATTTCACAATCTATTCTGCATGGTCCACACGAAATGTTAGTCAATGACGTTTGCTTTCGTACACAACTACTTAAGAACAAATTTTCTGGAAATCGGCTCGCCCAATCTTCAGTAGAATATTGACGCAAAACCCCTGGTCTAGCACGAACGCTCGACACACTGGACAGGGGAATCCCAGGGCTGGGACGACTCGATGTGGGCGGATAAACAACGATGGCAAAATGTGTGTGTACAAGGCAAAAACCTCGGAGTCTGAAACTTTTCAAAACAAATCGGACACACTGTGAAATCCTCACTAGCATCGTAATGGCGTGACGTTGCCATCGCTATGAATTAACAATAACGAAAGCAAAAAAAAAAATTACGATCTGTATTATTCCTTGTACGTGTAATCAAAGTCACATGTAGATCAGCACCTAGGTGTATATCTATGGGTACAAGATATCAGTTTATCTATGTATACGTAACACACCTCTGCTTCAGAGTTTTGAAAGACCCTGACCCCATTAGAGCAATTGCTGTTATTGATATAAATTATTAATACATGATCAAGTACATGGACGAATCAAAAGTTCTTCATAGGGTTTGTTATCAAACTTAACTGTTATACTTCCTACACTAAAACAATAGTACATGCATATGAGTTTAGTTAATTTTAAATATGCTTACATTAATTAGTTAATTAACGTCAAATGTACACTTTTATCAACAGAATTATAACAATCCCTGGAAAAGATATTATGTATGCTATAAACATTAGTTATGTATGAAAATATGTTGCAATACGAAGGGATTAAATATATATTACGCCATATACGTGCGCTGATCATGTTAAATAGATTATCGAGGTTTAAGGACAAGTGTGCTTTTTTATTGCCTGTTGTCCTTACATTTATAATTCCGTCCGATTGTCTGGTTAAAAAAATTTATTCAACACAAAAGTCTATGCTACCCTGTGTCTGTTGAATAAGATATATTTAAGACTAATCAATAGCCATAGAAAGTATTTTGATTAGCATGCATTTACAATGATTCTTGTTTCACAAAAGAATGCATTATCATAAAATGTGGATTATTATAGAAACAATATTAAACATCATATGATGTGATGTTCCATGTCAGCAAACGCAAAAACAAAAATGCATGCTACAACCCTCATTTTAAAACACGTATATTATAACGGTTGTTCTTCCACAATTTTCCCAGCAGAAACATTCAAAAACTTTTCTCGTGATCAAAATGAAGTTTGCAGGATCAGTTTTGCAGCTGGCGTAAAAAAATTTGGATTTAATAAAAAAAACATTTTCTAACACATCTACTCGGTCAGGGTGACGGTGACCTTTTTGTCCTCCTTTTTGCAATACTACATGTAATATACATGTATTCTGGCAGAAATGTGGTGTCGTATGATGTGGTAATATCTTATAATAAAAGATTACCTAAATAATGCTGCTGTGGGCAAAAGCAACTCCAGATCCCCGTACTTAAGCTGTCTTGTTAATAATGCAAGGAACGGGTAATATCTGAACGGGAGTCAAGGAAATACATATATAACAATATGTTTTTACCCGGTTGTATACCCTACAATTATTTTTCATAGAGAAGTGTTCCGGCTTCTCTTTTGCGTAGTATTTGTCCCTCTCGTCAGAGCGACGGGGATTTTTTTTTATATTTATGCCCCCGCCATGAAATGGCTGGGGCATATAGTGTCACCCCGTTCCATCCTTCCGTCATACCGTCCTTCTGTCCGTCTGTCATTCCGTCATGGTTAACTTTCCCATCATTATCTCAACAACCGTTGCACAGGTTCAACTCAAATTTGATATATGGATGTGTCTTATAAATATACAGGTTGAGTTCAAATTTGGTTTTGGTCGGATGATTTTTGACAGAGGTACATGTATGCCTCTTGAACTTAGAAAAAAAATTGGGAAATTCACTTTCCGACCATTATCTCAACAACCATTGCACACATTCAACTCAAATTTAATACATGGATGTGTCATAGGAATATACATTTTGAGTTTGAATTTGGTTCCTGTCCAATGATTTTTGACAGAGTTGTGTTTCTTTAACTTTTAAAAAAATGAGAAATTCTCAGTTTCCGCTCTCTAACGTTTGAAGGGATGCATCTATATTTCCTATGTAGGTTATTTACAAGAAAATACAAAAAAGTCGATTTAAGTTCAGGTCCAATGATTTTTAACGGAGTTATGCCTCTTGAACTTAGGATAAAAGGGAAATTCTTAGTTTCCGCTCTCTAACTTTTGAAGTGATGCATTTGTAAAGTTGATATTTCATATAAGGTTAGTTTAATTTATTAGGAAATACAGGTCAAATTTGAACTTGGTTTTAGTCCGATGATTTTTGACAGAGTTATGCCCTGGAACTTCAAAGAAAATGAGAAATTTTTAGGCATTAATAACTTATTCTGGAATCAAACAAATGTTAATCTGAATTTGGCATTTGAAATTTTGGTTGCCTGCAGGAGCATTTGTGGCGTTACGACACATCTATGTAGTTGGTAATTGTGTCTCCTCCTCGAAATTTGTCTGTTTCTTTTGCTGTTTGATTCCCGTCCACGGGACTCGTTCGCTTATTTGGGCTTTAAGTCCCATCCACGGGATTTATCACCATGGCTAAGAGGTTGAGTCGAGAGCTTGTGTTTTCCTGATATTATTTCATTTTGAATGTCACTGAAATTGACATTGTTTTCAGTTATCTTGACACTAAATAATGTACCAGGGATTTCTATCATTTCAATTCCACTTCTCACGTCAGCACTCAGGTCAAAGCTCATTTGAATTTCAGGCAAGCCTTTAACTGTTTCCAATGCTTCCTTAGTTTTCGAACATTTTAGGACATTTTTTATCTGTTGAAACTATTTGTAACTAGTTTTATAGGTACTGCTTCCTCTGTTTAATAATCTTAGTGATCCCTCCAGTTTTTGTCTCGCATCCTTAGAAACCTCTGCCAATTGATCCAAGTATTCTTTTGTTGGGTTTGAATCGACTAACCAATTCTTCAATCATTGTCTTGATCTTCTCGATGTTTGTGTTCTTTCTGTCATCTACAGCAGAAATGTTTTGTTTTTCTTTCTGGACAATAGTTTCAGATTTTGATAAAAAGTATTTGATCCCTTGAACAGGTTTCACTTTCGTTTTATCTCAAAAAGTGTCAACTGCCTTTAAAAGTGTAGAAATTTTTTCACAATGATTGTGCTTGTTATCAACACAGATACAACAGCATCCTAGTTGGTGATAATATAAATAAGTATGATATTGATTCTGTTGATTGGAAATATATTTACAAATGTAAATTATTACATAATTCTGATAAACGTCTAGCAGAATTCAATTACAAAGTATGAAATAATAATCTTTGTAATAATGTTTATTTGAGTAAATGGAATAAAGAAATCCATAGTCAATGTAAAATATGCCAAAGTAATGAAAATACAAAACATCTATTTTTGAATGTGATAATGTATTCTAAGTATGGAATGCTTTAAATGTTTACCTTAAAATTGATTTTAAGTGGAAACATCTCCTTGTAGGTTTTTTAAAATTCGCCTTTAGGGCGAAATTGCGAAGTCGAAAGTGCGAAGATATGACGGAAAAGACGGCGAAGCGCAAAGACGCGAAGTCGAAAGTGCGAAGGCAAAGGGGCGATAGAAGCATCGCTCCATCGCCTTCGTACTTTCATCTTCGCACCTCCATGCCTTAAAGGCGAAAGTACTAAAGTGCGAGTGGCCCCAACGAAACATTATTAAAAAAAAAGGCAAAACTGCTATCGCGCCTTCGCCTTCTGGCTCTCTCTCTCTCTCTCTCCATCTCTCTCTCTCTCTCTCTCTCTCTCTCTCTTACATACAAATTGATGCATGTACCATACTCACCTGAGTTTGTCGAATGATGTCGGATGTAATTGGTACGCTTGTTGTGGGGTTTTTAAAAAAGAATGTATCCACACATCGACTGAAAAATATGATGTTTTATTTACTGAACAATACAAAACAAACAGTTATAAAATGAAATTAAGATTACAATCAAAAGAGCGAATATTAAAGTTCTTCTCCTTTAAAATCGTTATGAAAGTGTGCATCAGCACAAAGATGTGTTAAAATCCAATTACAATGGTTTGAAAACTTTAGCAGTACAACGTATCATTGTATACTATACAACAGTCTATCATCCATCTTAAATATCGGAAATAAATCATATAACAGACGATGATTTTGACAACAGGATGGCAATTTAGGATGAAAAAAAGAATATCGCTGTGGCATTTTTAATATGAATGTATTAAAGAAAAAAGAAAATGAAAATCTGTCTTTTAATCAAGAAAATGCATCCCATTATTTACCATGACTGTGCACATACAACAGTGATTTTGAAAGTGGTAGAGGGAGAGGAAGTAAAATGTTAAAGCATCAGGGGTGTAAGTATAGCAAAGGGTGGCAGAAGAGGGGGGGGGGGGTAAAATCTTAAATTTGTGGAGGAGTGCGCTTATGTGGGGGTCGATTGGATTATGGAAAGAGGGGCTATTAGGTGGGGTGACAAATGTATCAGGTGAGGAACGACGGGAAGGAAAATCGTAAATTTGTGTGGAGTTGGGGTCTCGGGAAGGCGAATCGCGTATCTGGGGGGAGAGGGAGTCGCTGGGAATAAGTTTGCCTGTTTTGCGGGAAGAATAATTATAGCGTTCGCGAGGCCGATCCGACCCACGATTTCCAGTAACGGGGTGTCCCCAATCCCGATCCCTTTTTTCTTATTGGTCTTCTGTATTCGCAGAGCCTTATCTTTTCTGTTTCATTTGCATTACGATTATCGTTCAAATTAACATTTTTTTCAGTTATCTTAACACTGACTAATGTACCAATAGAATCTATCATTTCGATTCCACTGCTCACTTCGGCAATTAGGTCAAATTTCATTTGAATAAAAGGTAAATTTTTCACTGCTTCCAGTACTTCACTTTTTTTCAAACACTTAAGGGTATGTTGATTTTTTGTTTAATTTTTTCACTATGTGATTCTGTTGATATGATTTCTAACCAGTGTTCAAGATACATCTTCCTGTGTTCAAATAACCTAACTGATCCTTTCAGTTTCTGTCTAGCATCCTTGGAAATCTCTGCCAACTGATTCAAGTATGTCTTTTCCAGGGTTTTCAATCGATTTACCATTTCTTCGATCATTTTCTTTATCTTTCCAGAGAATGTGTCCGTTTTGTTATCTATGTCAGATATGTTCAGTTTTCTTCTAGGATAGTTGTCTCGATCTTTGATAAAATTTCTTTGATCTCTTCAACATGTTTTGATATTATTTCATCGGTAAACATGTCAGTAGCCACTGAAAGAATATAAAATCCCTCACAATTATTGTGTTTTGTCACAAAACAGGCAGAACAGCTTCCCGTTTTGTGAGTTTTACACAGAAACTCTATGTTTCTTTTCTCCTGTTTTACACAATAATCCAATACAGCTGTTTCTGGGATTTTTAAAGATTTGGAAATGACCATGATTTGCTATCGGAAATATTTGGTAGCACTGCAACGCTTTGTATTTTCTATGGTTTTGACAACAATTCTCACTTTCTGCTCTTATGTCAATTTCACAGTCTATTCTGCATGGTCCAAATGAAATGTTAGTCAAAGAAGTTTGCTTCGTATACAAACTACTTAAGAACAAATTCTCTGGAAATCGGCTCGCCCAATCTTCAGTAGGATATTGACGCAAAACACCGGGTGCTGGCACGAACACTAGACACACTGGGCAGGGGAATCCGAGGGCTTGGTCACAGTCCTTACACGACGACACGATGTGGGCGGATAAACAACGATGACAAAATGTGTGTGTACAAGGTAAAAACCTCGGTGTCTGAAACTTTCCAAAACAAACTGGACACACTGTGAAATCCTCACTAGCATCGTGATGATTTGACGTTGCCATTTTTTCTGAATAACGAAAACTAAAGTTGGCCTAGTCTCATTCATCGAGATTTTTGTAAGTCCGGCAGTGTTGCCTGATCCCTGGCCTAAATGCTTCCGCAATTTGCGGAACTCCGAACATAATGGATAGGCCAGTGAAATAAACCAATTGCAATTTCTCGGGCCTTTCTGACAAGTTGTGCCGGAAAAGTCCGATGATTGGCAATTGTGAAGTTGGATAATTTGATATTGTAATTAATGATATTTGTCCCCTGTCTGCGAAACGGGGACTATAGTCTTTATCGCTGTCAATTGGCCATTCTGTCCCAATTTGTTTTTGCAGACGTTTTCTATTATGGTTTTGAAAATTTATTTGAAACTTGCTATATATCTTTATAATGAGAGAGGACTCAGTCCGGTGGAGTTTGAGTTTTTGTTAGGATTGATCAACTGATGATGAAAACCTTAATTTTAAAC
The DNA here is from genome assembly GCA_016163765.1 of Magallana hongkongensis. NCBI lineage: Eukaryota > Metazoa > Mollusca > Bivalvia > Ostreida > Ostreidae > Magallana > Magallana hongkongensis. Next base: position 14,499,994 of record WFKH01003881.1, on the reverse strand, counting down.
TACTCATTTTTTTTTTCTAGCCGGGTTTGTCCTTAAAAAAATATTCTTTGAATTTTCTCGAAATATATTTATCGCATTAAGAGGCATTCCTTTTAAAATAGTGGTGCTGGTAGGGTACATGTATTGATTATGCAATACTCTCATGCAGAATGCTTGTTGATATTTGAATATTTTAGAAAAGAACAGAGCTAGCATGCACCACTGAAAGCTAAATCGATAAGGATACTACAACTACAATGTGCATAATTAGTAATCTCGTCTAAAATTTATTTGGACTGACGGCTCCACACTCCTTCATAAACCAACGTGTCCTTCCACTTCAGTTAATTTTGTAAATCTTTACTCGTTTGTTTAAATTTTGTACAATTCAAACAAAGAGGCACGACTAGGTTTTTTTTCATGAAGAAGGACTCTAATCAGGAAACGCTCAACCGAATTCACCATCAAAATTTTACTGATTTATGTGACTTTATTGTTCAATAACAGATAATGCTCTACACTTTATTTTTTTCTTAAGAAAATGGGAAATTATTGTGGTTGCAAACATAAGAAGATTTATAATTTTAAACTTGCTGTTGAAAAATACATAATATTAATATCGAATAAATTATACACAGAGGTGTCAAGTAGATATTTTGCTTTTCAATTAAGGTATTATCCATGATAATAAACAATAAACGCATTTTAATGATATTTTTTTCAAACCTTTGTATTACATCTATGAAGACTTTTAACTTTCAAAAAAGAAATATCAATCAAGTTTTAAAGTGAATTTAAAATGAAAGAATTACAGAAAAATTACGAATATCCAAATTGAATCAAATGAATAGTTATGGAAATAAAAAGCAAACAAATTGGCACCGATCCATATCATCAAAAGTTTAAGAATCAGGAAAATTTCTGCAATTGCCACTGGGAAGCCATTTCATTTAATAAGCTGGATAAATTTGCAAACAACTTAACCAATTACTCTCATATATTAAGTGTTGTTTTATTTTGAAAATCAGCAACACCTCTTAGGTTTTGTAATTCCTTTTCAAAATACAGTTGTCTAATATTCATTTATACAAGTGAGATGTTTTTATGGTAAAACGTTTGATAAATATTCATATTACATGCATTAACCCCCTTCCCCGCAGTAACGCACTTTAACGCATTTTGACGCATATACCTTTTCCCCGCAATCACGCACTTTAACGCACTTTTCGTCGTTGACTGTTACGGCTCCGATAACACGTAATTTATTGTTTTATTTATCAAAATATATTGATGGTATCATAATAAAAGATTAATGTAATAAACTTATGTCATAAGATTTTGAAATCTTTTGCAAATAATATTTTTTTTTCTTTTAATTTTTGAAATGTCCTAGTTGCCTGATTAGTTCGCAAACTTCGTGTGACAAAAGTTTTGATGGCGGCAAGTAAAGTTGATTATTTTAACGTAACCGATGGTAAAGGATTATTCATTCAGCTCCCTTAAAACAGCTGTTTTCTCAGACGACGTCTGCTTTAGTCACATTGGACGTTTCTTTAATTTAATTTGACCACTCCCCTCCCCATTCACAAAGTACGGCAAATGCGAAAAATTCCTTGAGATGCTTCTCGATAAAGATTGTTTAAGGTCTCACACCAGGAATTAATTTCACTATATGTTACTATATAGCTTTAATCAAGTTAATTAATTAACTATACTCTCAGCATATTATTAATAAAAGAGAAATTATTGTTTAGTGCTTCAAGAAAAATTTGAGATCAGAAAAATAACGCCTTATGCGGCTTCTAAGAGAGATAATTGATTGTAAACATACCTACCCCCAAATACACGTGGGTTTCACATGTTGACAAACAGACTCAGCACCATCCAGGAAGTTGCATCATACGCATCTAGAAAATAGTTCCATTTAATTCAGTGTGACAATTCCACTCAAGTAATAATTTTCCTAGCAAATGAGTCCAAATTCAATACTGTAGGCCTAAAATAAGGTGCCAAAAAAGGAAGAAAGAAAAGAAATTGTCTCTATATATATATGGAACTACAATTGACTAAGTTCAGTTTGATTGGCTATTTCCTTGCGTAAGACCTTAATACTATATGAATACAGACGATATAAACATAACCATGCTACTGAAATACCACAGAGAAAAGTGTGGTTTAAGAAGGCTTTACATTTTTATTTTCGATTTAAATCGGCTCCTAGTAAAGTAAAAATGAAGGGAAAGAGATTGTTTTGTTTATTGTTAGACGTTACTTCAAAAACTAGCAGGTATGGTTTATACGCATTGCAGGAAGAAGCGAAATGTACAGGAATGTACATGTTAATAATTGATGTATGCATGTACTTCAAAAAAAACAACCTTAAACTAGTCTATAAAATCGAATAGTGAATAATCAATATTCTTGACAAAAATTGATTTATTTTTGAATTATTACTTTTCAATTTCCGGAAAGTATGATTACTGGAACATGTTCAACCCGTATCTATAATCATCACTGATGTTTTGAGTTATTTCAAAACAATGAATAAAGAATGATTTTCAGATGAGAAAGAAATTGACAATTATTTTAAAATACAATTTTAGAGTTACTCAGCAGCAGTTAGCAACAAAATACAATTATAACGCTTTATTATTTCTAGATTATTAGATATCAGTTTATCAGAGAGTTGGGAATTATTCAATCATATAATAAAAACCAATTAGTATTTTACATATAGCACAAAAAAATAGTCCCGCTTTTCTTGTCGATCGTAGAAACGTTTGAGCGTGCACAATTTCATTTAAAAAACGAACTGGTCGCAGTCTTTACCTCTGATTTTTTTTTCAGTACGGGAGTCACAGACCTCTAGCTAAAATCGGCCGACCATATTCCCCCCCCCCCCCCCCGTGCTTTAATTAGGTCTACAATGCTGTAATACTGTTTTAAGTATTTTTTTAACTTTATTAACTAAAATTCAAGTTCAACATGATCTAAAAAAAATACAAGCTAAAAAGACCCCCTATATTTTGATAGAATTGGTTAAATACGCACGGCACACTTTACTTAAAAAATCACGTTACACGTTATCGCGAGTGCGCTGTGGGGAAAAGGATAACGTCATACAACAAAAGTTGACGTAAAGATGCTGTAACGTCACAATGATCGAAAGGGGCAGAGAGTTAACCTGTTTCTGTGTAACCTCTATAGATTTAAGTGTGTACAGCATCGCCAGCTTACTTTCTCTTTGCGATATACATGTACCTAGGTTATATAATGTGTATATTGATTATATATGTACATGTATGTAATTAAGAAAAATATTCTGATCTGTGTATATTTCTCGTGCATGCAATCAAAATCGCACCAGCTCCTTGTGTATATTTTTGTTTACAAGATATATACCTATGTTTCTATAGCTTGCCTTTGCGTCAACGAGTTTTGAGTCTCTGACCCCATTAGATCGATCGATAGGATCAAGATATTCGTATATTATATGTGTGTAATGTATATAAAGCATAGGGTTTGTTTATTCATTTTTTCACATCATATATTTGGGAAATGCATGATTGTTTAGATGATTTTAAAATTATTTTGTTAAGTAAATCATACTACGGCGCAGATTAACACGTTCAATAGCAGATGTGTTACAGTGCATCATTTGTATGCTTTTCAGCCGAAATGAAAAAGCTCTACATATGATAATGCATGCTATAGAAATATATTAAGTATAACTAGAAGTATAAACGAGCGTCCTAATATTTGCATCTTCGCTAGCCAAGGGTTCATGATCCGCTCCTTTCCTCTTAGAGAAGAGTGGGGTGGAAATAAATCCTAGGCTAGCGAGAGGAGAGGAGCGGATCGTAAACTCTTGGCCAACGAGAGGAGAGGAGAGGATCATAAACTCGATCACTTTGCTAACGAGAGGTAAGGAACGGATCGTAAACTCTCGGCTAACGATAAGAAAGGAGCGGATCGTAAACCCTTGGCTAACATGAGGAAAGGAGAGGATCGTAAACCTTCGGCTAACGAGAAGAGAGGAGAGGATCGTAAGCCAATGGGTTAGCGACGATGTCATATTTGACCATATTTTGTACAATCACAATTTTATACTCTTAATACTCTTAAGGAAGTACATGTATGCACACCACCCTTTATATCACTTTGCGCACGACACTTTATACAATATACATCTAGCTGAAATTCTTTCACACGGTACTGAATATTTTGCACACATTACTCTAGACATTTGTATAATGCTGTGTATGTATGAAAGTATAATAAACATGAAATATATTATATTTGTTTCAACAATATTCAAGTTTACATGATACAAATCCGGTATGTGTCTGCTACATATCTTTTTACATTATCCATTTCGTAGCGTACGTTTTTATCTAGACTGTAAACATTTATTGTCTTATAAAAATGTTTTACTTACAATTTTTGAATTGTATAAAACCAAATAAAAGTCAGAAATTTCATCAAACTGGACCGAATGAAAGCGAGATTAAAGAACTAATGTAGTTGTAGGCAGATTTAATATTTTGGAGAAAAAATTTATTTATTTATTTATTTATTTATTCATGACTAATCTTAATTGGTCGTTGATTCTATCCTGGCTTAGTTAGGCTACGTGATGTAAATTTTAAAAAACTTGTAATTTTTAAGCATTTGCATCTCATCACAGCGGTTCCTTAGATACCGCGGTATGCCCTAGAAGATGTACATGTAAGATGTATTCATTGTATATTATATCGTATATATATAGTGAGAAGCAAACATTGCAATATTACTGTTATATAAAAGTCACTCGATATGTAAAATAGAACCGCAGAATGGTGCCCCCATCCCTAAACGTCACCACCTCTTTCTTATTTAAAAAAAAAATAAGTGTATTTTGGTTTCGTTCTGGCGCCACTGAGTTCTGTACAATGCAGTATACAATGTATAAGCACATGATTCCGCCTGAAATAATATAAAACTGATTATTCATTTTCCACACGGCACCTCAATGTGTCATGGGTTATCAGGCGACCTAACTGTACTGCTTCCACAGGGTCAAATTTCTATACATTAAATATACATATACACGTATACTATAGAGCATATGTATATAACTGCATATATATGATTATAGCATATACATATTGAATACAACATTTTTAATTTTTTTTAAGTTGACATATATGCATGTATATGTACTTTCAAAACAATTGAAACATCAAGAAGAGACTGTTGTTGAACTAGAAACTTCTATACATTTTGCGCACGCCATTGTATATACGCCTATCGACTTTTTTGCACATGATACTGAATATTTGTATACGTGTGCATAGTGAACTGTATACTTTATACAATCTGTGAGCGAACACACAGTCGTTTGTTTAGGAGAACGCAAAGGAGGTAGGTCCTGTATACTTATGTATATGCATTCACTCCGGAAGAGCCGAACTGTCAGCTTTCATGATATTAAAAACATCATTATGCTTAATTATTCTAAAAGCTTAGAATTATTGGTAATTTGATACGGTTATTGATTAAAAATGAATAATGCTTTTTATCTTAAATTTTGAGTTAATTTCAGAAACTCCCAGTCTAAGAAAATATGTCTGATCCATGTAACTGCATTGAAAGTAAGTCATGAGTAGCTATTTAATGAATTCACGTGTTGTAAACAAATTCCATCGACACGACGAAAGTAAACAAACTGAGTTGTCGCACTTTGATTGATTCAGAGAGAGAGAGAGAGAGAGAGAGAGAGAGAGAGAGAGAGAGAGAGAGAGAGAGATTTACACGTGTACACTTGATATTCAGTTATTTTTTATGCAATTATATTTTGCAACTGTTCATTTCTTTATCAGCCGGAACATGTGTCTGCTCTGGTTCGTGTCCAGCAACAGGATGAAAATGTGGACCCAGATGTAAATGTGGTAACGGATGTAAATGTTCAGGGTGCAAAGTGAAGTGTAACTGCAGCGGTAAGTTTTTGATCGATTGATTTTTAACAACCCTAGAATAGAAATGCATTTAATTTGAGGGACGTACATTAACAGACGATATTCAGTAGGTGCAATATAGTTCTTCAATGAGTGTTTGTAAGACTCGTACTAAGATCGTATTTAAAAAAAAAGTGGCACCTATATGTAACGTAGAGAATAATGCAATTTCTATAAAACGCTTCCACTACGAGTTTTGTGTAGTCATCTACATGAGAAGATTAAAAGATCTGATTTTAATCAAATTACCTCTGTTTATTTTTTTTTTTAATATATAAACTGTGTTAATCGACAATCCATTCTATCTTCACGTTGAAATGTTTCATTTATTATTATCAAACCATTGATTTTCTTTTGACAGGATCTTGTGGTTGTGGTAAAGAATGCACTGGACCGGAAACTTGCAAATGCGAAAACGATTCCGGATGTGACTATAAGAAATGAGTACATGTAATCAAAGGACCAATGACGGCCACACTCCAGTATTCCGTTTTGTTTCTCCTTGATGTATTTTAATGTTATTGTAAGCATAATAAAATAATTCCAAAAATCCACAAAGTCTTTGAATTGTTTTAGCAGGCCATTTTTGCATGTGAATATACAGAATTCAGACTTCATAAAATGAATGTAAAAATTAAATGCACATGCATCTTATACTAATTATTTACAAAATATATTATAAAATTATTTTAATATTCAATAAATCCAAAACCATGTGGAACATTTTTTAGGTAATAGATATACAGGTTTTTTTGTTTAGGGTGGTGCTCTGTTTGACACATGTATGCTCAGTTTAACCAAATAAAACGTGAGACACATATAAGGATAAAGTATAGTGTTCCGTTATTGCCAATCGCACCTTCGCACTTTCGTCTTTAGGGCGAAGATGCGACAGTGCGAAGTTGCGAAGGAGAAAATGCGAAGTTGCGAAGGCCAAAGTGCGAAGATGCCACGGCGAAGCGCGAAGATGGAAAGGCGAAAGTGCGAAGTTGCGAAGGCGTATAATAGTATAGTAGTGTAGTAGTATTGCTTCTTCGCCTTCTCAACTTCACACCCATCCGCATCTTCGCGCTTCGCCGTCGCATCTTCGCACTCTCGCCTTCGCAACTTCACACTTTCGCCTTTCTTGTTCATCAATGAATTTCCATTATTTTTAATTAGTTAGGTGCAAAGTCAAGTGTAACTGCAGCGTTAAGATTTAAACAGACTATGAGTCTTGTAGAGACATCTACGTAAAACTTCATTAATTTACCTTTGTTTTAAAAAAAGTGTTTTTTATTTCTTACTGTGATAATCGACAATTCCTTTTGTATCTTCATTGAAATGTACAGTAATTATCTATCAAAATCAAAATCAAAATACTTGATTTTCTTTTGGCAGTATCTTGTGGTTATGGTAAAGTATGCACTGGACCGGAAAAATTGCAAATGCATAAACGATTCAGGATGACTATAAGAAATGAGTGGATGTAATCAAAGGACCTATGACGGCCGCACTTCTGTATTCCGTTTTCTTTCTCCTCAATATATTCTTAAGTTATATTTAGCATAATTAAATAAATCCAAAAATTTACAAACTCTTTGAGTTTTATTTAGAAGGCCATTTTTGCAGATGGATATACAGCATTCAAACTGATTTAGATGAATGTAAAAATAACATGTGTCTTGTACTTATAATTATCTCATGATATATCATGATATTGTTAAACGCTCAGTAGTATTGAGAACAACGGTTTCGGGTGAATTAAAACTTATGTACGAGGAAAAAAAGACTGATGGAGTGAATTTGATTTTATTGTCAATTTTCAACATTACATGTGCAGTTTTTCAAAATTGATTCCTTTGTTTGAAATTTTTTTTTGAAAAATTGGAAGGATGGAAGCATTGCCGGTCCAATTACTTGGTGATACAGAAATTAATATGATATCATGTCAGCAAACAGCAATGGTAAAATGATGTGGTTTGGGGTGGGGGTCAATCAAAAAAAAAACAACTTAAGTGTTTATACGTAAGACGTACATTGTAAAATTAATTCTCATTTTATTTGTGAAAATGAAACATATTTTTCATCATCGCTAAAAATAGACTATGCTGTTATCATACAAAATCTTTTAGATACGATACATTTTTTATTTGTATATACGAAACACACGCCAAAAGTGTTCTGTATCGTAGTAATTGTTCAGTAGACTCCAAATGAAAACATGTCATGTCTCAAGGAATTTAAACAAAAGATAAAATAATTGATTGACACAGATGTTTGATTAGCCAATGAAAAAGTGGATTATGTTTTGAGTTAGATTATCGAAATATGTTTTAATCGTTAAAATTTTACTCTATTTGATCTAAAAATTGCTTTGTACTTTACAGCAGAAAAAAACGAACGGCTCTTGCCTTTTCATCAGGAATCTCAAGAGTATTGGTAAAATGCATCTTATGGTGGACCAGGCAGGGTCGGACATACCAAGGTCTGGGGCAGGGAATCTAATATTAGAGGGAAATTTCAACAACAAAACCTTGAATTGGCGGAATGTATCCAGAGAAAAGGGAGGGGAGTCGTACGCAAGATTTGGAGGGGGAGGGGCGCCGGTGTATGGAATAAAAGAGACCCCGATAGAAATTTGATCAAGGTCATTTTTGTTTACAGAGAAATGTGACTGACTTTATTGTTTAATAACTGGTTATTTTCTTAGAATGTACATCCTCGTGGTAATGGTAGTCGTTTTGGTAAAGACTCTTTAGAATTTCCATTGTCTTTGTCTGTGATAACACTCCAAATCAAATTCATTACGTATAGTTCAATAATTTAATCGATGGCTCAATTGATGTACTTTTTGGCGCAAGCAGGGGTTGCATAATTATACGAAATGAAATAACGAAAAAATGTTGATAAATTAATATTTAAATGTACAATTTAGGAAATTAATACATACATAAGGAATAAGTAATTACCTTTAAATCTTAAATATTATGAGATGATCATTACGGTATTGGCGTCATGAAATTAATCATAAACCTCTTCAGGTTTTCTCGAACATTATGATAATGATTACCTCGAGGTTAAAAGGACGAGTGCTTTTTTTATTGCCTGTTGTCCTTATATTCATATGCCCGTCCGACTGTCTGATTCATTAAAAAAAATTCTACACAAAAGTTTACACTATCCTGCATCTTTTGAATAAGATATATTTAAGATCAATCAAGAGCCATTGAAAGCATTTTAACATGCCTATACAATGAACCTTGTTACACAACAGAATACATAATTATCAAAATGTGGATTAATAAAGAAACAATATTAAAGAGGCTATGATGTTCTATGACTGTAAAAGCAAAACACAAATATGCATGCTGAAACCATCATTTTACAACATATTCTTTAAAGGTTTCTTCAAGGAGAAAGTTTACAAAATTTCATTGTGATTAAAATCAAGATCAGGTTTGCGAGATCAGTTTTGCAGCATGCGTCAGAAAAACTGGATTAAGTATGATTATCTTCTTTGTCAGGGGGATGCGATCTTTCTTTTTTCGCTTCTTGGGAACTTGAGTCCCGCACATAGGATTTGTCTGTTGCTTTTAAACCTGAATTTTACTTACTGTATGGTTTTTTTACCTTTTCCGGAACCTGAGTTCCACTCACTGGATATTTTTCCTTCTTCGAAACCTGAGTCCCACTTACAGGATTTTCCCCATTTTCGGAACTTAAGTACCACTCACGGGATATTTCCGTTTTTTTGGAGCATGAGTCCCTCTCACAGGATTTCTCTGGTTTTTTAGAGCATATGTCCCTCTCTCGGGATTTCTATACGTCTTCAGAGCATTTATCCCAATCACAGGATTTTTCCGCTTCTTTGGAGCGTGAGTCCCATTCATGGGATTTTCCCGCTTTTTTGGAATCTGAATCCCGCACACAGGATTTGTCTGTTGCTTCGAAACTTGAATTCCACTCACGGTATATTCTTTTACCTTTTTCGGAACCTGAGGTCCGCTCACTGGATAATTTCGCCTCTTCACAACCTGAGTCCCACTTACAGGATTTTTTCTCTTTTTCTGAACCTGAGTTCCACTCACGGGATATTTCCGATTTTTTGGAGCATGAGTCCCTCTCCCAGGAGATCTCTGCTTTTTCAGAGCATATTTCCCAATCACAGGATTTTCCCGCTTTTTTGGAACGTACGTCACACTCATAGGATTTGTCAACTACTTGTGAACTAGAGTCCCACTCACGAGAATCTTCCGTTCCTATTGAGCATGATTCCCGCTCTCTGGATTTATTAGCTTTTCCGGAGCACGAGAACCACTCACTGGATTTTTTCGCATTGCTGATAGATGAGTTAGGGGTTTCTAGTTTACCTTCTGTTGTTTCATTTTGAATGACAATGAAATTTACATTATTTTCAGTTAGTTTAGCACTAAATAATGTACCAAGGGAAATTATTTTTTCAACCCCACAGCTCACTTCAGCACGAAGGTCAAAGTTCATTTGAATTAAAGGCAAGCCATTTACTGCTTCTAGTACTTTATTAGTTTTTAAACAGTTTAGGACATGTTCCGTTTCTTTATTAGATGAATCTGTTGATACTATTTTTTCTAACCAGTGTGTAAGGTACAGCTTTCTGTGTTCTAATAATCTTAGTGATCCCTCCAGTTTCTGTCTAGCATGCTTAGAAACCTCTGCCAATTTATCCAAGTATGTCTTTTCTTGAGTTTTTAATCGATTAACCATTTCTTCAATCATTTTTGTGATTTTCTCAGTTAATATGTCCTTTTTGTCATCTATATCAGAAACGTTTTGTTTTTCCTTTTGGACAATAGTCTCAATCTTTGATATAAGGTCTTTGATCTCTTGAACAAGTTTTACTTTCGTTTCATCTGAAAACGTGTCAACTGCCTTTAAAAGTGTAGAAATTTTTTCACAATGCATATGTTCATTAACAATACAGAGAGAACAGCATCCTGTCTGGTGAGTTCCACACACAAACTCTATATTTCTGTTCTCGTGTTTTTCACAACATTTCAAAATATCTGTCTCTAATTGTTTCAAAGATTTGGTATAATCAAGTCCACAATTCGTTATAGGAAGTACCTGATGGGTCTGCAACGCTTTATATTTTCTATGGTTTTGACTACATCTCTCACAAAGAGAATCTTCGCACTCCACGCACCAGCTTTCTGCTTTTATGTCAATATCACAATCTATTTTGCATGGTCCACACAAAATGTTGGTCAATGAAGTATGTTTTCGTATACAACTACTTAAAAACAAATTCTCTTTGAACCTGCTCGCCCAATCTTCAATAGGATATTGACGCAAAACCCCTGGTGCTGGCACGAACGCCTGACACACTGGACAGGGAAATCCCAGAGCTGGGTCACAGTCTTTACACGACGACTGGATGTGGGCGGATAAACAACGATGACAAAATGTATGTGTACATGGCAAAAACCTCGGAGTCTGAAACTTTTCAAAACAAATTGGACACACTGTGAAATCCTCACTAGCATCGAAATGATGTGATGTTGCCATCGTTCTAAAAAACTATAAACGAAAGTAAAAAATATTATGATCAGATATTCTTTGTACCTGGAATCAAAGTCACGAGTAGACCAGCACCTAGTGTATCTGTTTGTATAAGATATCAGTTTATCTATGTACACATAACACACCCCTCTGCTTTAGAGTTTTGAAAGACCCTAGTCCCTTTAGAGCAATCGCTATGACTAAAATAAATCATACATATAAAATGTACATGTACGAATCATAGGTTTTAATAGGAATCATAGGGTTTGCTAATCTAGATAAACTGTTATACTAACTAAACTAAATCATAAGTATATTTAGTTAAGTTGATTTCAGATTTTGTTTTCTTTAGCGGACCTTGACTCTGATGCAGAACGCTTACATTACTTAAATTATTATGAATTAACGTCAAACGTATATTTTTATCAGCAAAAATAAAACAACCTCTGAAAAAATATAATGCATGCTATTAACATTAGTTATGCATAAAAATATGCTGTAATACAAAGGAATAAATACAGTATATATCATGCCATATAATTGCGCTGATTCAACAATTTTTTTTCCGGCGGGGGAAAGGGGGGGGGTTTCCAAGGCATAATTGTGTTTCCCAGGAAGATCCGAGGCCTATTTTCGATACAGTTACCATGTGACCATGTGAATTTAATAAATTTGATATTTCCAGGAAGTGCTGTCAAGCCTCCCCCCGGACTCTCCCTCTAAATCAGCGCATGCATATATAAACTATTGAAAGATCTCCGTTGAATCACAAGGAAGACATGCACACTTTTGCGCACGACACTTTATACATCTGTTTAAAATTTATTCACACGGTACTGAATATTTTTGCACACATAACTCAAGACGTGTGCATAATGGTGTATACATAAACATACATGTGCATCAACTCTGTATTCATTTGACGATCGATATACAAATTCAGTGATATGTGTGCTATATATTTTCTACATTTCTGATTTCGAAGCATACGCGATTATCTAGACTGTAAACATTCTATATACTGTATGTACATGCATTATACTCGTGTGTTGAATATATTTAAACTCAGTTAGAATCAAATATTTCGTTGCGAGGTGCGGAATCAAAGAAAAAGATAGCGAGTGTAACGTTAACTCATATTTAATATATTCATGTGTATAATCATATTTAATATAGTCAGTAAGCATAGTAAGTGTATGTGAAACTGGCCGTGGGTAAAATATTATAATTTCCTGGCAAAGAAATTATTTCTATTTGTGCTCTAAATTAAAATAAATACGTCTACCAAACATTTCATTCATTCTCTCTTTCTCTTTCTCTCTCTCTCTCTCTCTCTCTCTCTCTCTCTCTCTCTCTCTCTTACACACACACAAATTCTATTTGAGGTTTCGAGTAGGCATCCGCCCGATGAAGTCACCTTACCATGCTGAATGCTTTACAACTGCCAACCTAAATAAAAAAAAAACTGGGTCAAACGAAAACTTTTACAGTAATTGTGAACATCTAGTATTTATCCTCCCCATCAGCAAAACACATACACACACAATTTTAGAAAACCCTCATAGTCCCTCTTTTTTCATGTTTTTCCTTCTTAGGAGACATTGCACCCCCTCCAACGTGCCTGAAGCGAAAATTAGAAAAAAAACAATCATCTAAAGGCAGTATAAGTGTACAACTACATACAATTGCTCTATGGTATCAAACAGTGTAATGTCATTTTTTTCCATTAAAAATTATTTTTCATGTTCATAAACTGAATTTAAATTATTTCTATTTAATTACCTGTAGTTATCAGGGTGCAAAGTCTAATGTAACTGTAGCGTTAAGATTTAAACAGGTGTTTGTAAAATCATACCAAGTAAGAAATAAGATAAACTGTTTATATAACGTAACATGCAAGACTACTGCAATATCTTTAAAACGCTTACACTATGAGTCTTGTGGAGACGTAAGACTTAATTAAATTATCTCTGTTTTAAAAAAGAGTGTTTCTTTTAATTTGTTACTGTGATAATCGACTATTCCTTTTGTATCTTCATTGAAATGTACAGTAATTATTTAAAATAATCAAAATACTTGATTTTCTTTTGGCAGGATCTTGTGGTTATGGCAAAGGATGCACTGGACCGGAAAATTGCAAATGCCAAAACGATTCCGGATGCCTATAATAAATGAGTAGATGTAATCAAAGGACCTATGACGGCTACATTTCTGTATTCTGTTTTGTTTCTCCTCGATGTATTCTTAAGTTATAATTAGCATAATAAAATAAATCTAAAAATTTACAAACTCTTTGAATTTTATTTTGAAGACCATTTTTGCAGATTGATATACAGCATTCAAACTGATTTAGATGAATGTGAAAATAACATGTGTCTTGTAATTATAATTATCTCATGATATATCATGATGTTGTTAGACGCTCGATGGTATTGAGAACAACGTTTTCGGGTGAAATAAAACTTATATGTATAAGGAAAAAAAGACTACTGGAGTGAATTTGATTTTATTGTCAATTTTCAACATTACATGTGTAGTTTTTCAAAATTGTTTGAGGTTTTTTTTTTGAAAAATTGGAAGGGTGGAAGCATTGCCGGTCCAATTACTTGGTGATACAGAAATTAATATGATATCATGTCAGCAAACAGCAATGGGACAATGATGTGGTTTGGGGTGGGGGTCAATCCAAAAAAAAAAACAAACTAGATCTTTGAGCATGAAAGGAGAGTATGCGTTAGGTTTAACTTCTGTAGCCGTTCATTGTTCTTAAGTTACTACATGTATACGTTACACATACGTTGTAAAATTAATTATCATTTTATTTGTGAAAATGAAACATATTTTCCATCATCGCTAAAAATAGACTATGCTGTTATCATATAAAATCTTTTAGATACGATACATTTTTCATTTGCATATATACGAAACACACACCAAAAGTGTTATGTATTGTAGTTATTGTAAAGTAAACTTCAAATAAAAACATGTCATGTCTCAAGGAATTTAAACAAAAGATAAAATAATTGATTGACACTGATGTTTGGTTTAGTCAATGAGGAAGTGAGTTATGTTTTGAGTTAGATTATCAAAATCTGTTTTAATAAAAGCATTTGGTCGCCATATTAGTTTCGATCGCTCCTCAACTGCCACTGGCGTATATATAGCAGTCGAGAAAGTTACGGTCGGTTGCTTTCCGATAGAGACATTCAGATTGCGTGGACTTCTAAATGCATGAACTACACATCGAAGTAAAATGTTTATAAAAAATAATAAAGGAAACTACAATCAATAAAACACAAAATATATTTATTCTTTGAAAGAATGGTTCCGTATTATTTTGCACAGATAGTGCTGCCTTACTTCGCATGCACTTCGAACACGTGTCTCGTTCATACAGAGTGCATAACGTCTGCATCTCTTTGAAGATCCCGGCGGCACTACATCCAACACAGTATATAAATGATGGTAATTCCAAAAAAGTAACAACGTAACATCGTTTCCATCGGTTTCTACAAAAACACTCCATTCCTAAAATCCATGCTCATCTGCCACAATGTGTGGTTTGCGCATGTGCGATGTCACAACATATACAGGAAAACGTTCTAAAATTATCGAGGATTTTTGAAATATGTGTGACTGGATTTCAGTCTGGCTTATTTCGTATTTTATTGGATATTCCTGACCAGTGCAGTGGTTGTCATATTATTTTTGTTCAAAACGCGTTCTACAAGTCTTTTCGTCCTACAATGAAGCGCATTGAAGTGGTAAAAGTTTTCGTTTGAATGGAATGTTCTAAACTTTGTATCGAATGTCAATTGTTACAGAAGACACGCCCATTTCTTTTGAAACGAGGAAAACAGTAATCGTAACAATGCTTTCGGGAACCGCTCCTCTCCTAAACAACACAAGCAGGGCTGCGTTCAAGATCGTAGCAGCTAGCTTAGCCGCTAGGTTGTAGATATCGAGGTCTATTGAACGGGCCGCTAGGTTAGCCGCTAGGTCTCTGATTTGAGGTTGGAAATATCCAACTAAAGACTTATTACATCGACAAGCGGAAATATACATGTTAAAATTCATTAAAACTTACAGGATGAACAAACTATCACTAAATAAATAGATTTCATGTTTGTTACAAAACCCGGTGGTAACTAAAGAGGCCATCTTAAATTTGGTGCTTAGCATAAAATATTTAGGCTACGAATATCTACGTAGTTGCTAGGTTAGCTTACCGTTTAACAGCGTAGCTGCTACGTAGCCCTACGTAGCAGCTATGATCTTGAACGCAGCCCTGTTTTCCTCGTTTCAAAAGAAATGGGCGTGTCTTCTGTAACAATTGACGTTCGATACAAAGTTTAGAACATTCCATTCAAACGAAAACTTTTACCATTTCAATGCGCTTCATTGTATGTAACGTGTTCGGGTAAATGAAATATCCGAATGCGGTGAAGCATGAATAGTGCTATCGGCCTTATATAGGGGGTTTCTAGCAATGAGCAGAACAATAGAAATTGACAACTTATATGGTGGTAGTCGGAGATAAAAGGGAAATAATACGTATTTATGAATTCATGTCAGCTTTAAAATTTTACTGTATTTGATCTAACAATTGCTTTGTACTTTACGGCAGAAAATAACGTACAGTTCTTGCCTTTTGATCGTGAATCTCAAAACTATTGATAAAATGAATCTTTTGGTGGACCAGGCAGGGTCGGACATACCAAGGTATGGGGCAGGGAATCTAATATTAGGGGGAAATTTCAACATCAAAACCTTGAATTGATGGATGGTAACCACAGAAAGGGGAGGGGAGTCGTACGCAAGAATGGGAGGGGGTGGGGGCGCCGGTGTAGGGAATAAAGGAGACCCAGATAGAAATTTGATCAAAGTCATTTTTCTACAGGAAAATGTGACTAACTTTGTTGTTTAATGATCATTATTTTCCTAGAATTTACGTCCTTATGGATATGGTAGTCTTTCTGGTAAAGACTATTTAGAATATTGATCCTGCATAATTTGATACATGGTAGAAAACTATTTTTTGGTGCAATATTTCTATCTCAGTTGGATTTTAGACAAGGGTTGAAGCAAATCACATTGCTTCGATTTATGATTTTTTATCACTTCTTTTTTTTACAATTTCCATAGTCTCTCTCTGTGATAACACTCCGAATCAAATTTATTACGTATAGTTCAGTAATTTAATCTATGGCACAATTGACGTACATTTTGGCGCAAGCAGGGTTTGCATCATTATATGAAATGAAATAACGTAAAAATGTTTATAATTCAATATTTAACCGTACAATTCTCGAAATTTATACATACATTGGAAATAAGTAATTACCTTTTTATCTTACATATCATATTATGAGGTGATCATTACGGTATTGGCGTGATGAAATCAATCATAAACCTCTTCAGGTTTTCTTGGATTTGATCACGTCTCGAACATTATGATAATGATCACCTCATAATGCTCAAAGCGTGTTAAATAGCTTACCGAGGTTAAAAGGACGAGTACGCTTTTTTATCGCCTGTTCTTTTTACATTTATGTGTCCGTCCGACTGTCTGATTCATAAAAAAAATTCTACACAAAAAGTTACACTATCCTGCATCTATTGAATAAGATATTTAAGACCAATCAAGAGTCATAGAAACCATTTTAACATGCATGTACATTGTACAATGAACTTTGTTACACAACAGAATACATAATAATCAAAATGTGGATTATTAAAGAAACAATAATAAACAGGCTATGATGTCCCATGACTGTAAAAGCAAAACACAAATATGCATGCTGAAACTCTAATTCTACAACATGTACTATAAAGTTTGTTTGTTTGTTTTACAATTTTCTTCAAAGAAAAATTTCACAAAATTTCATTGTAATCAAAATCAGGATCAGGTTTGCGAGATCAGTTTTGCAGCATGCGTCAGAAAAACTGGATTAACTATGATTATCTCCTCGGTCATGGGGTTGCGTTCTATCTTTGTATCCTCTTTTTGCAATACCTATGTGGGAATAAATGTATGTGGTCAGTGTTGTATGATCTGGCTTATTATATCTTATGGTATCTCACTCCTTAATGTTGTTATATCAAGAATTTCTCGAGAAGTATATCATTGAAATCTATAGACAAAACATACAAAGAAAAGGGGGGGGGGGGGCAGTATTCATCCCTCTGAGTTATGGCAAACTGAATTTGTCCTTTTTGTACCTAAAACGCAAATTTCAGCCCTATTGGCAATAGTTGTCAGTATTTTTAAGTAAGCAAAATTGTTTCATCAAAAATTGTTTTGTTTTTATTATGCACAATGATCAGTTTAAATAGAGAGATTACAAAAAAATTCGGTATGAAGCTGTATAAATTTTTTCGCGACCTTTTTGCACTTAAAACAGAAAATTTCTTTAATTGTACCATTTTAATAAAAGCTTGGACTTTGGGTAGTTGTGTCAAACGGCAATGTGACGTAGACATGTCTATTTCATTGCTAGCCTGTCGGCCACGGCTATTTAAAATCAACAAGATTTTCTGGCTTTTGAGATAAAACTACGCAATAGGTGTATATTTCGCTTGAAACCAGCGTCATTTTTAACTTGATTTGACGCAAGAAATAGATAGTTACGTTCTACTGAAAGTCCGTCTAAGTCTTACAATTTGATTTGGAATAAAAGCATTTTGAATATCAAGAATTTTATAAAATTAATTCAGTTTGCCTAGATATGTATTCAGTATTATTTTGACATAATAAAACATGGTGGTCAGTGATGTCAAATTTTAGATAGAGGGCTTCGAAGGAAAATTTCTATCAAAATTTGGCTTACAAAATTTCAGACATTTTCTATATATTTGCATGATTTTATGCTAAAAGTCTATCACACTCTCAAGATTTAATTTTGTACATGTTACACAGAATCTATAGAATATGTTCCAAACCTATCAAATGTTAAAATTTGTTAATGATTAAAGTATAGTAAAAAGAAACATATATTGAAATTTCATAAATTGCTTGATTTCTGTCATTTTCGTCTAAAAAACCTTCCACACGATAAAATATTTCCCCAAAAAACTTGTTTGTTTATTAAATTCAAATGGGTTTTCTTTATGAATGTTGTGTAATTATGAACTAATTATGAATGTTGTGTTATTATGAACTAATAATCTTTCTGTGCTGATTAAATAAATAAAATCATACCCATTTTATATGTAATGCTCATGTGCGCGATGAAATCAAAACGTGACGCGTGAGATACCTTAATAAAAGATTTAAAGTAACAATAAAAGTAACCCTCGACCCCCGAGCTACTAAACCTTAATCCTCAACACGCTCTTCTTGTTAATGCAAAAAGGGGGTACAATTTTCCAACATAGGAGAGTCAAAAAGTACAGACTTAATTAATAATATGTTTTTTTTATGGTTGAAAAACACCGTACTTGTTGTAGAATAAGGGTTTGGACTACTTTCACGTATAGCATTTTAGCTTTCAATGAAAACCGAGGTAAGGTTTTTTCCACACTTGTTTGATGAGCCGAAACCGCTGGATTTGATCGAATGGGTGTAAGGTGAACAAAAGTCGTCTTTAGTGATTGAGTCCAACACGATTTTTCTGCTTTTTTTTTTTTTGGAGCATATGTCCCACTCATATATTTTCGGCTTTGTTTTTACCACAAGTCCCACTCATGGCATTTTCCCGCTCTGATTTTAATGAGTCCCACGCATTTTCCGCTTTTTTCGGTAACACAAATCCAACTCGCGAGAATGTTCCGCTTTTTTGGAGCCTAAGTGCCACTCACAGGTTCCTTTCGTTTTGGGACGCAAGAATCCAATTCATTGGAGTTTTCCTCTTTTTCGGAACATACGTCCCACTTACGAGATTTCACCGTTTTTGGGGTCAAACATGAGTCCGATTTACAGGCTACTTCTGCAGTTTTCAAGCATATGTCCCACTCAGGGGATTTTTCCACTTTTTGGGAGCATGAGTCCCATTTACGGGATTTATCTGCTTTTTGAGAGCATGAGATCCGAAATCCGGATTTTTCAACTTCTTGGGGTAACGGGTCCCATTTACAAAATTTTCCCGCTTTTTTGGAACGTGAGTCCCACTCATTGAATTTTTCCACTTTTTGGAAACCTGTGCCCCACTCCCGGGATTTTCTCACTTCTTGGGAATCCGGCAAACAGGATTTGTCTGTTGTTTCATAACCTGAATTCCACTCACGGTATATTGTTTTACCTTTTTCGGAACCTGAGTTCATCTCACTGAATTTTTTCTCTTTTTTGAAACCTGAGTTCCACTTACAGGATTTTCTCCCGTTATCGGAATTTGAGTTCCACTCACGGGATATTTCCGCTAATTTGGAGGAGTCTCTCTCACGGGATTTCTCTGCTTCTTCAGAGCATATGTCCCTCTTACGGGATTTTACTGCTTCTTTAGAACATACCGGTACGTCCCAATCACAGGATTTTCCCCCGTTTTCGAAACTTGAGGTCCACTCACGGGATATTTCCGCTAATTTGGAGCAAGAGTCTCTCTCACGGGATTTCTCTGCTTTTTCGGAGCATATGTCCATCTCACGGGATTTTTCAGCTTTTTTGGAACGTACGTCACACTCATAGGATTTTTCCACTTTTTTTGAACTTGAGTACAACTCACGGGAATCTTTCGTTCTCATAGAGCATGATTCCCACTCACTGGATATTTCAGCTTTTTCGGAGCACGAGAACCACTCACTGGATTTTTTCGCATTGCTGATAGATGAGTTGGGGGTTTCTAATTTACCTTCTATTGTTTCATTTTGAATGTCACTGAAATTGATATTATTTTCAGTTAGTTTAGCACTAAATAATGTACCAAGGGAAATTATTTTTTCTACCCCACAGCTCACCTCAGCACTCAGGTCGAAGTTCATTTGAATTAAAGGCAAGCCTTTTACTGCTACCAGTACTTTATTAGTTTTCAAACAGTTTAGGACATGTTCCGTTTCTTTATTAGGTGAATCTGTTGATACTATTTTTTCTAACCAGTGTGTAAGGTACAGCTTTCTGTGTTCTAATAATTCTAATGATCCCTCAAGTTTCTGTCTAGCATGCTTAGAAACCTCTGCCAATTTATCCAAGTATGTCTTTTCTTGAGTTTTTAATCGAATAACCATTTCTTCAACCATTTTCTTTATCATCTCAGAGAATGTGTCACTTCTGTCATCTACTTCAGAAATGTTCTGTTTCTCATTTAGGATAATTGTCTCAATTTTCGATAAAAGGTCTTTGATCTCTTGAACAAGTTTTACTTTCGCTTTATCTGAAAACGTGTCAACTGCCTTTAAGAGTGTATAAATTTTTTCACAATGCTTGTGTTCCTTTACAACACAGAGAGAACAGCATCCTGTCTGGTGAGTTTTACACACAAACTCGATATTTCTGTTCTCGTGTTTTTCACAACATTTCAAAATATCTGTCTCTAATAGTTTCAAAGATCTGGTATAATCCAGTCCATAATTAGTTATAGGAAATATCTGATGGGATTGCAATGCTTTGTATTTTCTATGGTTTTGACTACATTTCTCACAAAGAGAATCTTCGCACTCTACGCACCAGCTTTCTGCTTTTATATCAATTTCACAATCTATTTTGCATGGTCCACACAAAATGTTGGTCAATGAAGTATGCTTTCGTATACAACTACTTAAAAACACATTCTCTGGGAACCTGCTCGCCCATTCTTCAATAGGATATTGACGTAAAATCCCAGGTGCTGGCACAAATACCCGACACATTGGGCAGGGAAATCCGAGGGCTGGGTCACAGTCTTTACACGACGACTCGATGTGGGCGGATAAACAACGATGACAAAATGTGTGTGTACATGGCAAAAACCTCGGAGTCTGAAACTTTTCAAAACAAACTGGACACACTGTGAAATCCTCACTAGCATCGTAATGATTTGACGTTGCCATTTTTTCTGATTAACAAAAACGAAAGTTGGCCTAGTCTCGTTCAACGAGCAATCAAAACTTCTCGTAACTTTCCGGGCTCTCTGCCGGAAAGGCCGAGAAGTTGCGATTGGTTCAACGAGATTTTTGTTAAGTCCGACATTGTTGCTTGATCCCTGGCCTATCTATAATGATTCCGCAATTTGCGGAACTCTTACATTATGGATAGGCCAGGGAAACAGCCCAACTGCAATTCTCGCGGGTCTTTCCGACAAGTTATGCCGGAAAATTCTGATGATTTGTGAAGTGTAAAGTGGGTCGATTTGATATTAATAATTATTTTAACGTAGATGCTGATTCTTATTAGTCCCCTACCTGTGAAACTGGGACTATAGTCTTTATCGCTGTCAGTCCTTCATTTTGTCCCAATTTGGTTTTCCAGACTTTTTTCGTTATGGTTTGGAAAATTTATTTGAAACTTGTTATGTGTCTGTATAATGTGAAAATAGTCTGGTAAAGTTTGAGTTTTTGTTAGGATTGATCAACTAATGATAAAGAAATTAATAAAGTACTCGTTTTTTTTTTCTAACCGAGGTCGTCCTTAAAAAACTTTCATCGAGTTTTCTTGAAATATAGTTAGCGCATTAAAAGGCATTCCTTTTAAAATAGCTGTGCCGGTAGGGTACATGTACTGATTATGCAATACTCTCATGCAGAATGCTTGTTAACATTTGAATATTTTAGAAAAGAGCAGAGCTAGCAGGGGCGGATCCAGGATTTGAAGTTAGAGGGGGCGCCAGTTTTAGGCAGGGGGTCTGGGGGCCCCCAGTGGGTCCTGGGCAAATCCTGGTGGGGGCCCAGGGGGCGAAGCCCCCGGAAGCTCCTGGATTCTGCATATTTTGTAGGATAAAAATGAAGTCTTCATATTTAGACTTTTGTGATATTTCTTCTCGTAATTATACTTAAAAGCAATAAAATTATTTACAATTTTTAAAGTTTCAATTTAAACATACTTTATTGAATAAATTCAATAGGATTGGACAACAGGCATAGCCTATGTATATCCTCTACTTGGGATTTTTAAAGGTTTGTAGATTTAAGACCAGTAGTAATCCCATCAAAATCCTCTGCCTTACAGAAATATAAGAAACATTTCTTTTTATTTTTATGGGGGTCCAGGGGGGGAAGCCCCCGGAAGCTCCTGTATTCTACGGATTTTGTTGGGTAAAAATGAAGTCTTCATATTTAGACTTCTGGGATATTTCTTCTCGTTATTATACTAAAAAGAAATAAAATTATTTACACTTTTTCAAGGTTTGTAGATTTAAGACCTGCAGTAATCCCATCATGCCTTGCAGAAATATAAGAATCATTTCCTTTTGTTTTTTTCCTACGAATGGCTGTAAATTAATCAGTTTAAAAAAAATCAAGTTCAATGGGATGATGTAATGAAGTTTAAAAAAAGATAACCATGCCAGCTTGTATTATAATAAACATGGAAGCTAAAAAATCAAGCTAGTATAACCAATTACTTTAAGGTGGGTGATTAGTCACATTTGAACCCAAGGAGAGGTAACTAAAATGGGCTCTCTATGTACGTTACACCATTGAATCCACGGATTTTCTTCATACTACACCATTAAAATCAGTCGTATGTAGAGAAATCCCATGAGTTTCCAAAAAGATCTTAATTAAGACTCGCAAGTTGTACATTTTCTTTGCCAGAAGGAGTATGATTTAACTTCATTTTGACAATTTTAGGGGGGCGCGCCGGGTTTTTTAATTCTTTAACCTAATGGTTTTTGAAAAATTACTAGAGCTACCTATTGATTGACCATGAGAGAGAGAGAGATAGAGATAGAGAGAGAAAGAGAGAGTTATATTTTGAGTCTACTTTGCCAGAGAGAGACAAAACAGGGTTTAAGTGTCACTAAGTGTGCTTGTCCTTGTCAGTTCAGGAATCAGAAATGCAGTTGATGAGGTGTGACCACCCTAATGTTTAGATAACAATTAAACTAGTCCCAACAATGATCTATTAATTTAGAACAATTTCAAGCTCCAAACACAATTCATTCAAATCATGAAACAAGGTTCCCTCAAAGTCCTTTGCATATTGCCGATTATGATATTTAATCAAATTCCAATTTTCAAGATATCAATAACAACAGAATAATTAATGGCTAAAGGTGCAAGGTCAAGATTTCATCAAAACCGGTAAATTTCCATGACAAAACAAAAACCCTTTTAACATAAATTTATAGATGGAGCTCTCCCTATTGCTTATAATTTGACATCTGAATTTGAATAAGCAGTAGAAATTATAAAATGTTATTAAGGTTTTAATATTAAGTCTTAAATTTTCATATCATTTACAATGACAATACCTCTTTCACTCTAAAACAAATCAACTTGAAGAATTCATACAATATGTTTAGAATATGTTAAGAAGGGGTATCATTCATATTTTAATGAAAAAAATAATTAAAAGTAATCGATTATTAACAGATTACATGCTACAAAGTAATCGATTACAATCGATTACAAGACAAAAATGAGTGTAATCGATTAATAATTGATTACACAAAATTCCCTAATGTAATCGATTATTAATCGATTACATTTTTAAGTAATCCTGCCCATGCCTGATTGCCACCGGGAAACTTAATAAGTTTGATAAATGTCCAAACCACTTAACCAATTATTCTCATATGTTTATCGTTGTTTTATTTTGAGCAATATTTCTTAGGTAAAATGCAATTGTCTAGTACTAGTATTTATGTTACATTAAAGTTTTAAAATTCAGAGAATTTATTTTTACAAGTGAGATGTTTTTAGGGTAAAAATGTTTGATAAAATATTCATATTACATGCATTAATCAACAGATAAGTGTTTTTATTTGCAATAAAACCAATTTTTTTCAATTTTCTCATAGAAAATACAAATTATAGCATATATAAGTATAATGTCATAGTATTGTAAAGATTTCTTTAATGACCCATTTCATAAATTTTGGTGTTTCATCTACCTTAAAAACTGTTCAAAGCTAATATTAATGCAAGCGATGCATCTTTGAGAATTTTATTTTTGTTTATAAACGATGTCCCTAAAATCATTAACATATTTCTGTGTAACCTCCATAGATAAAAGCATTGCCAGTTTACTTTCTCTTTGCGTTATACATGTACCTCTGTTATATATAATGTGTATATTGATTATATATGTATGTATAATTAACAAAAATTTTCTGATCTGTGTATATTTCTGGTACGTGCAATCAAAATCGCACCAGCACCTCGTGTATATATCTATGTTTACAAGATATAGACCTATGTGTACATAGCATGCCTCTTCTTCAGCGAGTTTTGAAAGACCCTGAGTCCATGACCCCATTAGATCAAGTTATACATATATATGTATGTAATGTATATGAAGCATAGGATTAGTGTAATACTTTTCATTTTTTCCAAATCTTATATTTGAAAAAATGTGTGTTTGTTTAGATGATTTTAAAAGATTGCCTGTTTTATAAATAAATCACACTACGGCGCAAATGAACACTTTCAATAGCAGAGATGTGACCGTGCATCATTTGTTCGC
>WFKH01003881.1:14445428-14465714 GCA_016163765.1 Magallana hongkongensis | reverse complement strand
CGGGGCTCGTTCTGTTCTTTAGTGTTTGTGTCCCATTTACGGATCTCTTGCTGTTCTTTAGTGTTTGCGTCCCATTTACGGGGCTCGTTCTGTTCTTTAGTGTTTTTGTCCCATTTACGGGGCTCGTTCTGTTCTTTAGTGTTTGAGTCCCATTTACGGGAATTGTTCTGTTCTTTAGTGTTTGTGTCCCATTTACGGATCTCGTCCTGTTCTTTAGTGTTTGCATCCCATTTACGGGGCTCGTTCTGTTCTTTAGTGTTTGCGTCCCATTTACGGATTTCGTCCTTTTCTTTAGTGTTTGCGTCCCATTTACGGGGCTCGTTCTGTTCTTTAGTGTTTGTGTCCCATTTACGGATCTCGTTCTGTTTTTTAGTGTTTGCGTCCCATTTACGGATCTCGTTCTGTTCTTTAGTGTCTGTGTCCAATTTACGGATCTCGTTCTGTTCTTTTGTGTTTGTGTCCCATTTACGAGGCTCGTTCTGTTCTTTAGTGTTTGCGTCCCATTCACGGGTCTTGTTCGCCTCGATGGGCTTTGAGGGCCATTCACTGGATTTATTCGCATGGCTTGAGGATGAGTTGAGAGCTTGTGTTTTTTCTGATATTATTTCCTTTTGAATGTCACTGAAATTGACATTGTTTTCAGTTATCTCGACACTAAATAATGTACCAAGGGAATCTATCATTTCAATTCTTCTGCTCACTTTGGCACTCAAGTCAAAGCTCATTTGAATTAAAGGTAAATCTTCCACTGCTTCCAATACTTCCCTAGTAGTCAAACATTTTAGGAAATTTTCTGTTTTTATATTTGGTGAAGCTGTTAATACGATTTCTAACCAGTGTGCAAGGTACATCTTCCTTTGTTCTAATAATCTTAGTGATCTCTGCAGTTTCTGTCTAGCATCCTTAGAAATATCTGCTAATTGACCCAGATATGTCTTTTCTTGAGTTTTCAATCTATTCATTATTTCTTCAATCATTTTCTTTATCATCTTGGAGAATGTGTCCGTTTTGTCATCTAAATCAGAAATGTTCTGTTTCTCATTTTGGATAATTGTCTCAATTTTCAATAAAAGTACTTTTATCTCCCCAACAAGTTTTGATTTTTTTTCATCAGTAAACAAGTCTGCAGCATCTGATAGAGTATCAAACCCCTCACAATTCTTGTGTTCTTTTACAACACAGGCAGAACAGCATCCCGTTTGGTGAGTTTTACACAGAAACTCCATTTTTCTTTTCTCGTGCTTTACACAACAACCCAATACAGCTGTTTCTTTTTTTTCCACAGATTTGAACAAATCTAGTCCATGATTTGTTATCGGAAAAATTTGGTGGCACTGCAACGCTTTGTACTTTTTATGGTTTTGACAACATTTCTCACACAGAAAATCTTCGCATTCCACGCACCAGCTTTTTGCCTTTACGTCATCTTCACATGGTCCACACAAAATATTAGTCAATAAAGTCTGCTTTCGAATACAGCTAGTAAGAAACAAATTCTCAGGGAACCTTCTGGCCCAATCTTCAATAGGATATTGATGCAAAACACCGGGTGCTGGCACGAACGCTCGACACACTGGACAGGGGAATCCGAGGGCTGGGTCACAGTCCTTACACGACGACTCGATGTGGGCCGATAAACAACGATGACAAAATGTGTGTGTACATGGCAAGGTCCTCGGAGTCTGATACTTTTCAAAACAAATTGGACACACTATGAAATCCTCACTAGCATCGTAATGGCGTGACGTTGCCATCCTTCTAAATTAACCTATTGTAATAACGAAAGGGAAAAAAATACGATTATTCCTAATTGTACGTGCAATCAGTCACATGTAGATCAGTACATAAGTGTATATATGTGGGTACAAGATATCAGTTTATCTATGTACACATAACACACCTTTGATTTACAGTTTTGAAAGACCATTGCCCCACTGGAGCGATTGCTATGCTTGTTTCCCTTGGACTGAAATGCCACACATTTCATAAACATAGCACGTGATTGCCACATATAATATTAGGCAATATAGCCGTCATTGGCCGACGCTTCGCCTACTCATTTCGACATTTCATATTATTTAATACAGAAACCGCATGCCGTAAATATTTGGAGTAGTTGCCCTTTGAAATTCTTTAAAATTAGAGTAGTTGCCCTTTAAATATTGACGTCACATTGTTGTGTCTGGAGCGGAGCAAAATGGTAGCGTCGAAATTTGCTCCAATCTCTGCAAAGGAAAGGGAGAAAACGTTTAAAATTAAATAACAACAAAACATTGTAAGAAAACATGGGTGAAGCGAGGATTTTTAAAGAGTATTTGAAAGGTGAGATTGATAATTTCGAAGAGTTCAAATGTTTTAAAAATTGGACGATATGTTAGATAACTTGTACATGGCTTTGCGAAGATTGCTGTTTGTGAATAAATATGTCACATGATAGTCCTCGGCAAAACAAAACACTTATAAGGTTTGTTACTGACTGACTACAGAAATATATTGGGTTGATCAATCTCATAGACGGCTGGGCTTCGCCTCGCCATCTATGAGATTGATTAACCCAATATATTTCTGTAGTCAGTCAGTAACAAGCCTAATAAGTAATAAATAAATATAATCACCAATGTTCATACCATATGCCTATTAAATGTCAAGGTCATATCAAAAGGTTAAAGGTCAAACATGATGACGTCATTACGGATTTTTATTAATTTTCACCCCCGTCAAATATTCTTAAACCTCAATTTATCTAAAACCCATAATCAATTTTTTTATTGTTTTGATATATTTTAATAACGGGGTCAATTACATGTATGTATAATGTACATTTTTTAAATTTGCAAATACGATACACACACTAAAGGTGTTCTGTATCGTAACTATTGTACAGAAGACTTCAAATGAAAACTTGCCATGTCATGTCACAAGGAATCTAATAGTAAACAAGAGAGAAACTAACTGATTGACACAGAAGTTTGGATCAGCCAATGAATAAGTGGGTTATGTTTTAAGTTAGATTATCGAACTATATTTTAATCGTTAAAATTTTATTACATGTAACAATTGCTTTGTACTTTAAAGTAGGAAAAACGCACAGCCCTTGCCTTTTGATCAAGAATCTCAAGAGTATTGATAAAATGCATCTAATTGTGGACCAGACAGGGCCAGGCATGTGACAGTGAATTTGATATTAGTGGGAAATGTCAACATCATAAGTGTGTGGCGACGACGGAAAAACCTGGAATTGGTGGATGGTAACCACAGAAAGGAGAGGGGAGTCGTACGCGAGAATTGGAGGGAAGTTACGAAGAAATTTGATCAAGGTCATTATTTACAGAGAAAAAAGACTAACTTTGTTGTTCAATATTTTGTTATTTCTTAGGATTTATGTCCTTATGGTAATGGTAGTCTTTGGTAAAGACTCCTTATAATATGGATCCTGCAAAATTTCATACATGGTAGAAAACTGGTTTTTGGTGCAATAGTTTTATCTCAGTTGGATTTTTGATATGTTGGATCAAATTATATTGCTTGGATATGTAATTTTTATTACCTTATTTTCACAATATCCAGTGTCTTTGTCTGTGATAACACTCCGATTCAAATTTATTACGTATAGTTCAATAACAATAATCGATGACGCAATTGACGTACTTTTGGAGCGCAAGCGGGGTTTTATACTAGTAACTATACGCAATGAATTAACTTAAAAATGTTGATAATTAAAAAAATTAACAGAACAACTGTTGAAATTTATACATATACATCTATAGGTAACAACGAATTTTGAATATTAAGACCCACGGTATGGAAAGTGCTAATCATAAATGTGGTTGATTTGGATGACTAGCTATATTGATTTGGGTACTCTTGTGTATGTTTGAAAATGCAGAATTTGAAAGGGGCTAAAGAATGCTAATTATTTCAGAAAAGTTAGTTTTGAGGTATTGTGGAAAACCTTGTTAATCAATTTTCAGCAAAAAGCATAACTAAATTCACATGAACAGTGTTATTATAAGAAAAGGAGCAACTATTGTTTGAGGTAATGGTATTTTGTTTGCAACAATTTTTTGCGATTGCTAAACTTTTTTTGCTTATCCGTCCAAAAAACAACAAATGAAGTTTTATTCATTTTTATGATAGTATGATGATTTTAACATTCACGCATTAATTATATAGTTATTGATAATCAATAGCGAAATATTTTTAGTTGAAAAAGTGATAAAGCAGTGTAAGTAATCGTAGAATTTGTTTCCATGACCTCTCTTTCTTGGTGTTCCTGCGATGCTTGCTTCGCGTTCTTGTTATGATTGAGTTGCGTTCAGTGGAAATGTTATCATGATTGATTTGGGTATATATCAGTTAGTGTTATATTATACTTACTTAGATCTTAAACAATGTAAGGAATATTTCCTAATGTAACTTTTGAAACAATTCTACTTCAGCAACACGTTTATCACTGTTAATGCTATCATAATTATTTAAATTAAGTACAAGCTACGTTTTAATTAAACAATAAAATGTTTTCTTTGGTGATCCATGCGGGATAAGAAAGTGGCGACATTGCATTCTGCAATGATCGCTACGTTCGTAACCCGCATGAAGCATCAAAAAAACATTTTATTGTTTATATTTATATCTGTCCTTGATCGTAAAAATTAAGAAAATTAACTAAATTATTGTTAAAGTACATCAGTATCTAAGATAAAAGAAACAGCCAAATCCTCTTCTATCGGAACTTGAGTCTGACATCATCATGATTATTTCGTGTAGACTGTGATTTTTCTTAGGTTGTTGAAGGTTTTCACCAATCGAAATACGGGGCGTGTAGATTTCAGTCAAGTCAAATTTTAAAGAGCTATGAATATACAATCTATTTCAGAATGAAATAGAGGGAATCATACTTGGTGGATGTAAATATTTATGAATGAACACACAATATCATGTGTCGCTATTTATGTTAAAAGTATCACGAATCTAATATAAAAATTATAAACTGTTTGGTTATAATACACTGTAGCTATCAAAAATTCATATATTTGTCGTGATATTATCCGGGCTCTACTGAAAGCGACGTCCTGGCTGTAGGCAGGCAAATCTTCAAAGTAACTATAAATAACACAACACGCTAACACAGCTTCCGATATACCAAATAGTTCCACAGAGAGCCTTATTTTGTCAAATGTATTGGTTTCTTTTTGTTTGCGAATAAATTTAGCGAAGATTGTAATTTTTTCTCTGTTTTCTTATAAAATCTGACATTAACTCAAAAATGCTATAAATCACTATATTCCCGAATCTGACTTTTGTATTGTAAGTCTTCATATGAATACTGTTCCTGAAACCGACATTTTCATAATGATATGAATAAAGTATTATCGTTTGTAATGTAAAATTTAATATTCTTACATAAATATTAATTTGTAGTGAGTTTCAAATATACAATACGCAGTACATGAGATCTACCCGAAAAAAGACCAGGCTGAAGCTAGCAGCCACTAACAGCAGCCACTAAGCCCGTAGAAGCTAGCAGCCAATAAGGAAAATCATCAAAGTACTGAGAGTACTCGAATCGAAAATTATATTTTACTTTATTATCGGCATTTTTTAATTAATAACAAGAAGATTTATGCATGACTAATTTGTATGAGCATTGACAACTTCGGGGGCAGTAAAGCTCGCCTGAATAAGAATTATAAATGCGTTTGTGTTAAATGAAATTAATGAATATTGGTATTTGTCTATACGTGTGCTTAAAAATTGATCCCCGGGTCTGTTTACTTCTCTCCAGAAATAACATGCATCAAAAATTCAGAAAAGTAGTCTAATTTTTACAACAATAGGACTTTCAGACATCTTGTATTGTGATTTTATTCTCATAAAAAATAAGCCTCTGTCAAAACGAAAACCAAACAAGAGAAATCCAGAGGTTAATTTGGGATTATTTTGTGTCAGCCATGTTTTGACGTAACCCTAACCGCAAAGATATAAACAAGAGATTATTTAGTTCACCCGAACTTTTTTTTTTAGCATTTCCCAATGATAAATGGGTGAAAAGTGGACCATTATCTCCCTTATCTTTGAAGTGTGCATCAAACGGATAACACGGCAGTGTAGGGGACCTATAGGGCTATTATTTCCAGGTCTTAAAAATGGGCTGTAGGGGTACCACCAAGTGGCTCCCAGGGGTTCGGGCTCATTTCAGGGGTTTATATCTCACTTAAGTTTGATCACAAGAACCTGAAAACACTGGGGTTAAGTAGAGGACATCAAGAGGTATCCATGACAAGCGTTAGAAGGCGCCTATGACCCCTATAGGGGTCCAGTTAGCTCACCCGAACTTTGGCATTTTTTAGCATTTCCCAATGTTAAAGGGGTGAAAAGTGGACCATTATCTCCCTAATCTTTGAAGTGTGCATCAAACTGTTAACAGGGCAGTGTAGGGGAACTATAGGGCTATTATTTCCGGGTCTCAAATATGGGCTGTAGGGGTACCACCAAGTGGCTCCCAGGGGTTCGGGCTCATTTCAGGGGTTTATATCTCACTTGAGTTTGATCACAAGAACCCGAATTTGGCATTTTTTAGCATTTCCCAATGATATAGGGGTGAAAAGTGGACCAATATCTCCCTTATCTTTGAAGTGTGCATCAAACAGATAACACGGCAGTGTAGGGGACCTATAGGGCTATTAATTCCTGGTATGAAATATGGGCTGTAGGGGTACCCCCAAGTGGCTCCCAGGGGTTCGGGCTCATTTCAGTGGTTTATATCACACTTGAGTTTGATCACAAAAACTTGGAAACACTGGGATTAAGTAAAAAAAAGAAGAAGAAATAGCCCTTTAAGTCCCCTACACTGCCCTGTTATCCGTTTGATGCACACTTCAAAGATAAGGGTGATAATGAACTACCTTTAACCCCTATATCATTGTGAAATGCTAAAAAATGCCTAAGTTCGGGTGAGCTAAATATTCTCATATATATCTTAGTATTTTTTTCTCGAAAGTTCACGTCAAAACATGGCTGACACAGAGTATCCCAAATTCACCTTTGGATTTATGTTGTTTTGGTTTTTGTTTGCGACAGATGCTAATTTTTATGACAATAAAATCACATTGTAAGATGTCTGATCGTCCCTATTTTGTAATAATACAAGGACTTTTTAATTTTCGATGCATATTATTTCCGGACAAAAAGTAAACAGACCCGGGGATCAAATATAAGCACACGTATAGGCAAATATCAATATTCAGTTGAATTTCCTTAAACTTAGACACATTTATAATTCTTGTCCAGGCGAGCTTTACTGCCTCGAAGTTGTCAATGCTCATAAAAATTATTTATGCATAAATCTTTTTGATATTAATTAAAATATGCCGATAATGCAGTAAAATCTAATTTTCATTTCGAGTACTCTCAGTACTTTGATGATTTTCCTTATTGGCTGCTAGCTTCTACGGGCTTAGTGGCTGCTGTTAGTGGCTGCTAGCTTCAGCCTGGTCGAAAAAAGTATAGTAGTCATGACAACAAGGAGTAGCTTTCAAAGAATTACTACGCAAACAAAAATTAGCTTTCAAAAACGATGGTAGGTATATATTTCGTGTAATTCTCAAGGCATGGAGAAGAACCAGTGATCAAATATAATTTTAAATGCTTTGTATATATTTGTGGAATCGTTCATTGACAACTTTAAAAGTTCACTCAAATGTATAAATAGTCAAACATTAACAATCCGACTGATGATAAACGCCTGTCATAAGTGACTAAAAATGAAAACAAAAGAAAAAATATGATAAACTTTAAAAATAACAATACTACTGTCCAAAACGTTTGATGAAATTTAAATCAAAGTCTATTTAAAGTGTTTAATATTACATTTTTGTCTAATTATGCAGACAGTAAATTGGAGATACCCGACAAAAGTATAGCCGGTGATCCAAATCAACCGCACTTTCGATTAGCACTTTCCATACAGTGAAACCGCGGAACATTAACTGACAAGATTGGAAATATACACGTCCATTTCACCTGTTACAGTCAAAAGATTTGAAATGGGCGGGGACAAATTAACGCGGACGTTTAAGGAAACATTGGATTGAAACTGTAGTTATAGGAAGTGTATTTTCAATCCATCTCAGCGTTTCTAACTTGCAATTTAAGTTAAAGCGATCGAAAAACATTTTATTTAGTTTCAGCAAAGCGATTGAAAAACATTTTATTTCATCAATAAGTATATAATCAGCAAACATGAAAAGATCCTAATTCGGGAGAGATAATACGAAAGGCAAATCATTGTCCGATGACTTCAGAGAATTAGTCGTCACAACTCTGAAATCAAGGGCCATTGTTGAAACTAGGTTTATTCCCAGAAGAGAATAATTCAAATTCCGATTTAATAAATTAAAATCATAAAAATCATACCCTTATGTCGACATTGTTGAAGATGAACCCAGTTTCAACAATGGTCCCACTTGATTTCAGTGATCAAGTATCGACCATAATGATCACCTTATAACATTCATAGCATGTTAAATAAATTATCGAGGTAAAAAGGACGACTATGCTTTTTATCGCCTGTTGTCCCTACATTCATATGTCCGTCCGACTGTCTGATTAATAAAAACAGGTCTTTTAAAGGAATAATCGGCATGGAATAGCATTGATCAGCTCTGTAAATGTAATGCGAAAGTATTACGGTACATGCAATAAACATGATACATACTAGTAAGATATATCGCAACGTTTTGTTGATTTCCGAAATGACAGAGCATGAATAAACTTTACTTTTAGTAGGCGAATTATATTAAGTCTTCCGATTAATATTCTTGTAAACGCATGTGAGAAAAAAAGTTATTTGATTCATTTTGTATGTAACTGTATAAAACTATAAATGTTTTACTATCAAGGCAAACGCATTAGAATAACGTTTTTAGTAATCAACATGTAATCAAGGATTTACATGAAGCTATCATTGCATAGTAAATAAAGTAGTGCAGGGCGCAATGCGTGCGCAAATAGTAAAATTTGCCGGATGCCTCATATGGACACAACTGTGATCGGTCGAGGCAGCGAAGCCGATCACAAAAATTCTACACAAAAAGCTATCCTGCATGTATTGAATAAGATGTATATAAGATTAATCGAGAGCCATAGAAAGCATTTTAACATGCATGTAGAATGCACCTTGTTACACATAAGAATACATCAAAATGTAGATTATTAAAAAAAATATATTAAACAGGCAAAACACAAGTATGTATGCTGTTCTCTTAAGTTTGTTTGTTTTACAATTTTCTTCAAATAAAATTTCACAAAATTTCATTGTAATCAAAATCAAGATCAGGTTTGCGAGATCAGTTTTGCAGCATGCGTCAGAAAAACTGGATTAAGTATGATTATCTCCTAGGTCAGGGGGATGCGACCTATCTTTGTATTCTCTCTTTGCAATATATATGTGGGAATAAATGCATGTGGTCAGTGTTGGATGATCTGGCTTGTTATATCTTATGGTATCTCACCCCTCAATGTTGTTTATAATTATATCAAGAATTTCTCGAGAAGTATATCATTGAAATCTATAGACAAAACATACAAAGAAAAAGGGGGGCAGTATTCATCAGTTATGTCAAACTTAATTTGACCATTTCGCACCTAAAATGCAATTTCAGCCATATTGGTATTTGTTGTCAGTATTTTGAATGAAGCAAAATTATTTCATCAAAAATTGTTTTTCATTATGCACAATTATCAGTTTATTAAATAGAGAGATTACGAAAAAATGAAGCTGCATAATTTTTTTCATGACCTTTTCGCATTTAAAATTGTACAAAACGGACACATTCTCCAAGATGATAAAGAAAATGATTGAAGAAATAATGAATAGATTGAAAACTCAAGAAAAGACATACCTGGATCAATTAGCAGATATTTCTAAGGATGCAAGACAGAAACTGGAGAGGTCACTAAGATTATTAAAACAAAGGAAGATGTACCTTGCACACTGGTTAGAAATCGTATTAACAGCTTCACCAAATATAAAAACAGAAAATTTCCTAAAATGTTTGACTACTAGGGAAGTATTGGAAGCAGTGGAAGATTTACCTTTAATTCAAATGAGCTTTGACCTGAGTGCCAAAGTGAGCAGAAGAATTGAAATGATAGATTCCCTTGGTACATTATTTAGTGTCGAGATACCTGAAAACAATGTCAATTTCAGTGACATTCAAAATAAATAATAATATCAGAAAAAACACAAGCTCTCAACTCATCCTCAAGCCATGCGAATAAATCCAGTGAAAGGCCCTCAAAGCCCATCGAGGCGAACAAGACCCGTGAATGGGATGCAAACACTAAAGAACAGAACAAGCCTCGTAAATGGGACATAAACACTAAAAAACAGAAAGAGATCCGTAAATGGGACACAAACACTAAAGAACAGAACGAGCCCCGTAATTAGGCCGCAAGCACTAAAGAACAGAACGAGACCAGTAAATGGGACACAAACACTAATGAACAGAACGAGATCCGTAAATGGAACGCAAACACAAAACAAAACAAAACGAGATCCGTAAATGGGACACAAACACTAAAGAACAGAACGAGCCCCTTAAATGGGACGCAAACACTAAAGAACAGGACGAGATCCGTAAATGGGACGCAAACACTAAAGAACATAATGAGCCCCGTAAATGGGATGCAAACACTTAAGAACGGAACGAGATCCGTAAATGGGACACAAACATTAAAGAACAGCAAGAGATCCGTAAATGGGACGCAAACACTAAAGAACAGCAAGAGAACCGTAAATGGGACACTAACACTAAAGAACAGGACGAGTCCCGTAAATGGGACGCAAACACTAAAGAACAGCAAGAGATCCGCAAATGGGACACAAACACTAAAGAACAGAACGAGCCCCGTAAATGGGACGCAAACACTAAAGAACAGCAAGAGATCCGTTAATGGGACGCAAACACTAAAGAACAGGACGAGCCCCGAAAATGGGACGCAAACACTAAAGAACAGGACGAGCCCCGTAAATGGGAAGCAAACACTAAAGAACAGCAAGATATCCGTAAATGGGACACAAACACTAGAGAACAGGACGAGTCCCGTAAATGGGACGCAAACACTAAAGAACAGCAAGAGAACCGTAAATGGGACGCAAACACTAAAGAACAGCAAGTGATCCGTAAATGGGACGCAAACACTAAAGAACAGGACGAGCCCCGTAAATGGGACGCAAACACTGAAGAACAGGACAAGCCCCATAAATGGGACGCAAACACTAAAGAACAGGACGAGCCCTGTAAATGGGACGCAAACACTGAAGAACAGGACGAGCCCCGTAAATGGGACACAAACACTAAAGAACAGAACGTGCCCCGTAAATTGAACGCAAACACTAAAGAACAGCAAGAGATCCGTAAATGGGATGCAAACACTAAAGAAAGGGACGAGCCCCGTAAATGGGACACAAACACTGAAGAACAGGACGAGGTCCATAAATGGGACGCGAACACTAAAGAACAGGACGAGCCCTGTAAATGGGACGCAAACACTGAAAACAGGACGAGCCCCTTAAATGGGATGCAAACACTAAAGAACAGCAAGAGATCCGTAAATGGAACACAAACACTAAAGAACAGGACGAGTCCCGTAAATGGGACGCAAACACTAAAGAACAGAACGTGCCCCGTAAATTGGACGCAAACACTAAAGAACAGCAAGAGATCCGTAAATGGGACGCAAACACTAAAAAACAGCAAGAGAACCGTAAATGGGACACTAACACTAAAGAACAGGACGAGCCCCGTAAATGGGACGCAAACACTAAAGAACAGAACGTGCCCCGTTAATGGGACGCAAACACTAAAGAACAGCAAGAGATCCGTAAATGGGACACAAACACTAAAGAACAGAACGAGCCCCGTAAATGGGACGCAAACACTAAAGAACAGCAAGAGATCCGTAAATGGGACGCAAACACTAAAGAACAGAACGAGCCCCGTAAGTGGGTCGCAAACACTAAAGAACAGCAAGAGATCCGTGAATGGGACACAAACACTAAAGAACAGAACGAGATCCGTGAATGGGACACACACAATAATGAACAAAAAACCCCAGAATCTTGGATAAAATATAAACGTCGTATAAAAGAACGACATCCGTGGCTGTTACACAAACACTGAAGAAAGGAACAAGATTTATGGAGGGGATCGGGCATGGACACTAACACAAAAGAAAAGAACAAGATCACATACACTTTACCGATCTTACCAATTTTTCCACAATTTCTGCGTAGAAAATTGATTCTCGATCAAAATTATACGTGGGTCACTTTTATTCCTTACACTGGGTTTCACCCATTCTTGCGTTCAACTTTCATCCCCTTTCTATGGTTACCATAATCTAATTCAAGATTTTGCCGTGCCACCCCTAATAAAATTGCCATCTCTCCCTATTTTCAGACTCACTGTCACATGCTTGCCCCTGCCTCGTCCACAATGAGATGCACTGAACCAATACTTTTGTAATTTCTGTTCAAAAGCCAACACATGTACGCTATTTGCCTTCTATTTAGAAATAAGCAATTGTCAGATCATATTAAGTAAATTTTTAACGATTACGAAGGGGTTCGATGATCTAACGTTATGAATGTCCCCTGCAGACGTCTAAAATAACAAATTAATTTATCTTTTGTGTCCATATACATAATTCACCCATTTATTTATTATTAAATAAAGTTGTCGTTCGTTTTCCACATTGATGTAACATCTATGACCACAAAAAAAAGTATGGCGTTGTACATGTATCCCAATCCCCTCTGTAAAATATGTATTTTGTGTTTTAAATGGGGACGATAAATTAAGTGTGTACTTGCATGTTACATGTCAATTGCATACTAGTATATTTGTTTAAGAAATGTGTTATTTATCAGAACAAGACTTCAATTGCTGAAAACACCGACCACAGATGTAAATGACGGAAGTGGGAGATTCATATTCTCATGAAGACATTGTGGAAATCGGTCAGCCGGATCTATTCTCTTGACAAAAACTCGACAAAGTCCTTGACGTTACAAATGTAGACAGTTTTTAGGTCTATGGATATGTATCGTAAAAACTTCACAACCAAAGGAAGAAATGTCTACCAGATGAAAAGGATAGACCGCGTCTATATACATGTGCATACATACATAGAAAACAGAGGCCAAATGTATTGTAGGTCAGGAACAATACGTCTCTTCTCTCATTCATAGTGTCCGGCAATCGCTTCAATGGCTCGATTGGTACATACAAGTCACCATCGGACAAAGAGAAACAACCGTAGTGTGAATTAATACTCAATTGTGTAATTATATTGTATAAAGTGAAGTTAAAGTATACATGGCATATGGCGTGGTTACCTGAAACGTCTTCAATTTTACTGAATAAAATAGTGCTCATTTTTCTGATCTCGTTTTTAATGGACAGGCGTCATGCAAAAGTAAAGTATTTGAATCACACAGAATGTATACATTGTAAATCAACGTTTTAAATCTTTCATCAGTAAAATATCAAACTACTTTCCGTTCAGTTTATTCTATTAATATACATGAGATACAGCAGTTGCACATAAATTATTAATATACATTGCTTATAATAAATTTACGCTTGTGAAAATATCCAGTGTTTCAATTTTATGTCCTTGTCTAGAAGTATACATTAATTATATACTGAAGCAAATAAGAGATAATTTCTGCGCAGCTTCCGTTCAGTGCCCCGCCTTTGAGCAGGCGTCATGCTCCTTCTTACAGCAGCAGTCAGCTGGACATTTACAGGTTTCCGGTCCGTGGCATCCCTTTCCGCAGCAGCATTTTTCTTCTGAGGAAAAACATAAGCGTATATATTATAACAAGCATTTTTAAAAAAAATTATTAATGTGTAGTACTCAGTTGTAGAAACTGCAAAGCTCTGTAGAGAACATGAATGATAATAAAGTTGCAAATTGTGTCAATTTTTTGCACTCAAAAAAATTAGGCCAAATTAAGTTTTGGATTAATTCCTCGGAGAGTAGTTTATAAGCTTTATATCCATCCAATCTCTTTTTAGTAAAGGCATCCAAATGGCGTGGTTATGCGGTGTAAAGGCCCGTGTCCGAGTATAATTGACAATTGACAATTTCTTTAATAGTTACAATTTGATTTGGAATAGATACATTTTGAATATCAATAATTTTAAAAAATTAATTCAGTTAATTATCCGAGTATAATTGTGAATATTCACATTCAGTGTATATTTCCCCTTATGTTTGTATTGGAAATCTGCGACGTTCAATTTTTAAAGCTGAACACCGCTCGTAAATAGGCACCATACACATAATCTACAGAATATGATCTAAACCTATCAAAGGTTAAAATATGTTAATGATTAAAGTATAATAAAAAGAAAATTATATTGAATTTTCATAAATTTCTTGATTTCTGTCATTTTCGTCTAAAAAAAACCTTCCGCACGAA
Organism: Magallana hongkongensis; assembly: GCA_016163765.1. Classification (NCBI taxonomy): domain Eukaryota; kingdom Metazoa; phylum Mollusca; class Bivalvia; order Ostreida; family Ostreidae; genus Magallana; species Magallana hongkongensis. Next base: position 14,451,220 of record WFKH01003881.1, on the reverse strand, counting down.
AAAATACCTCACCCAAATGGGTTTTCTTTATGAATATTGAGTAATTATGGTCTAATAATCTTTCTGTGCTGATTAAATAAATAAAATAACACACATTTTATATATAATGATCATGTGCGCAATGAAATAAAAACGTGACGAGTAAGATACCTTCATAAAAGATTTTTTTATAAAAAATGCGCCTGTCAGTAAAAGTAACCCTCGACCCCCCGAGCAACTAAGCCTTAACCCTCAACACAATTTTCTTGTTTATGCAAAGAGAGGGTACAATTTACCAACATAGGAGAGTCAAAAAGTACATACATTTGTACGTAATTAATAACAAGTTTTTATGGTTGAAAAAGACCGTACTTGTAGAATAAGGGTAGAATAAGGGTTTGAGCTATCTTTTTACGTAGCATTTCAGCTTTTCGCTAAAAACCAAGGTGAGGTTTCTCCCACACTTGTTTGATGAGCACAAACCGCTGGATTTCATCAAATGGGTGTAAGTGAACAAAAATCGTCTTTGGTATTTGGGTCCCACGCAATTTTTCTGCTTTTTTGGAGCATACTAGTAAGTTCCACTCATGAAATTTTTCCGCTTTTTTCACCACAAGTCCCACTCATGGCATTTTCCTGCTTTTTTTAGCATGAGTCCCATTCGTGAGATTTCTGCTTTTTGGTAACACGGATCCCACTCACGAGAATTTTCCGCTTTTTTTGGAATCTCAGTCCCACTCACAGGTCTTTTTCGTTGTGTGGAAACAAGATTCCAATTCATTGGATTTTTTCTCTTTTTGGGAGCTTTGGTCCCATTCACGAGAATCTTCCGCTTTTTGGGAGCATGAGACCCAATAATCGTTTTTTTCAACTTCCTGGGATAACGAGCCCCACTCAATAGATTTTCCCTCTTTTTTGGAACGTGAGTCCCACTCATGGGGTTTTCCCTCTTTTTGGAAACCTGTGCCCCACTCACGGGATTTTCTCGCTTCTTGGGAACTTGAGTCCCGCACACAAGATTTGTCTGTTGCTTTGAAACCTGAATTCCACTCCCGGTATGGTTTTTTACCTTTTTCGGAACCTGAGTTCTGCTCACTGAATATTGCCCTTTCTTTAAAACCTGAGTTCCACTTACAGGATTTCCCCACTTTTTCGGAACTTGAGTACCACTCCCGGGATATTTCTGCTTTTTTGGAGCATGAGTCCCTCTCACAGGATTTCTCTGCTTTTTCAGAGCATATGTCCCTCCCACGGGATTTCTCTACGTCTTCAGAGCATATCAAGATTTTTTCTTTGGAGCATGAGTCCCATTCATGGGATTTTCCAGCTTTTCCGGAACCTGACTCCCACTTACAGGATTTTTCCGCATTTTCGGAACTTGAGTTCCAATAACGGGATATTTCCGCTTTTTCAGAACATATGTCCCTCTCACAGGATTTCTCTACGTCTTCAGAGTATATCTGGATTTTTTCTTTGGAGCATGAGTCCCATTTTCCAGCTTTTTCGGAACCTGACTCCCACTTACAGGATTTTTTCTCTTTTTTAAAGCATGAGCCTCTTTCACAGGATTTCTCTGCTTTTTTCACATCATATGTCCCTCTCACGGGATTTCTCTTCGACTTCAGAGCATTTATCCCAATCACAGGATTTTCCGCTTCTTTGGAATGTGCGTCACACTCATAGAATTTGTTCACTTCTTGTGAACTTGAGTCCAACTCACAGGAATCTTCCGCTCTTATAGAGCATGATTCCCACTCACTGGATTTTTCCGCACTGCTGATAGATGAGTTTGGGGTTTCTAATTTTCCTTCTATTGTTTCATTTTGAATGTCACTGAAATTGATATTATTTTCAGTTAGTTTGGTACTAAATAATGTACCAAGGGAAATTATTTTTTCAACCCCACAGCTCACTTCAGCACTAAGGTCGAAGTTCATTTGAATCAAAGGCAAGCCTTTTACTGCTACTAGTACTTTATTAGTTTTTAAACAGTTTAGGATATGTTCCGTTTCTTTATTCGGTGAATCTGTTGATACCATTGTTTCTAACCAGTGTGTAAGGTACAGCTTTCTGTGTTCTAATAATCTTAGTGATCCTTCAAGTTTCTGTCTAGCATGCTTAGAAACCTCTGCCAATTTATCCAAGTATGTCTTTTTTGAGTTTTTAATCGATTAACCATTTCTTCAATCATTTTGGTGATTTTCTCAGTGTATATGTCCTTTTTGTCATCTATATCAGAAATGTTTTGTTTTTCCTTTTGGACAATAGCCTCAATCTTTGATATAAGGTCTTTGATCTCTTGAACAAGTTTTACTTTCGTTTCATCTGAAAACGTGTCAACTGCCTTTAAAAATGTAAAAATATTTTCACAATGCTTATGTTCATATACAATACAGAGAGAACAGCATCCTGTCTGGTGAGTTCCACACACAAACTCGATATTTCTATTCTCGTGTTTTTCACAACATTTCAAAATATCTGTCTCTAATTGTGTCAAAGACTTGGTATAATCCAGTCCACAGTTCGTTATAGGAAATATCTGATGGGACTGCAATGCTTTGTATTTTCTATGGTTTTGACTACATTTCTCACACAGAGAATCTTCGCACTCCACGCACCAGCTTCCTGCTTTCATTTCAATTTCACTATCTATTTTGCATGGTCCACACCAAATGTTGGTCAATGAAGTATGCTTTCGTATACAACTACTTAAAAAAAAATTCTCTGGGAACCTGCTCGCCCAATCTTCAATAGGATTTTGACGCAAAACACCGGGTGCTGGCACGAACGCTCGACACACTGGACAGGGGAATCCGAGGGCTGGGTCACAGTCCTTACACGACGACTCGATGTGGGCGGATAAACAACGATGACAAAATGTGTGTGTACATGGCAAAAACCTCGGAGTCTGAAACTTTTCCAAACAAACTGGACACATTGTGAAATCCTCACTAGCATCGTAATGACGTGACGTTGCCATTTTTCTGATTTACGAAAACGAAAGTTGGCCGAGTCTCGCTCAACGAGCAATGAAAACTTCTCGTACCTTTCCGGGCTCTTTGCCGGAAAGGCCGAGAAGTTGCGATAGGTTCAACGAGATTTTTGTAAGTCCAGCATTGTTGCTTGATCTCTGGCCTATCTATAATGCTTCCGCAATTTGCGGTACTTTGTACATTATGGATAGGCCAGAGAAACAGCCCAACTGCAATTCTCGGGCCTTTCCGACAAGTTATGCCGGAAAATTCCGATGATTTGCGATTGGCGATTGTGCAGTGAGTCGATTTGATTTGATATTATTGTAACGTAGATTCTGATTCTTATTAGTTCCCTACCCGTGAAACGGGGACTATAGTCTTTATCGCTGTCAGTCGTCCATTTTGTCCCAATTTGGTTTTCCAGATTTTTTTCGTAATGGTTTGGAAAATTTATTTGAAACTTGTTGTGTATCTGTATAATGTGAAAATAGTCTGGTAAAGTTTGAGTATTTGTTAGGATTGATCAACTAATGATAAAGAAATTAATATAATAAAGTACTCGTTTTTTTTTCTAACCGAGTTCGTTCTTAAAAACTTAAGTATATTTAGCGCATTAAAAGGCGTTCCTTTTTAAATAGCGGTGCCGGTCGGGTACATGTATTAATTATGCAATGCTATTGTGCATAATGCTTATTAATATTTGAATATTTAGAAAAGAACAGATGTAGCATGCACCACTGAAAGCTAAATCGATAAGGATACTACAACTACAATGTGTATAATTAGTAATAATCTCGTCTACAATTTATTTGGACAGACGGCTCCACCGAATCCCGGGACAGCCCTTCATAAACCAGCGTTTCCTTTCACTCCAGTCAATTTTGTAAATCTTTACTCGTATGTTTGAAATTTGTACAATCTAGACGAAGAGGCACAAGTAGGTTTTTTCATTAAGAAGAACTGTAAACGAAAAACACTTAACCGAATTCTCCACCACAATTTTATTGATTTATGTGATTTTATTGTTCAATAACAAATATATGCTCTACACTATATTTTTTTCCTAAGAAAATGGGAAAATATTTTGTTTGCAAACATAAGAGGATTTATAATTTTAAACTTGCTATCGATAAATACATAATATTAATATCGAATTAATCATACACAGATGTATCAGGTAGACATTTTGCTTTACATGTAAAGTATTATTCATGAAAATAAAACATAAACGCATTTTGTTGATGTTCCTTGTATAACATCTATGAATACTTAATAAATATCGGAAAATCAAGTTTTAAAGTGAATTAAATAAAAGGAAAGAATTAAAAAAAAATTACGAATCTTCCACACTGAATCGAATCAATAGTTATGGAAAAACAGCAGACAAACAAATGGCCCCCGATCCATATCATCAAAAATTTAAGAATCAGTAAAATTTCTGCAGTTGCCACCGGGAAGCCATTTCACTTAATAAGTTTGATAAATTTCCAAACCACGTAACCAATTATTCTCATATGTTTAGTGTTGTTTTATTTTGAGCAATATTTCTTAGGTAACGTAATTCTTTTTCAAAATACAATTGTCTAGTATTCATGTTACATTAAAGTTGTAAAATTCTAAGAATTTAAAACTATCTATAAGATAGTTTTAAATTCTCTGAATTTTAGAACTTTGATGTAACATTTATTTTTACAAGTGAGATGTTTTTAGGGTAAAAATGTTTGATAAAATTTTCATTTTAAATGCATTAATCAACAGATAAGTGTTTTTATTTGCAACAAAACCAATTTTTTCAATTTTCTCATATATTATAACTATAATATCATAGTATTGTAAAGATTCTTTAATGACCCATTTCATAAATTTTGATGTTGCATCTACCTTAAAGCTGAACACCGCTCGTAAATAGGCACTGTCCCCATACTGCTGTCCCTACAACCCCTATATAAGGGACAGACCTCTAAACAGTCCAAAGTACTTCGCTGTAGAGGTCTCAACTGTGTACACGTACATCTTGCCTCGCCGTGTTTCTCGGTCGCGATGAAATTATCAAATTTAACGTACTTTTTTCAAGCCAGGAGAATACTAACATCAAATAAATTGGTCAATGCATTATTTACCAACAGAATATGCACATAGAATAAGAAAGAAATGCATAAAACCCAAAGACCCCGAAAGGAATACTACATGTCGGCCACGAGTTTCAGGTGTGCAATCGGGTGTAACGAAATCGAAGGGTTTATATACCAGGTACCTGTGTGATGGTGCCTATTTACGAGCGGTGTTCAGCTTTAAAAACTGTTCAAAGCTAATATTAATGCAAGCGATGTATCTTTGAGAATTTTATTTTTGTTTATATACGATGTCCCTAGAATCATTAACATATTTCTGTGTAACCTCCATAGATAAAAGCATTGCCAGTTTACTTTCTCTTTGCGTTATACATGTACCTATGTTATATAATGTGTATATTGATTATATAATTATGTATGTATAATTAACAAAAATATTCTGATCTGTGTATATTTCTGGTACGTGAAATCAAAATCGCACCAGCACCTCGTGTATATATCTATGTTTACAAGATATATACCTATGTGTACATAGCAGGCCTCTTATTCAACGAGTTTTGAAAGACACAGAGTCCATGACCCCCTTAGATCAAGTTATACATATATATGTATGTAATGTATATAAAGCATAGGGTTAGTGTAATACTATTCATTTTTTCCACATCTTATATTTGAAAAAATGTGTGTTTGTTAAGATGATTTTAAAATATTGCCTGTTTTATAAATAAATCACACTACGGCGCAGATGAACACTTTCAATAGCAGA